>OW026519.1:176247945-176610445 GCA_932274085.1 Protocalliphora azurea
ATATATCCCAAATATAAAAATATATAAATCTATAAGATTTTTTATACTTTTAATTATATTAATATTTACAAAATGGATTATGTGTTACCAACTTTCAATATTGTTGGACTAGTAATTTATCAATTCAATTGAGATACCTAAATTTAATTATTCTAAATGCAAATAAGTCTAAAATATTTTTGTCGCGGCAACTAAAATTCGTCTATTAAGTGTATTTTATGTTCCAATTATAAAAAATTGGTTTTAATATCAAAATTTCAGTTATTGCTAAATAAAAGGATTGGTTCACTTAAACGAATTTATATGTAATATGGTTTGACGTTTTATGAATACACAAATAAGGAAAGAAAAAATGAATCAAAAATATCAAAAAAAAAAAAAAAAAAAAAAAAAAAAACAGCTAATAATAGATCCTCTAATTGGATCCAATAGCGAGAAGTTACGCGAGTAAATTGATTGTTAATCATTTAAGAAATTAAATACATAAACATATTGAGTTTCTTCTTCAACTTTTGTTATTTGATAAAGATGATAAAAACGTTGGACAGACGAATCGCAATATAAACGAGTAAAATATGATTACCGTTGCTTTTTTCTTTGTGAGGATCAAAATTCTTGGAATTTTGACCCACATAATCATTAAAGATTAACTGTTTGAAATGCAAACACAAGAATAAAGTAAAGGATACATTGACGTTTTATTGGTCGGGAGATGGGGGCGAATTACATTCGCCTATGTAAATCTCTTTTAATTTCAGGTGTTCTGGAGGTCGATGGGGTAAATAATGGAACAAAGTGTTCAGGAGGTCGATGGGGTATACAGGAGGCAAAGGTTTGACCTTAAATGGCCATGCTAGCCATTTAGGAGTTAATTACATGAAAACGCACCAGGCAGAAGTAGCAGTAGAAAGCAGCAGGGAGAAAAGCCGAGTGAAGACGTCAATGCCTACATCGCCACAGCTGAGCAGGCGAGTAGCAGAACTGACGAATCACGGAGGTAGAAGCGACAACACAACAGTAAAGAGGAAAAGTAGTAGGGAGAAATACACAAGAATATAAGATATCAGCGAGCAGAGGAAAGATTTAAAAACAGCAAACAAGAAGGAGACAAAACAAACAAACAAGAAGCGACATACACAGACACTCACACACATATTAACGAAACTGTTACAGCAGCGAACATAAAGGAGACAAAAGAAAATAATGTTCGATGCAACAAACCGCTATCGGTTCGAACAAAGCTCAGGAAAACTGCAATAATATTAGTTTTAAGAAACGTATATAATCCAGCAGAAAGTTAAAATGTCTGACTTTTCTCTTATGGTGCTGGACAGTGAACAAGGCAGACGTAGTGAGTAGCCGGTTAATAAAATATAAAAGAACTAGCGGAGCAGTGTTACGGAAAAAAATAAAGTTGGTTGAATTGATTATATCACTTCAACGTAGGGTATACTGATTTACAATCAGTAAGATTAAAAGCTTCAACAAGGTTTACAATCTGGTTGAAGTGGTAGGAGATAAGCACTGCTCAGGGATAAGTGGTAGAATATTTTCTTGGAAGTTTTCACTTGAAAAATATAGGGACTAAAGAAAAAATCTCGGATTACATCCAAGATTTAATATTCAATAGGAGGTAGTAAACAGGAGGTGTAGAACCGGCAAGGCAACACGGAGGCTTCACGAAACATCACTGTCTCCACAGAAAAGAAGTTTGTAAAAAAAAATATAAGAAATAAAGAATCAAAGGAAAAATAAATTAAAACAAATCAGTGTTGTTATTTTATGTAAGAAACTTGGACACGACTGAGTTTACCCAGCTGCAAACCTGGGTAACCGGAGGTTCCTTACATCTTATAGGATGGTTACTTGTTAAAAATGATTTTTTTCGAAGTTGGTGTGTGATTTTGCCTTTAACAGTGGGAATATTTAACCAAATTCCATTAGCATAATACCTAAAATAGGAAATTTATTTTATTCTCTGTAATATGTACCATTTTTTATACATACAAATTTAATAAAATTTTTTGAAAATAAAAATTGTGCATAACTAAAATAATTACAAAAAGTTGTGCTTTTATTTTTGACATTTTTTTTTCAATTCTATTTTAGGAACCTAATTTTTCAGATAATCGTATTAATTTTAGTGTTTATAACTGAAAAACTTTTGAAATCGCAATTAAATTTGTATACATAAAGAAAATATTCGACAATCACGACAGGTTATTGAGATAGTTGGTACAATAGACCAAATTCGATTGGCGAAAAACTCTGTTGCCACAATTAAACTGTTTTCTCTGTGTAGCGAATGCAATGAAGTTGTGGGTAACAAAGAAGGGTTATATGTTGGATAATCTGACAATTTAATGTTCGTGCTGATACTCGTACATGTAATTATGTTTAAAGAATATGAAAAAACTGGCATTATCATAAGGAAGAGATAAAGAGAAAGATCCGTGTACGGTAGTTAATTTTACTTACTTTTTTAGACACTTTTCGCCAACAAGTGATGGCGTGCCATTCACAGCTAACAGTATTTCGATACTTCAAACGTACTTTAGCAAAGGAATTCAGAATAAATACTTAACCATTCAGAATAAATACTCAATCATTTGATTTTTAATGCTTAATGCTGGTGAAATTTTTGTGGAGTTGGGAAAATTTTGAAGGAGAAATACTGTTGACTGATAAATAAAATAAATAAAATAAATTCATAGTAATAATTAACACAAAAAGTGAAATTAATTATTGTAATATTTAATTACGAGGGCGGATTAATAAGTCCGTGACTTTTCGAACTTCCCTCGAAGTTATACGAAATGCAACACTATTCCCATCAAGCACCACCTGTTAAAGGATTATTGTAAAATTTGAGATTGTTGGTGCCTTAGGCATTTTATATTACTGTGTGGTTTCGATTTTAAATGATCAGCTGGGTTTAAGAAAGTAGTCTGCAAAATGGGTGCCGCGTTTGCTCTCAATAAACGTAAATGTGTGACAACTTCAAAGGATTGCTTGGATGAACGAGTCCGGGTCTTTTGTTTCGGACTCGTTCATCGCTTTTCAAAAATCAATGGGAATACTTTTTGAACGATTTTTAAATTGTACTGGAATAAACGAGAAAAACTGCTCTGGAAACTTAAATACTAATGCTATATTAAATACATTTCAGTGGAATTAATGCCCAGAAAACAGCCGTTTTTAAATGGTCTGCACAAAATTCGTTCTGAGGACAAAAGTGTCCATGACTGAATTCTGCATACCAGCGTGACACATATGGAAATTATTCCTAATAGTTTATTAAAGTTTACCGATGTCTATGATGAAAATCTTGGCCCAAAATTTTTTTTATCAGAGAAGATTTTTAAAGTAACTTAAGAAAACAGAAATATTTTTCGTATTAAAAGACTTTCTGATATCAAAACTCCTTAAAAATATCATATTTTTTAATTCAAGTGTCAAGTTTAACGCAATTTGCATAGTTTGGCCGTTTAGCAAAATATAAAAGCAACCCTCGTAAAGGAAGTCGAGATTAAGATTATTAATTTCAATTAGTTCTGATAATTAATATGACTTCAAAAATCTGGCTACAAACTGTTTCAAATTAAAATTTATTAAAGTAGGTAAGAGTAAAATTCAGAGTTTAGTTGGCTAAGAAATTTTAGAATATAACACATGTATCATTACATTAAATAAATAAATTTTCCTTTATACTTACAAATGTTATTTTACAAAGATATAATAATAATTAATAAAGAAAAATTGATACTTGAACATTAATTACTTTTTTGTCGTTTATTTCTCCTATTCTAGTTTTTTTTTTACAAAGATAATCATAGATTCCATTAAATAAATTTTATTTTTAACATAAATTTTAATTATAACTTTTATTTTATGTTTATTGAATATCACAACATATTTAACAGTTTTTTTTCTTTTAAATAAAATTTGGAGCTGTTTCCATAAAAGAATTAAAAGTTCCAATATTTTTCTTATAAAATAGTAAATCAATCAATAAATTAAATAAAATAAATGCTATAAAGTTATCGAACTTTTTTTTCGAGTCTTATTTGTTTTCATCTATAAATTTATTTTTTTATGTATAAGAGCAGTATATAAAGGGGCAAATCGCATTTTTTTATAAATCTATATCTCCTAAACTGCTGGTCGGATCGAATTTAAATGTATGGGAAAGTTGTAGAGGAGGACTTAGGTTTTCAGAAAAGTCATTTTGTAGTCACTCTCTAATAATACGAGATAAGCTGTAGGATGTCAAATTTGGACACTTATGTAAAACTTTATGTAAAAGCTTTAAAAACCCGTAAATTCCATTAATCAAGTCCGATTTTAAAGATTTTTATATTTATGTAAAGTGCTTGGCGAGATAAAAAACATGCTTACTCGTCTAAGTTATCTTTTACAGTTTCGCTTGAATTTTCAATTTTTAATCTTTTGGCTCGATTTTATTTTTCTTTTCTGTAATAAATATGACAGATTTCAAAATATATGTAAAAAATAAAACATTATTATCTCAATTCGTCTAGACGTGAAAAATTTTCAAAATCAGCACTGTGAAATTAGTATGAAAAGCTGATTTTTTTTTGCCAAAAATATAATCTTCTCAAAATTTTTTTTAATAAAAAAACATATTTCAAAAGGCAAGGCTTCATAAATGGTTAATAAAGAAATTTAAATTTAATTCGATTTGGATCGATTTTCAACGTATTATATAAAACAATTGTTAGCCCTTTATTCTTTTTAAAAAAAAAAGCTGAAGCTACTTCAACAACCAATCTTTGTCAATTTTTAAAAAATAGATAATTAAAAAAAAAAAAACAATTAAGCAATACTCCGTCTACTTTTAAATTTTTTTTTTTTTAAATGTTATGAAATATTAAAAGAATGTAAAGATAGACTTATTAACCAATTCACTGATATATAATAAAGATAATATAATGACCTCAAAACTTACAACTCGTATTGAAATTCACCAAATTCATTATTTTATTATGTATTTCCATATGTGCGTATATACTCGCAAGCAGCTTTACCTTTGGCGACTTTAGTCGCCAACCTGGCCACTTTTTTGGCCCCTTTTATAAAGTGGAACTAAATGGCGACTTTTTACGATTATACGCTAAAAGATAAGAAACTAAGTTGTTTGAAATATTAATTATTAATTCCAACAAATAAATTAATTATTTAATTAAAAAAACCCGAAAAATTTATAAATGAACTTAAACTGCTAAAAACTAAAGCTAATGATTAAGTTTATGAACAACATTAAATGCCGAATCTTTTTGGACCGGATTGGGAAAACTAAAAAAATAGATTTGATGAATACTTATATCCTAATTTATATTTTGGAGTGACTCGGCGGAATATCTTTTTTCTAAATTATCTCTAATGAAAAATAAATTGTCCAACAGACTTAAATTATACACATGAGAATTCATGCTTTCAGTCGAGTGCGAGTAAAGACCTCGTACAAAATTATAAAAGTTTTATTAATAATAAGATTTTGTGTATAGTATTTTTATGAACAAACCTTTATTTTATGTTTTTTTTTATGATAAGTTTTTTTTATCAGTTAACAAATTTTAAGGAGTTTTATAGATATTGAAGCAGTTGGCATCTTTTTTGGCGACTTTATATTTTGAATTCCTCTTTTTCTAAACACTTGTTAAAATTTTTCAACGGTAACGCTGCTGGCACGTGTTGTTTGTGTAACGAGATATTATTCGTAATAAGCGGTTAAATTTATTAAATATTGTTTTTTTTTTTTTTTGAAAAATAATAATCCTTCTTGCAATTTAGTAAGTCTTTTGAAAAGTTGACTTTTTCATAAAATCTATACTCCTGCTTTCGTTTTTGGTCGGACGGAAAGCAGTTTAGTGCCAAATTGTTTTAAATATACTTTTTTAAATAAACAGCGTCAAAAAATTAAAAGAAAACTCGTATGACATTTTTTTTAATATATTTACATATTTTTTTAATTCAATATTTTCGACCAATGCTGGATATAAGGTGCAAATATAAATTCATTTAAAATTCCTGTATTAACCATTTATGAAGCTTCGCCTTTTGAAAAAAGAAAAGATTTTTGTTATTAAAAAAAACTCAGAAAAGAGATACAATATTTTTGGTAAAAATGCCATTTGAAATGTATTAAAAATGGTTGAATATTAAAAAAAAATTCCTTCATATACCTCAGGACTTATTCCCGAAAAACAAAATAAAGTCGAGGCAAAAATTCAAAAATTTAAAATCCAAGCGTAAATATAACTTCGAAGAGTAAGCGCGTTTTATATTTATCGATTTGTGGAACTTACGAATTTTGAAAACTTTTGCATACTAGAGGTGGTCAACTTTGACATCCTGTAGCTTATCTCTTGTTATAACGAGGTAACTAAAAGCTGAAAGCCCAAGTTCTCCTCTACTACCTTCCCATACATTGTAAATCAAGACGACCAGTATTTTAGGAAATATAGATTTTAAGATTATTTCCACAACGCAACAGACAGATCTTTAAATTATTCAGCTTAAACTACAAGATCTTAAAATCTATACATTTTTTTTATTAATTTTGTTTCTAGGTGAGTTTTGTTTGTTTGTTTATTTTTTTTTTTATAACTAAATTTTGATATTTAAGTATTTTGGTTTTCTTTAGTTTCTAAAGTTTTGTAAATGCTCACAAATGCTAGCGTATTTTTATTTTAATTTTTTCTTTGCTCGTATCCTTCTTACCTTTAGGTAATTTTTAAATGTTTTACATCGAGCACTTTTCGTTATGCTCTCTCCTAAACATGTATTGTAAATTCTTGACGCTCCTGTTCCTTTTTCTCATGATATCTTGCCAACAGTGAGGTTAATTCCTCTCTATCCACCTTACTCAACTGACCATCTTTATTTTCCATAACTCGTTGTACTTCTAAGTCTAATGCTCGTTGTTCATGATCACATTCAGCTTCACTGAACTCTCTAGAATCAATAAAGCCCGAAGGTGGTCGAAAACCCATATTATTTGCCCCAGTCATAGCAGCAATTGTGGCGGCTATTGAAGCTGAAGTTTCCGAAATGTTAACCTCACTGTCTAAGCTAAAGAGGGCGAATGAGAGAAAAGAGAGAAAGTAAATAAAAAGAAGTAGATTTATATTAGAAAATTTGGTTTTATATTTTAGCATATGTGAAAATAAAATTCTGTCTTTAATTACTAAACTATTTATAGTTTAGCTTTTTTTATATGAAATATCTATGGTTTGATATTTATTACATTTTTATATATTAAAAAAATACTTTAGTACTTTTTGTGCAAAGAAAAATTTATTTTCTTAAACTTTTGAATAAAGAGTACCTTTACGGTATTATCGTACTATTTAGTTAACCGTCGCGCTATGATTTCAAATGTCTTAAAAGTGGCTATTAATTTAAATTTAAAAATTAAGTCTTTATAATAATGTTTTGTGTCTGGTGAAACTAGATAACATTTTGCATCACTAGTTATAAAACTTAACTATCTGAGTTATTTAGCAAAAATTTGGTAAGTTGATTGGCAAAATATTAGTATTTTCGTGTACAGATGCAAAAAAAATCTAAATTTTGTTGAAATCGACTGTCCTCATTTAAGCCTTCTAAAGATGAAATTTTATAATTGAACTATCATTCGTAGGTATTTTGTTATCCAAAAAGTAGGTTCTTATTTCAGGAAAATGCATTCAAATAGTTTTAAATATTTGGGGAATTTTTCATATTTGATGGAACCGATCGGCTGTCAGCAAAATTAGAATAAAATAATTCATTCAAGTTTTGGGCTACATAAGTCGTTTTTGATAATATGTTTTTGATATTTTTGGGAAATTTTTTAAATTTTTAAAATATGGATGAAGAAGTAAAAGTGAACAGTCATCCTATTCAGAAAAAATTTGATTTAGCGAAGCCGTGGTTTGAAATACGCCAGAGTTGAAAACCACTGCTGTCTAGGAATCCGTTTTAATCCAAGCTCAAATACAACTAAGGCCAAAGTTAAAAAAAAAGAATTATCATTCTGAATATGACTAATTTTGTCCAGAAATTTTATCATATAATGTATTAATTTTAATATCAGAAAGAGTAATAATGGACACTTCACTTTTTTGGGCAAAATTTCCTTTTTTTATTTTTGATAAATTTTTCATTTCTTTTGGGTAATTTTTTGGTTATTTTTCTATATTTGCTTTGGGCGATTTTGCTGGCAGGCGTATTTTTACATTTTTATTTTTGGGCAATTTTTAATTTCTTTTGGGTAATTTTGCAATTGGATGATTTTTCTGTATTTGCAGGTATTTGCAGGTATTATGCGGTATTGGACTTAGATATGTTTATTTAAAAAAGAAAACAATCTTAGCTTGTATTTAGAACAAAAGCTACGAATATGTTGCACTCTCTTCACCTTATATGTAAAATTTTTCTGATGCCAATTATTTAGCGAAAACGTTGTATAACTGACTGTTCAACAGTGTTGCCAGCTTAGCATTTTTAAGGCTAAATCTAGCCTCCTTTTAAATTTTAAATTTAATTAAATTCAGCCTTAAAATTTTGGTTTTAGCTTTTTTCTAGCCGTTTTTGATTTTTAAAATTACTTTAAAAAGGCTAAAATTTGATTTACTATAACCAATTCTATTTTTACAGAATAATCCATTTAAGTAGTTTTGTGTTTTTCATATGGAGAGAATTCTGAAACTTGATATAACCCAATTTGTATATGAAATTTTTAGGCGATTTGTGATATTCTATGTTTTGTTTATAAATTTATTACAATAAATGTCTTTCAAAAAATATATTTTTAAATTGAAAAAACTTTTTCTGGTCTTATTTTTTGCGGCATTTAATATTTTTTTTACCTTTTTTAAAGTTTAATTTGGCTTCTTTTTTTCTCACCTCCTGGCAACAAAGGTAAAAATAATTAAATTTTGATTTTAATTCTTTGGGTATTAAAATATATTAGAAAACTATCAAAGTGATCGGATATCATGAAACCGTTAGATGGGCAAAATTTGAATTTTTTACGCTTTCTTTAAAATCATATTTATTAAATAACAATTTTTGCATTTTATTTTAGCACAATCACAATCAACATATAATCTATCAGTAAACAGAAAAAATAAATAAAATTCGGTTAAAAAATGGAAAATCTGCTTATTACAAATTCCCCCGGCAATTAATGTGTCTCAGACCACTTGTGTGGGAAATGTACAAAAAAATACTTGGAAATATTTAAATAAAATAACAGTTTTATTTAAATTTCATTTATAGTTATTCCCAGGAAAAACTATATTAGTTCTATGATTAGTTCTAGAACGCATGGAAATAGCGTGTATTCATTCTACTTTGGCTTCACTACCACTGATTTTTATTCGAAAGTTTTGTGGACGTGTTACATGTCCAGTACCTCTTCTGCGGAATGACTCTAGAAGTAGTGAATCAGTGATTTTTTTTCGAAATTCAGAACTAGTTATGGAGAAGCTTTAGAGTACGGTTCAAGAACCAGTTAGTAAAATCAATAATGGTTTACTTTTCATTCTACCATTTCCTTAAGGCCACTTTATTAAATTAATTTAATTTTGTTACACTTTCTTATTTATTTTTTTTTAACATTTCTAGGAGGTTATTTGAGAACCTAATGTTTGTTCTGACAAGTGATGTGGAAGTAATACAGAACTAATTCTTAAGTACCATTTCTCAAAACAATTCTTTAAGCTCAATTTGGAATCATAATACGGTTCTACTCCACAAGTACGACAAGTTGCAATTGGTTCTAATTACACCAGTTCTACAACTAATGATTTTGGAACAAGTTCCAAAATTTTACCCGGGTTCATACATTTTTATTTGTAAGGTTTTCCTTTTTAATTTACGTTCACATATTTAAGAAATCTATAAGCTGAAAAGTGGTCCGTAATCGTATATCTTATATGGGTGCTAAGACCAATAGATGACCAATTCTTTTTATATTTTACAGTAAGAATGTTATACACCTAAAACATTTGAAAAATTTATTTTGTGTCAATATCCACATCTATCCATATGGAAAAACTCTTAAGGCCACATTTCGGGGGATTGTCGTATGGGAGCTATATAAAATAATCAAATTCACCGCAGCGTATGAATAAATCAATAGAAATTTATATACAAAATCTGGTTTAGTTATTTTAAAATCTGCCATCTATACTTTAACCAAAATAGTTTTTTTTTTTTTTTTTTAATTAACGACGGATAGACGGACAAACGCTAGCTTAAGTACAAAAAATCCAAAAAATGCAAAACTATTGCTTGTTTGTTAATAAAACAAAACATGAACTAAGTTATTGTTATCATTTCCTGAATTAAGTGCCATTTTTGATCCCTTTGAAAAAAATGTGAGTCGCTTTGATTTATCTTAATAAAATAGAAATTTGTTTATTTTGGAGTTTGGGGTTTAGGTACCTGAACTACCTGTTGTTAGTACCAGGACATAAACGCCGTTCCAAAGAATCTTTGGCATTAATTTGCTGCTGTTGATGTTTACGATTGCGATTCGTACGTTTATCGGCGGATGAAGTAGAACTGATGTTATCCTTACCATACCTTTGGCCATTCATACGTCTGTCCACTGGTGACGATTGATCATTGTTCGATTCCGTGGAGGAGTCAGGACGAAACATATCTGGGAATGAGAAAACAAGAAAAAAAAACAAAAATATTTCTTTATAGGCTTTGTTCCAGAAATCAAACTCAATTAAGGACATAGAGCTACAAACTAAAGTTATATTGTTGCAACTTTATAATCCTCTGAGTATTTAGTTTAAAGTGTGTACGTGTGTGTATGTGTGTGTTTTTTGTGTGAATACACACCTACTCCACTACGACCATCACTGTTGCGTGACTTACAAGGAACTCTATAAGTAGGCATATTTGAGAATTCAGTACTGGGACTAATACTGGTATCCGATTCGGATTCACAATGGCCAACACCATTGTTACCACCACTACCTACACCACTGCTGCCACCCCCACCAGCACCACCACCGCTACTACTGCTATTACTTTTATTGCCACTGCGGCCATTATCGTTACGTGATGACTTTTTCATATGAGCCGACTGAGAGCCAATGGCCATAGTCATTGATTTGCTTAAAGTCGATTCATCTAAAAAGGAAGATTTGTTTTAAATATTATATCTTTTAGTACTGTAAATAAAAGTTTCTCTCTTTTTTTCCTTTTGAAAATATTTTCCAACTTACCATCTGTATTATAGTAGCGTTGCTTATGCCACGATGATTTTGATTTGACATGACCAAATCCTGAAGATGGCAGTAATGGATATGCAGTAGCATTGAGATTTTCTCCCTCTGGATGACCAAATGTTTTAAATTGCATCGTATAGTCCATGGGTGAGGCAGCTACACCGCGTGTTGGTGTTTTGGCGGGTGCACCCGTACGGCCACCATTAACACTAAATGTGGCATACGGCGAAATCTCATACATTTCTATTATTGTTTTTATTTTTAATACAAAACCCATACCAGAAAAAAAGGAGCAAAGAACCACAATATTCCATAAGGCACGCAGTAAACGTACCACATTACAATAATAAACATAAAATGAGAAAAATAAAATGAAATAGAAATAGTAGTTGTAGCAGAGTTAAAGGAAGACTATCAGTATGAATGAGTATAAGAAAAAAAGAAAACCATTAAAAACCAAAATCATAAAGATAGAAAACAGGAGCAAAAAAAAAAATAAAAAATAACAAAGTAAAAAAGATTTAAGTACTACGTGCTTCGGCAGGATATCACGTTTTCCCCCGTTTGCTTTTTAGTTTCTTTAAATATTTTTTTCACTTTTCTGTTTAGTTTGCTAAGCAAAAAGAGTTACAGAGTATATTATTCTAACTGCCAGTGGTTATATTCCTTTTATAGCTCATAGTTTTATTGTATTTTGTTGTAATACAGTTACTGGAATTTAATTAAGAGCATTTGGAGTTGATCAAGTATGGCAAAGATTGTATTAAATAGAAATTGTACAATTTTTACACTACCTGTGTTTATGTGTTGAGAATGATGGTGTAGTACATAGAATACCTCCCTAATCCATTTAAAACATAAACAAAAATTTATATCGTGTCATTTATGCACTGAATTCTCATATTAAATCTGAAAAAATCTCTTTTTTATACTTTGGGAAGAGAAAAAAAAACCTCTTCAAAATGTTTTCCATTTTCCCAAACTCTTAATCATATATCCTCTAATTATAGAAGGAAAATGCCACCATACTGGTCGAAGGTTTCTATTTTAAACAAAATCATCTGTTTCACGAAAATAAAATTTGAAACTACGGAGGAATAAAATGTTCGTCTTTTTCTACGATAAGGGTGAATGAGCGATCTTTGTTTGCATTTATCCCTTTATCTCTCTGAACCCCTTTTAAGTTTATAAGCAATTCAAATGATCATTGTTATTATATAACACCAATCAAAATCCATATTTTTTCGTTTGTAAGAATTTAACACCTTTTTCTTCTACAACATATTTTCTCCCAAAACTCGACCATAGAGTTAAAGAAACTTCTTAATTTACTTCAGCTAAATAGCTGGAATTGGGCAAAAATGTTCAGAATAATGTTCAAGGTCATCTTAGGCTCCTGGTGATCATTATAATGAAAAGCAAAGAACAAAGAACTCGTAACATATTTTTTTCGCACTACGTAGCTCTCAATTATATAAGTTTAGAAATTCAGTTTAAATTTTGGATCTGAGCTTGTGAGAATTAATTGTAATGTAATTTGGGACGCTGAATCGAAATATAGTATTCGTTTCTCAAGATTGGTTATAGTTTTCGAATTCTAGATTGTAAGAGCAATCTGTTGGATCTCATTCCAGTTCGTGTAGAAATATAGAAAGCATTATAATAAAGACGAGTTCAAGCATTTTTATTATGTATATGAATGATACTTGGGAAAATGGGCAAACTGATGTCAAATGCTCAGATATTAATATTTTCATTAACTTTGTTTATATGTTTCATTCAGGTACTGTAAATATGATTATGATAAATTTTTTGACCAAAAAAAAAATCAATAAGATAAAGAAACTTTAGAAATATGTAGTGTTTATAATTTTTTTGAATGCCCTTTCCAAATATATATATATATATATATATATATATATATATATATATATATATATATATATATATATATATATATATATATATATATATATATATATATATATATGTGAGTTTTATTGTGAGTATAACGATTAGTTTAGACTAATTTGTTCTTTAGCTTAGAAATTATGATTGTTTTAGAGCAAACTAAAAAAGAAATGAATTTTTAAGAAACAAATTAACGGTTATTTTATAATCAAAAAATAAAAATTAAAAATTATCGTTATATTTTGAGCAAAAAAAAAATCAAAAGTATCTTTATTTTTTGACCAAAAAATAAAAATCGAAAGATGATAATTTAACTGAGATTTTCATTATATTGCTTATAATCATTACGGTCCCTGGTTTCATTAACTGAACTGAATGATTTGATTCGCAATTTAAATTAACTAACGCAATTAGGAGAGCTAATCGCATTATGGATGCAGAGTAAAAAAACCCTCCATACCCGCTTGATCTGAAACAATAAATTATTGAGTGTTCGCAAAAATTATTAATTTTCGAAACAAATACATTCGAGATACTATTGACAATTAAATAAAATATGAATGCTCGTAGCAACGCTCGACAATTTCTCAATAGTAAAGTTTCGAGCAATTTTCGAGAATTCTTTAAATATTGATTATCGCAATAATAAATTTTTTCGATAAAATTTTGAAATCTAATGTTTCAAGAAAACATCTATTTCTTTCAATTTCTCGATATTTTGTTGCTTTAATCAAAAAGCAACATATTTTCTTGTTTGTGCATATCATTCTTGAGTTATAATTCATATCGATCGGATGGAACTTATCGTCTTTTTAAAGTTTATGATGTTAATTTTATTTTAAGAACTTTTCTTGTAAAAAAACAATATTCTAGTTTTAGAAAAACGCTAAGTAATTTTTCAACTTTTCTAAAGCTATTTGCAAAATAGCATATTTTTCTAAATGATTAATTTATTTTCTTGTAGATTAGTTTAGTAAACTTTGACCTAAATAGTGTGAATTTGAACAACAGATACACTAATATCATTGAAAGGAAATATTTTCTGGGATCATCAAAATGTAGCGCTATGTTCTAACCTCCATAGGTACTTGCAATTTTTAATTATTTATGTATATTGTTAATTACTTTAAAATATAATTTAAGTTTATTTTATTTTTGGAATATTTTGTTCAAAATAAAACGCGACTTTCAAAATGAAATCAGCTTTTATTTTTAAACTAAGAACAAAAGGAAAATAAAACAAAGTAGAGTACTATCGTTTTTGCCAACGATTCGTTAACAATAACGTTTCGCTATCTAATGGTTCCATATAGATATCACAAACGGAACTTCGACATCGATCGATTTGCTGTCTACGAGTTTATTCTCGAAAAGCCTTTTACAGTCATTCTCAAAGGTTTTGCTAGAGAAATGGCGAATTATTGGAAGGCGATATCATTGTCGAAGTTTGTGGTCAAGCGGGTAGACACAAAGATTTTGAATGTGTTTTCTGTAATTCGTTTTTTGTGCTCTTTGTTCCGAATATATTTGTTCCATCTAGTATACAACACAACCATGCGACATGAACGTGCCACGTTGAAAGCGACAACCGAACTAAATAATTTTTGTTTTTCATGCTTTCTTAACAGTTTATCTTTGTTAACCCTAGCGTTGTGTACGTGAAAATTCCGAAAAGCACTCGGCTCCGGAGTTCTATGGGCGCCGGAACCAAAAATTTTGCATTATTCACGGCTATCAACTCACTGATGAAATCAACGATTTATTTGATTTGATGTATATGTAGTTCTATACCATTTATTGCGAAAAACAAAACGTCTCCTTTTCACCACTTTTAAGGTCGCAGAATACTTTTAACCCACAACTTCACATAGACGCAAACGACAAAAAACAAAAGAAAATATATTTAATTATTTTATTTTTTATATTTCACTTAATATTCGAAAACTAATGACTGACGAAATCTGTAAAAAACGTCTAATAAACCGCCAACAGATTAGAAAATCTTATTCGCAAAATTCTCGGTAATCGCAAATTCCCTGATTTGAAGTAAATAATGGAGAGTTTGTTACAAAAACACCACAAGATTGAAGCACGAATATCTTTAAAACTTTATTTTCTTGAATCGATATTTCAATTTTTCACTTAAAAGTTTGGTGGTACGATTAAAGAGAAAGTAGAAAAATATATTAAATTTTGGCGAAAATCGAAAAATAATACCAAGGATTTTGGAAAGTTCTTACTGTAGTACATGAAACAGATTCAAATTAATACGATCGACTCAGTTTGGCTGCTTTTCACTTCCGATTTATTATTTTTTATTGAATAAAATTGTTATCAGAGAAGACTCGAATTTGGCTCCCTAATTAATCTTAGAAACCACTTTTGGTTTTTTGAACCCAAAACCTATGATATTTACTTAGATTTATTTTTATAAAAAGTTTATGATAAAACTCTTCTTTAAATTTCCCTAACTGTATAGCTTATACGATACACAACCCAACATAAATAAATATTCAACTAACTCCATTTTAGTAGATTATTATAATCTACTCCCAACGATATTGTTTTTTTATTATTTCACATCTTTCATTTACTTCATTTAGTAATTCAAACTTACCTGATTCGTTTCCTTTGTCCACGGTTTTTACGGGCGAAGCACTATACACCTGCTGATTACGACGATTGTCATGGTCTTCTTTATAGTCGCCTGGTAATGTTCTAGATTCATAACCCTCAGTCATGGGGCCACACAGTGTGCGACGATGTTTAATTGTTAAGGCTCTAAGGGTTAAACGCACAGACACAAACCATCACATCCGCATCAACATCCACACACATATCCAGGAAATAAAAGAGAAAAAAATAAAACAAAATAATGGTTGAAAAAAAAAAAACGAAAATGTCGGAAAAAAATAAGGAAAAATTGTTAGAAAATGGCACATAATTAAAAACGTGCGAATTAGTTCATTCTTGTAGTTTTTATCTATTCTATTCTATTTCTTTTGTTTTTGTATCTTTTACAGAATTTTTTTCTGTTAGTAAAACTTGAAGAAATATAAAGATGAAAATATCTAAAGAAAGAGGACTAATTACAGAGCATAAAAGTTAATTCGTTAGTTTTTTTTTCCTTTTTTTTTCTTATATTAAACTAGTCGTTGTGCGATATTTTATTGTTGACAGTTTAGGAAGATGGGGAAAAAATTAATTAATTTTTTGTTCTAGCTTTCCGTAAAAAGAATGATTACAAGGTGACTCTTATTGATATTTTAAATCACTTTAAAGTTACAATGTAATAATGTATTAAAAAAATAGTTGTTAGAGAAATTAAGCACACCCGGCTAATCTAATGAAATACTTTTAATATAATATTTTTTGCAATTTTTTACTATCTGTTATTAAAAAAAAAAAACATAGAAAATTCTTATTCTATATTTTGATGTCTCTTATTTAGATTAATCTGTTCTTCACATACTTACATCGTAATTATTGCCACCGTTATTATAACTATAACAATTAATGTCGATAACCAATCACCATTTGTTGGATTTGTTGCATTAATCAGATTGTTCATCAAATCATTTTCGGAGGGAAAGACTGAAGGTGGTGGTATTGTTACGCCATCAATATTTGTGGTGGCAAAATGATAGTGTTCAGTAGTTTTGCCAGCATCATTTGTGGCTGAAATGCGCAATTGATACCATTTGGCTGGTAGAAAATCACAAAATATTAAATTTTCCCGATTCTCTTCAGCATTTGATATATCAGATGTAACAACAGTCCAACGGATGTCACCTAAAAAAAAAAAAAAAATGAAAATAACAGAGTTAAAATAAATATAATAAATTTATAAAAAGAGCATTGTCGAATATAAAAGGATATGTGTATTTTTACATACGACATATACATATAAAAATTGTAATATTGTCAATTAAAAACGGAAATACACATGTTTTTCATATGTAAACTGTGTGTATAGGATGGTATTAACATTCCCTGAAGTTACTGTTAAAAAATGTATAGAAATAATACTTAAGGGCATTTAAAGTAAAATAACATAAAATAAAATAAAAAGAGAAATAGTTACGACATATGTATACAGACTGCATTAGAATTTATATTTGGAAATTTGATTCTTTTATCACAGAGTTTTTATATGTCGTATATTATAATCATGAACACATCAAAATTGTAAATATATTTTTTAAATTTTATTTAAATTCAAAGCAGTGAAAATTAGCGAATTATTAACCAACAATACTAAATTAAAGACTTCTTTCTTTGCGATATGGTTATGGGAGAGTTCATTGATCATTGGCCAAAGTGAAGATGGTCAGCAGTACAGTTTAATAAGTGTGATATAATGGATAACCTTACCATCCCAACCTCAATTACGACAGACTAACTCTTAACTCTCGCTGCAGGATCTTCTCGTTGTAGGCTACCTTTTAACCTCGTAATCTGTAACCGCGAAGTTAAATATGGCTCAAAGCCGTTACTGTTAGACTGTTTGCGGTCTAAAAATATCTTGAAGATATTTTTGAATTGTCTCCTCATATATCCGAATTCGACATTACTCGGGGCAGACTATAAACATGAAATATTCAAATTTGGATGTCTCCTCGGAACATATACTTCAAGGGCCTATAAAAAAATTGTAATAAACCTGTATCTCCTAAACTACCGGTTGGATCGAATTGAATAAAATGATAAAGTTTAGTTACCCTGTTGTAATACCAGATGAGCTACAGGGTGTCAAAGTTCAACACCTGGATCATGAAAAATATTTAAAATCATGTAGCTTATACATATCATGACCGATTTTGATGATTCTAAAAAATGGTCTAAAGTCAAAACTTTCATATAAAATGGGTCGAATTTGGGAGGGTGTGTACAATGACCAATTGAGTTATTGGGCTTGTTTTTTATCTTAAAGTCATCTTTATGAAGTTGCTTTTCAGAAAAGTGTAAAATTATTATACGTTGCTAAAGAAAATTTTATTTTAGATAAAAAAGAGTGTAGATACTTTTTCGGCTAAAAAAAAAAAAAACACAAAAAGTCGTCTTTTTTGGAATTTTCAAATTCAAAATCGTTTATTTTTGGACTCGGTAAAGATATCGACTTCAATTTATTTTATTCAATAGATAATTTTGTTCTTTAACTAGATAGGAAAAAAAACTAATAAAATCGGTCGGAAATACTAGGATATATATGAAAAAAACTGGATCAAGAACATACAAAATTATGGTGCTTAAAAATTCAAACGCAAATAACTTGAAAACTATAAGAGATAAATAGTACATGTAGGCATGTTTATAGGTCTTATCAAGGCCTACAACAATATATAAAAATATCTGAAATCGGACGAGAAACAAAAATTTGGCAAGCGATTAAAAATTTTTTATGTCAGAGGTACCTAACTTTGAGCACCCTTAGCTCCGCCCCTGAGGGGTTTGTAGGGTACCCCTTCCAAACCAGACGATCAGAAGTTACAGATTTATTTTCAAAAAATTTCGATTCTGCCCCACTGTGCATTGTAATGTGTTGAAAATTCTTTTGAATTATCTCCATTCGTGTAGCCAAAAAAATTTTAAATTCCGAAACCGAAAATTCAAAAGTAAATTATGTGTAAAAAATGAAATCGGTATTAATATGTAGCTTTTTCATGATCGAGGCAGTCAATTTTGACACCCATATTACAACAGAGTGATCACAACATTATTTTTGTAAAAGATTAGGTCCTCCTCTACAACTTTCTCATAGATCTGAATTCGATCCAACCAGATTTCTTTTATAGGCGCACAGTGGGGCAGTGGCGGAGCTATTGGTGCTTAAAGTAGGGTACCTCCGACACCGAAAATTTTTACCAGTTGGCAAAGTTTTTTGTTTCTTCTCTGATTTCAAATATTTTAACATTTTTTTAAAACATGTTTGCATATTCTATTTATCTTTTATAGTTTGTAACGATTTTTATTTGCTTTTGCAAAATTCGAGAGGGTCTGCGTTTGGTCTTATTAAATATTTGGGGTCCAAAAATTATAAGATATAAAATTATTTTACAGAAAAAAAGAGCGTAAACACTTTTTTCGGCCGAAAATACTCAAAATATCATAATTTTGCAATTTCCAATTTCAAAATCGTTTGCTTTTGCGGTCGAAGAAGTATCAACTTCATTTTTTTTTGGAAAAATCTGGACCGAGATTTTGCAAAATTGTGGTGTTACAAATATCAAACACAAATAACTTGAAAACTATAAGAAATGAATAAGTTGAAATATTTGAAATCGGGTAAGATTTAAAAATTTGGCAAGCGGTTGAATATTTAAATGTTTTCTATACCAGAAAAATAGTGAAAATCCTCTTCTACGTAAATGTGAAATTTTATATAAATCCAACGAGCCGATTAGAAGTTACAGATTTATTTCTGAAAAATTTCGATTGTGGGTTTCATCACGTATTCTTTCTGATGTCTTTTGTTTATAGATAACCTAATATCTATCGCTTTATCCTGTCAAATATGTATACTGTCGTTGTAGCAGCTAAAAAAAAAATAAGAAATATTCTAGGGTGTATGATATTACTTACTCATCTTATTGATTTATTGTGTGAAGATTTAATATTGCAGAATTCAAAATTAGTGCATACAATTCTGATATTTATATATCGCACTAATGAATCTTCTTATTAAAATTAAATTAAATTGTTATTAAATACTGTTATATTAAAATTTTAAATTTAGAAATGCAAATTATCCTTTATTGGTTTTTTGATAAAATGTTTAATCCTTTCTGGAATACCTTCTATAAGAGATTTTTTGATGGTTTTTTTTTTTTTTTTTTTCTTTTCTATTGGAATGTGTCACTTCTGTTTAAACTCTATTTAATTTTGGTTTAGCTTTTAGAATTCGTATTCTGTCGCTCTGGCGTTAAAAATGTAGTATTCCTGACACTTTTATTATGTAGCATTAATAATTTTGAAAGAAATTCATTACAAGAATTATCGCCAAATTTTTTTAAGCGATTCTGTCAGAAAAATTTTGTACTTTGTAGATCTTTAGATCATTTTTTACAGAAATGTTGGGTTTTTCTTTTAAAATTCTTATTATTTTGTCTGCGTGAGTAACAATTTTCTAAATCTATAACGAAGAAAATATTCAAATCTACAAATCAGCAAAAAAAAAAAAATTTAGTTAAAAAAAAAAATACTTTTAATGAAAGGTGTAGATATGAATATAATTTCGTGAAAAAATTAACGAAAATATGTTAAATCAGAAAAAATTAGTTAAAACGATAGAAATTAGTCGGAAAAAACAGCACATAATTTTATTCAATTTAAGATATGTTCACTTGAACAATATTTCTGCTGATTTGACTATAATGTTTATGAATTTTAAAATTAACTAATATACTTATTTTATTGAATGGAATTATTCGATTTGAATAAATATTTTCAAATTGACTAAAGTCTTATAGAATTGAAAAATGTTCGTTAATTATGACAAATTATAAAAAATTATAAAATACAATATGAGAAAAAAATTAAAAATATATATGTAAATAATATGTAGTTCATGTATAAAAATTCTCTATGGTACAAACTTAATTTAAGAAGCGGATTATCCATCAAACTATAATTTGGGTAAGAATATTTTATACCTGTTTGTCAAGGTTTTGACAAATTTTTAAAAACTTTCAGATATATTTAAACGATTTAAAAATTCCCGAAATAAAACATGCTCGAAAAATATTGTAATGTTCAGGTAAACGAGGATTAAACTAACTTCGTAATATTCATCTTGAAGGAGTTGAAATTTGGGTAAGAACTTTTTTATTTCATTTCAAAGTCCTTTTTTAACATACAATAGACATATATTTGGATTATTCAGGAGTAAATGTGATAGAATAGGATTAATACAACAGGATTGTCCATTGCTTGTAGATGGAGAATTCAATTTTGAAGTTTCAAAGTTTCAAAGTTGAAGACTAATATAGGAGGTTAATCTTTGCATTAGTGAATTTAAAACAAAATCATATATGTACAGAGAAAAAAGAATCAAATCGATTTTTATATATCGATTAATCCACTCGTTCAGAAATTTATTTATTTATTAATTTTCCTAATAAAATAAATAGATTTGTCAAACATTAATAAAAAATTGTTTTTATAGATTTCAATTGTGTAAAAACTAAATAAAAAAATTAAAGGACTTTTAGCATAATGTATGTGAACTATACAGATATAAATTCATAAAGTTCCATCTGACAAGTACTTTTACCGAAAACCTCCGGGAAGATTCAAAAGTTTTATTTTAAACGTATCATAGAGAGCTTCAGACAGTTGAGTATTAAACTTATCACATCATTCATCGATGATAGACAAAACTTTCAATATAGGGTTCATCAAATCAACTAGGGATATACGAACAATCGGCATTCTGTTGAAAAGGTTTAAAAAGTCGAAATCGTCTTTTTGGTGGTGAAAATTTTCAAAAATTGACTTTTTTTGTTTCCAGATAGTCGAAAAAATTCGTAGGGCCGAAATGTCGAAAAAATTAGGGAAAAGTCGAAGATATCGTATAAAAACGAAAAAAGGTCGAAAATATTCGAAAAGCTGGAAGAAATGAAAAAAGTCGGTGATAGTCGAAAAATCGATTATTTAAAAATTTTAAAAGTCGAAAAATCGACTATTTTAAATTTGAAGAAAGTCAAAAAGTCGACTTTTTGTTCTAACTATAAAACCCTATTTCAATATTTTCTCGGTTAGGAATTCCTTAAAGGCATCTCATATAAACACATTTTGAGTTGTAAGAGTCACTTCTTACTCATATTTAGAATTCTATATATATTAAAAAAATTTTGCATATTATGAATAATATTGAAAAATGTACAAAAATCTTCAAGAGGTTTACGTGATAATTTTAATGAGTTATAGTTTTTCATTTGATGGTTCCTAGTGATTCATATGTAGATATATTATCAAGGTGAATGAATGTATTTGTGTATATATGTATGTATGTATGCATATATGTGTATAAAATTGTATGTATTCAATATAAAAGTAAGCTATTCGTATTTAATTAAATTTGTAAAAAATAGTCATTAATGTGCGAAAAATATTTCTATAAGAATTTAGAAACGAACTTAAATTAACTTAGATTATGTTGAACTGAATATAATGGGGTAGCTAAATTGAAAAAAAGTTTATTCAATTTGAATTAAATTTCGTCAGTTAACCACCTTTAAATAAGTAAAATCCATCATTAAAATTGACGAAATGTCTATTTCAATCTGACTATTTTACGAAAACTTAAAAATATTAGTTAAACTGTTTTGTTGATTTGACTAACAATTTTTTTGTTTTTTTTGCTTTTTTTTTTTTTTTTTTTTTGTATATTAACCTACGTTTTTTTCAATTCATAATAAGGTACTATTTTTACCATAATTACTACCGTTTTTTAATTCGCTATACACAGTCTACGTTTACGTGAATTCAATGTCTATTCTAGGAAAACTATGATAACAATGATTTTGATTCAATTTTGTCATTTTATGTTTACACTCAACAAGAAATTTAATATGATTGCCTGCAAAAATTATTTGTTTTTAAATATTTTTATCAGAAACAAATTTCCTTGTTCTTAAACCATATTCTGTTTTTAAACCATTTCAATATTATTATTCCTATAACAATAAAATGTTACAAACAAATATAATCCTTTTCACAAACTTCGTTTAAAACTTCAATACTTGTTTGTTTTTAAATACATATTTTTTTTTAACATTTGTTTTCTATCTTTAACGTAATTCTCATTCAGTTTATATATGAATACATATAAATAGACAAGGAAGGTTTGGTTACACAATTTAAGAATCTTGCATTTGAACTACATATGGCGGTACAAATGAATGTGACTAATAATAATAATTTTCTCAATAAAAATTTTATAAAAATAACAATAATTTCTATTTTTATATGATGGAATAATAATACTACAAAATGAACTAATAGTATGATAAGATGAGGTAATAATATAATAAAATGGAATTATAATATAAAAATTTGGTATAGTATTGTAATAAGAATGTTCAATTATATGTAAAACTATAATTATAATATGAAAAAACAAACCATAAAATCGTATACAATATGACAAATTGGAATCATAATAATTACTACTTATAATCATTTCTATTTTTGATGTGATCATATGTTTCAATCATAATATGTTGCTCTTAGATTACGGTCACTACAACAGTATTTTTTCTCTGCGTGTGCAAATCCACTACAACAGTATTTTTTCATTGCGTGTGCAATTCCATTTGATACCAACTAACTGCTTTCATTATTTATGATTGTTATTCCTTGTAATAACCTTCACATAAAATAAAGGATATATATGTGTAAGTTTATCAATTTATACGAAAAATATACATCCAGGATCTCAAAATGAAAATTTGTTGTGATTATTATGATTAAAAATAACTTTTGTGAATATTTTCCTGTCCGTATATGTGTTGAAATGGATTTTTTAAAGCCTATAGTACAATAAATACATTTATTTATCAATATATATATGGCATATAAGCTCGAAAATTTTAGTACTGAAATTTTGCGAAATCCATTCAGGGATGGCGGAATAATAAACGATTTTCTAGAGCAGCCTCAAACATTTTCCAATATTCCTTTGCCCAAATTGAGTAACATTTTCTACTTCACATGCAATAATATATAAATATTTTTCTATTGGAAAGTTGTGAGCACGAATACTCTAGAGGAAGTGTTCTAGACTACAAACCATTAAGCATAAGTTCGTGTTCCCGTGGCTACTTGTAAGTTTCTTTTTAATTTTCATTATTAAAAAAAGAAAAAAATGTTGACAAAAATTTCTTGGCATGTTGATGTATTCTTTACAAAAATGTATTATTTAGCTTAGAGTTGCGGTTTAGGCGTTTTATATAAGCAATAAAGATATTAAAACTCAACACATCGATATAGTGTACTATATTGTTTTATAATTTAGTTTGAAGCAAAAATCTAAAATTTTGAAATGTTAGATTAGGAACTGTCAAACATCTTTTTACATATACATACCTAAAAACATTCTCTTTGAAGTTTATTAAAAAAAATTTTTCTTGTCTTCGCTACTAGGCCGCATGGCAACTTGAAATTCTAAATTCATAAAATACTTGTATTTTATTTTGTATAAAATTATAATTTTTCAACATGATTGAATTTAAAATATATTCAACAAATAGTGTAAATTTAATTTTATACCGTTCACATATAAGTGCGGTACATATAATTATTTTTCAACAAAACTCCAATGGGTATAGATATTATAGTGGAAGTGTTCTATATTACAAATTTTCAAGCCATGGTTTGCATCCCCGAAGAATCCAATTGATTTTTCTTCTTTTAATATGATCATATTTTTTTTGAAAAAAATATGTTTGACAAGTAAATCTGAGTATGAATGATATATTTTTTCATAAAAATTGTCACTTAAGTTTAATTTTGTTTTAGTTTTTAGGTAGATTTGTATGATTGCCAGATTTGTGTGATCTATTTAGAGAGGAGTTTTGGAGAAGCTTACTTCTCTTTTAGGTAACAGAGAAATATAAATTTTAGAAATACTTAACAAAAGCTATTAAATAATGTTAATTTTTACAATTAAAAAGTTTTTGTAATTCTTAAACAAAATTGTTTGTTTTCTCAGGGCTCGAACCCATAGAATGGCCAATTCAAAAATACTAATTCGGTATCGGTTCTGAAACAAATTATTGGTAGGAAACTGAAAAAGGAATTCAAATCTTCTTTATTCGGTTCTTT
The DNA here is from genome assembly GCA_932274085.1 of Protocalliphora azurea. Taxonomy (NCBI): domain Eukaryota; kingdom Metazoa; phylum Arthropoda; class Insecta; order Diptera; family Calliphoridae; genus Protocalliphora; species Protocalliphora azurea. The sequence continues at coordinate 176,272,941 of OW026519.1, forward strand.
AGCACAGATGGTCTGAGCGATCTTCATAAGTCATATGCTCAAGAAAACATTTTTCGGGGACTCTTTATATTACAAGATGAGATATGGTTAACGCCTATTTACAAATAAGAAGTATGCTTCCAGATTAAAACAAAAATTTTGATAAGAAATAATACGAATATGAATCTTTTCTTTAAAATTTCTATAATTGTGTACATTTTTTTAGAAAAAAATTTTAATTGAGGTTTCTTTTATAAATATGATTTATTTAAATTCACGATATTTGTAAATTCAAGAATTTAATATAATATAATTAATGTTTTAAAAAATTTATATTCTGTATTTATATATTTATGCAATATAGATTTCGTGAGGGATATAAAGGAATCGACACAGCCGAATATAACACTTCTACATGTTTAATTTAAATTTACCCCGTTTCTTTCCTAAATTAAATTTCTAACCACGTATTTGGCATTCTTTTTCGTTCAGCGAAATTGTTTTTAATTAAAATAAAATATTTAATGAAAATTTATTAATTTGTCTTTTAACGTTTTTTGTTCTATAAATGACAATATTCAAAGTAACGCACGTTTTCAAAGCAAAAAAAAAAAAAAACAATAGCAAAAACTTAAACTGACAAGACAGAATGCAACAGCGCAAAAAAAATGTTTGAATCCAAACCACAAAGACCACAACGCATCGTGTTGCGTATGCATTTGAGTAAACATTAAAATAGAATTCAATTACTAGCAACATGACAGTGAGATACGGGTAGGAAACTGGGACTTTAAAATAACATTAATTAGTTTTGTTATCGAAGAAATAGTTTCGGCTAAATTACTAATGAAACATTTAAAAACAATAAATAAAATTTTTGATAAACCCACTTAAATTGCCAAAAAACTATGAAATATTTCAATCTATACGGAAACATTATTTATTTAATAACAAATTGCGGTAAATTTACATATGTGTATAAAAATTCATGGTAAAGAGAACTATAAGAATAAAGAAAATTTTGCTAAACTGTCCACTGTGCTATTATTTCCACAAGTGGTATTTTTAGCCCCTGCGACAGATTTGGACAAAAACCATCACACAAATGATGTAGCAGAGTATGAGAAATACAGTGCAGTATTTTAGTTAGTTGTGGTTAAAACCACAATAAATAATCAACCAACAAACACATACAATAAAAATAACTAGTGATTTTAATAACGTATATAGTATATGTAATCGTATAAATGCATGTATATAGATTTACGTATATGAATTCATGTATGTGTATAAATTAGAGTGCATTGGGAATATGTGTGTGTGTGTGTTTTGATTCATAGAACAAACTTACCCAGAGGACGATGTTCAATAGAAAAATGATGAATTGGACAACCGCCATTATTCCAGGCTGACAATTTCAAATTAACGCATGATGCATTTGTTGCAATTAGTTCATTGCTGTTGGGAGCCTGTGAGGCTAAAATAAAAAAATAGAATAAAATAAAATGGAAATTTATAATGGAATTAAAAAGGTTTCAGATAGTACAAAACAGAAATTATTTATTAGAAATTTTAAAATTTACTGCCACAAAATTTATTTGGTTTAATAAATAAAAACCCCTTTCCTACCTTTACCCTTCGTCCAGACATTAATTTCCTCACTCGGTACACCATCCCCCACAATATTATGAGCAGACATTTTAATTATATACTGATTGCCACACTTTAAACCCGTAATTGTGTAGGCATTATTTTCTGGCATCAATTCCGTTTGAGACCATGTCTCGCCTGCCACTCGATATGAAATTGAATAACCCTGCAATGGTGCTCCCCCATCATCTGGTGGATCCCAACTAACGCGTATACTATCTGCTGAAGCATATTGAACAATGATTTGTGGTGAGGCTGGTGGTTTCATGGCAATCACTTGATATTGTATCTCATCATTGCCAAAAAGATTGTTCGCCGTACATGTGTAATTTCCGGATAAACTACCTTCAACTCCTACATGTTGCACAAAAATATTAAAATATTAAAGAAAATGTTATTTCATTATGGTAAGAAAATGTTATTTCATTATGGTAGATTTTTTTTTGCGTTTTGTATCTTACGATGTATTTTCAAATTTCCTTCATTTGTCACTTCATAAAAGGGACTAAATGTTACTGGTCTATCTCTAGTCAGCCATCTTGCTCGTGGCGTAGGATTTCCCACAGCTAAACATTCCAATATTAAACTGGTGCCAACTGCTTTACGCACAAGCTGGCCAAATGAAGCAATTCGAGCTGGAGCTAGAAATTAAGTTGAAAATTTTGATTTTGATTATTAAACAAATTTGTGTTGCTAATTCAAGATAAATTTACAAAAAATAGAATTTCATATAAATAATAGAAAAAAATTACGCGAAAATTTTAAAAAAATAAAAAAAAAGAAAACTACAGACTTTTTTATTAAGAAGTTGATTTTTTAAATATTTTTTATTCCGCCAAGTCGTAAAAATTCGTTTCCTTTTATCGATAACTTCAGATTTTGAGAGTGCATAGAAAACTTTAAGAATGACATAATGATCTACTCAAATGTGCTCTACAACGTACATTGTATTTTCACTGTCACACAGTGTAATCTACATACACATATCTGTAATTAATCAAAATCTTTTTATTAAGTATAACAACTATATCAACAATGGATTTTATCTAATTTTCTTAAACACTTAGTTTTTTCTTATAATTCTAGTTCCACATGTAGTACAAAAACTGTTTCGTTTTATTTAATTAACCGTGAATAACTGGCGCATGATTATCGGGTGACTTTAAACAGTATTAATAATAACAATAAAGGAACTACTTACTGCGGTAATTATTACAAACCCAAACTCAGTTCTTCCATATTAAATTAAATTAAATTAAATTAAATTAAATTAAATTAATATTATTAATTTAAAGTGTCACTTCCATACACGTCTTAAATTCGACATATTTTAGTGATCTGATTACACAAGTTTACAAATTTGGGACAACTTTTGTACGTGGACCGAAGAAAATTAATTTTTATATAATTTCCGGCGCTGAATTCAAAATGGTTTTCACTGCTCAAGATAGGTTCTTGTTTTTGAGTTCCCAAGTGTTGGGATTAATGTACTTTCAAAATTACTTTTGGATGTTGACGTCGGTAAAAGACTAATTTCAGAACCAGCTTAACAAAGACGATTTGAAGCGTTTTTACTATGCTTACGAATAATAGATACTCGGAAATATGGGAAAACTGATTTCAAATACTCAGAGATGAGTATTTTCATTGCCTTAGTTTATACGTTTTACTAATTGAACTAAGTAACTGGATTCGAGGTTTGAATTTACTAAATCAGTTGGCTGGCGGTCTATATAAATGGGACCAAGTATGTTGCACTATTCCCGTTTATTAAGAGAAATATAATAATACTTCTGTGATTAAATCAGCAAATTATTTAATTTCATGAATACACCATTCCATATTTTTTTTTTTTTTTTTTTTTTTTTTTTTTTTGAAAACGACTCGTCTCCCTTTTATCACTTCATATAGAACTTTACCTTATTAAGATTTTCTTAAAAGCACTTAGATGCAAATGAAGAAAAAAGGAAGATATATTTGTTAAAACTAATATTCGAAAACAAATGACGACGTACTCTTTGAAAACTTTTAAAATCCAAAAAACCGACAACGGAGGGATAATTCGAGAATCTTGTTCGCAACATTCTCCATAATTGCAAACCTCTTGACTTAGAGCAAATAATGGAGAGTTTGTTGCTAAAATATTACAAGATTTGAGCTAGAATATCTAAGAAACTTAATTTTCTTCATTCGATTTTTTGATTTGATAGTACGAATAATAAGAAAAAGTTGCAAGGATTTTGGAACGAGGGAATGACAAGTTCTTACTCTAATTCGTGAAACAGATGCAAAACAATAGGAGTGATTCAATTTGACTGATTTTTAATTCTTATTTATCTCTTTTTATGAAATAAATTGGTTATCAGATCTCAAATATAGTTAAAAATATTTCGATTGATTTCTCGAAAACTAAAACCAATTTTTAAAAAAATGATTAATGATTCGAATTCAGCGCTTTAAATAACCTTTGAAACCACTTTGCTCAACTCCAAAACAAAACTAACTAAAAAATCGTCATACAAATTTTAGGAAATAGGTTCAACTCTCAACTGAGGCAGTTAATTTTTTATAAATCATGTTTGTTGATTTATGAAATTTATGTGTATTAAAATTATTTCTTAGCATATAATAAAATAACATTATATAGCTCCCGGATTCAAATTTCAACAAATCCAAAAGATTTCTTGGATATGTGAAATAAAAATTGGTGAATTTTTGGACATTGCGAACAATATTCTTCAGTTATAGCACCAAAAAGGAAGATTTTTTCATATATTTTTCGCTTACATAACACTTTATTTAGTATGCAAAGTTTTTGCCGGGGTATGTGATAGTTATTTGTATTGCGCTTCACCCTTACAAAAATAGTTTACCAAAAGTATCTGGACCTTAAAATTTGGAAGAACCTTATTAAATAAATTTGCCTATCAATTAATCAATTAATCCAATGAAGGAAATAAGACCAAACTTAATATATAGCAACCAAATACTCAATAAAATCTCCATGTACTGTAGGTACATAATAAATTTAAAATATGTATAACACCCTCAAGTAGCAGCAGACACACAGGACAAAAATTTTTACTTATAAAAAATTAAGTTGAAATTATAAAATAGAATAATAAATGGAAAATATAAATATAACAATAATATAAAAATTAGTACTAGTAGTAGTATTGTCATTTAATTAAATGGAAATAAATTATACAATACAATAATACAATAAAAACCAATACTTGGACACTATACTCATATAATAAATTTTAAGCTACATTTACACACAATTGTAGTGTAATTAAATAAAATGCTGTGAGTATTTATCTTTCGATATATAAAAGTATCTCTATATTTATATATAACATTTATTCTGCAATATCAATGATTGGACAATATAAAATAAAAACGTATAAAAAAAAGACAAAACAAAAGTGAGCAAATTATACAGAGTCATTTATATATACAGACACACTCACAAAGAAACAATAAAAATAAAATTGAATTGAAATTCAATTTTCAACTTACCACGAGTATTTGTGGCTTGTGCCACCACAGATGTTGGTTCTCCTTCACCCACAGATGTTGAAGCAGAAACCCAAAATTCATACATTTGATTTTCAGCCAAACCACGTGCTTCATATGTAACAGGATAACCAGATTCATCGACACGAACCATATGAGCTGGAATAATATATCAGAATATTAAGCACCAGGCGTTAGTGATACGCGTATTATTGAGGATTTTTTACATTTAAATAATTGAAAATTGTTAAAATAAGAAGAATTAAATTTGAAATATTGATTTATTTATTTACTTTTTTTAAGACAAGTTGTTAAATTACGTTAAACCAAAACTTAAACAATTTTAATTTTTATTTTGTATACCCTACTTATTCCTTTCATATACTTATATAAGTTTGTAATTCTATAAGAAATTCTTAAAATACACCTCCGGGACCCAAAAAAAGAAAAATGTTCGTATTTCTCATGATTAAAAATATCTTTTGAGAATTATCAGTCTGTCCATCTGAATGATGAAACAGCTTTTTTTGAAGCTCACAGTCCAATTATTACATTTCTTTTAGTACATATGTATGTATACAATATAATATCGAGAATTTTGGTATTGCGAACGAAGTTATAAGCGATTTTTTAGGTTAAATTGAATAATATTTTGTATTTCTCATGCAATAATATATAAGAATTATTCTACTTTAATGTTGTAAGCATACGTAGTCAAGAGGAAGTGTTCAAGACCAGGGGTTTCCACCACTTAACATTTCACATATTATTGTTTTTTTTTTTCATTTTTTCGCACACTCATTGGCACTTTTGATTTTTAGTATAGTAGAAATGAAATATTTTTATTTTAATTAAAATTTATTTATTAAATATAAAAACTATGAACTTTTAAAATTCATAAATATGACGCTGTTACAGTAAAAAATCACTTATGTCACAGAAATGACATAATGTAGGTTATAGGCCTTCTTGAGGTCATCATAAGTCAGTTTTAAAAATTTACAATGCACCCTAAAAATTTCGAGTAGAAAACTGTTTTGGGTAGGTTCTTGTATAAATATATTTCTAATTTTGTTTATACCCTACACCATAGTGTATTCAAAAACCGAAACCGGTTAACCGGTTTTTACTTTTTAAAAAACCTACCGGTTTCGAATAATTATTATTTTCGAATAATTCGATAGGCCTGACGCATTAAAAGTATCAAATTGTTTATAAAATTAAATTTGTATGAAAATTAAACATTTTTTGAGTAGTTTTCACACAAATTTTATTTTTAAATAATTCTCTTGTACTGAATCAGGCCCCTAATTATTTGGAGGTATTTTTGATTTTCATTATGAACTAATAAATCTTTAAGACTAGTTTTTGTGTTTTTCTAATTTGAGTAAACCAGACGTGCTGACGTCAATTTTAGTTTTATCGTTTGTGACAAAAATAAGGTGAATTTCAATAAATAGGTATATAGGTAGAGTTGGATCGGAAGAAGCAATACCAGAATTCAGTTCAAAAAATACAAAAATTCTAAATCTGATCATTATCCTTTAGCTGAAATATGACTTTTTATTTTTATATTACTTACCATTAGAAATGACATGTATTACAAACAGTACTGTCAGTTTAGCCTTTTCTATGGCTAAATATATTCTTTTTTTTTTTTTTTTGGTTTTAGCCTAAAAATTTTCGTTTTAGCTTTTAATAAACTTTATCAACTATAGAAACTATTTATGAAAATAATTAAAAAAATCTTATTAATGCAAAAATAAACTAAAAATTTGGAAACGCTTAATCAAAAAGGAATTATAACTCAAAAATGACGAAAAATCACTTCAAGACAGTGGGCAATTTTTATTGTGAAATATAACCCAAATTTGTATGGGAATTTTTTAGGCAATATCTTATTGAGTTATTTTGATGGGTTTTATTTATAAATTTATTACAATTTCTCTAGGAAAAATAATAATCATTTTTAATATATCTGTATTTTTAATAAAAGCCAGTTAATCGGTTTTTTAATTAAAATCGTATTCGAACCCTATTTTTTTAAAAAAGCTATTTTTCGGTTTTCTGAAAATTTCGGTTTTATGAATACACTACTTCACCACCATATGTGGTTAGGGTATTATGCGTTTGTGCTGATGTTTGCAAACTTTGTGCACAAAGTACTGATCGCAATTTAAAAGATAATTCAATGAAAAATGGCAGGTTGAACTTTTATGATACAAGGACGAAGCCTATTGATCGGTTCATTATTTCACCTAGTCCCCATACAAATGTCCTCCGGAATAGGGTTTAAATATAGAAAATACCTTAAAAATAACAATATTTTAATAAAGTTCGGTGCGAAGAAGTTCTGTACAAGAATCAATCTTTATACCATATTTTATGGAGATCGGTCCATACGAATGTTAGTATCAAGTTAATATTCGACACAAATAAGTTTTATGTAAGTAGAAACAACATTGCCAAATTTTATGAGAATCAGTCCATAATTTACCATAGCTCCGATATAAAACCATTTCCAGGAATCGCTATAAAGTGCATAAAATCATCTAGACGTTAGTATCAACGCATTATTCTTTATGTGCATATTTTATTTTATATTTAATAAAATTGGCCATTCCCGAATTTTTTTGCTAGTAGGCAATGGTGCTGGGTATCATATAGTCGGTCTTGGCCGACTAAATCGTTCTTTCTAGCTTTCTTTTGTTTATTTTACCTTTTCAAACTTCTATGGAAAAATTTTATTGCATTTTGTTTATTTTGGTCAAATATTAAAAGTAAATTTTCAAACAACTTCTAGAAAAAAATACACAATTTTTTGGGTTTAGCTGCGATTTATTACAATTTTTTCATAAACGCCATTGAAACGATGCAATAATTTTTAAAGCCATTTTTGTTGTGAACATAACCAAATTTAACATTTTTAAATCAGACAAAAACTGTAGAACTTATTCGATTTTATCTTTAATAACTTACTAAAACTTTCCATAGATTTTTAATTTTATCCCCAAAAAGTAAAACCAAGTAAAAAATATAAAAAAATATTTTATGTTAAATTATATGAAGAATTTTTTAATAATGTTCAGAAAATGCTTAATACCTTTTTGAGTTTTTAAGCGATTTTATATATGAGTATCTTTTTAAACAAATATGTGGTTATTTAGAAAAAATCTGAAAAAATTACACCAAAGTCAAAATTTCGATAGAGAAAAGAGAAATAAATTTAAAAATTATGAATAATTAATCATTTAATTTAGGTGTATATAAAAGATGGTAATGTAGTTAAAAATCTACATTCTTCTTCTTCTTTCAAAATCAATTTAAAAATCTTGAATTAACTTAAAATATAAGAAGCTACGAGATCTATAGTACAGGAAATGACCTAAAAATGGTTTTTTGTAATATCTCGAAATTTAGGAGGTGTTTCGAAATTTTTTAAAATTGTTTTGTAATTTTCTCAAGACCTGTTTTCCGAGTGAAAATAAAAAGTGCCATTTTGTAACAGCGTGTAATTAAGTATTTTTAATGTTATACAAAATAAAATTATATAAAAAAACATTAATAAAATATTAAATAAAATAAAAATGAATATAATAAAATGTCTTTGTTTTTAATAACATAACTAACATCGGGAGAAATTTCTGACAAAGCATATCTAACTTCATTTTACGCATCCAAAAGTGATCTAATAAGAATTAATTTTTTGTTCTATAGCTTCTTCTTGAAAATTATCGAGTATGTCCTCAATAGAATTGTTGATCACAAAGTAAACTGGTTTGTCAAGTATTAGTTTTAAGCTTCGGATAACATTGGGAAAATTCATGGTGAAGTGAATCCATGTGTTTTATTATAATTATCTGAACATCAGATGAATCCGAAATATATGTAGTTCAGCAGTGCAAATGAGGAATATTTTGGCAGAGGTGATTGAAGAAATCTTTTCCGTAAAGAAATTTTGTTCATAATAGCACTTATTGAATCAAATTCAGTTTATATATTTATTTGTCTGCCATTTAGTTTAATATTAAGATTGCTTAACGCCTTGAATATTTAGAGATATAAGCAAATTAATATATAAAATAGTTTTCTCTAAATTTTTTTAGAAATCTTCATTTATGTCAAAATGGAAAATGTCTACTTCTGTCTTTAATTCGTATTATCCCTTCAGCATATTTCCTTTCGAAATCCAATAAACATCGGTATGAAATAGTAATTTCTTGTATCTTGCATTTAAATTGATACACAGGGCTTTAAAAATTCTAGTTCTTAAGGCACTAGTTTTTATAAAATTTACTACGCCTATAGTAGTTTGCCGAGCAATTTTAAATATATCAGGTAAGATTTTCGCAGCAATTACTTGTCGTTGGATTACGCAATGTGATCCAATAATATTTCCTTTATTTTCATTCATCAACTTAAAAAAAACTTATTACGAAGCAATTATTTCACTTTCTGAAATAAATCTGCATTCAAAATAAAATTGGCTCAAATGAAAAATATCAGTCATTTCATCACTATGCAGGCCATCAATTATTTTTTTTTTTTCAAAGTTCTCAGATAGAGGGATTCTCAAGAATTTTTCTTCTCTAGGTTTATCTAACATTTTATCCCCAACGAAAACAAAACAAGGCCTTTTTAAAGGTTCATCAATTATGTGTTGTCGGTCCTTTTTTCCTTTGCTATTAGCTTTGATATCGCGTACGAAGCTTCAATACTTTTTCCTCATCCAAATGAAAGGCACGTATAGAATCCAGCTTTGGCATAATTCTATATGTCCAAAAATAAAAAAATATCATGTAATTCCATACACATTTTCTGTCAGTCTTGCGGACCACATGAAATATTTTTACGGACACCTAGGTGTCCGCGGATCTCCATTTGGGAAATCTTGTTCTAGACTACAATCCGGAAGCCATAGTTCATGACCTCAGAACTCCTTATAGTTATTTTTTGTTTCTTAAAAGAAAAAAAAATAATCTATATAAAATATCTTTATATATTTACAAAATTTGTTTTGTTTAACTTTGATTTCATTTTTATTATTTTTGGTTCCCTTGAAATGGGTACTTGATATGGATTTCAAGTACAAATAATAAAATTTTAAAATATATGTTTATATAAGACATGCACATTACACATTTATGTGATTTGTTTTTAAATCAATCGGTTGCATTTCATAAAATCACTACAAAATAATAAATGTTTGTCTCTTATTTTATTATAATTTTATTTTATTTCGTTAAGTTTAAAAATGGTTGATATTTAATGGTTATGGGGAATGCTTAGAGTTTACAAGCCAATATTCGAGACTTTAACTTCATTTAATTTAAGTAGTGGCTAATTATTTTTCGTCTTCTCAACTTAATTCAATTTAGTCAAATTTTTTGTGAGCGCAAAATTCAGGGTTTCTTTTTAGTTTTAAGAAAAAAAAAAACAAGAAACTAATATTTATTGAAATAATTAAAATTGTAGTAAAAATTAATTACTGTATGATAGTCTAGCCAATCAAAGCTTTTCGAACTTGTGGAAACTCTTATTTTGAAATAAATAAGTAAATAAATAAATAAGTAAATAAATAAGTAAATAAATAAATGAAATATAAATAAACAATTTCGAAACATCTGACGAAAAACAACAAAATGAATTTTGTATTTAGATATGTCAACTAAAAACTTTTCTCGACATTGTTCATATAAAACTTTTTATTGACTTTGCCATATTCGAATCCATGCCCTTCAGTTTGTAATATTAGACTTTAAAAGCCTGGGCTAACTAAAGCACGGATGGAAATTTTTGTTACTCTCTGTTCATAAATCTGTAACTTTTTACCTCCGTATTCACAAATAACTTTTAAATTTAAAATGCATTTTAAATCAAAATTTTTAAACAAATTTTGTCCCTAAAATGTTTTTAAATTTAAAAATAGTGGTTAATCTTTAATAATAAATTCCATAATATTAGTTAATATGATGTAAATCCATTCGGAAATTATTTTATTTGAAATTTATTGTTTTGGATTACAGAAGTTTAAATTATATTAAAAGTTATGACATTTAGAGGAATGAAAATATTAACAATAAAGCCTTTTGCACAGTGGATCGAATGTCAAGCCTAGAAGGACAAACCGTCAGATTGATTAAATAAATGTAATATAACTAAAAAACAATAAATATAAAGCAAAATATAATATTAATTACCAAAACAGTTAACTTCGAAAAATAAATTTTTTTTATAAAAAAATGTAAGCTTTTATTTTACAAAAAATTTTTTATTATAAAAACACAAGAAATATATCGTACTAAATATTTGAGCTCAAGAAATAAAAAACAAAAATTAACTTTAGATGGTGGATGCAACCAGATAGCATATATTTCAATTAATTTGGCAATAGTTTTTCTAAGTGTGAAATGCTGTGTATTACACAGCAAATAATTAATTTATTCTGATGACATTTAACGCTTCATATTTTTCCATCTAGATTGTTTGATTCAATTCAGTTTGCTTTGACTCTAAGAATTAGTGCACGTAGAGAAACATTATCACTACAACAATATTATGTTCTCATTGTTGATTGTAGTTCATAAGAACAATTTTTTGATTTAAATTTTTTTAATGTTTAAAATAAAAATTTTAACATGGTTGACCACAAACTTATATATTTTTAAATATTTTTACCAGAAACAAAATTTTATTAATACGAAAAATATCATTATTTCTACAACCATTAAGTATTTGCAGTCTTTTTTCCTGTTCTGTTTTTAAACCATATTAATATTTTTATTCCCATGACAATGAAATGTTACAAATAAATATGAAACTTATCCTTTTCTCAAACGTAGTGCAAAAATTCATAATCTGTTTGTTTTTAAATATATTTTTTTTAATGTTTGTTTTCCAACTTCATTGTAATTCTCATTTAGTTTACATATGAATAAATATAAATTTGAACCACATATGGCGGTGCAACGAATGTATATATTCACATATTATTTGTATCGTCGAACAATTATTTAAGAAGATATAGGGAGGGGGAGCTTTTTCCTCTCTTTCCCTATTTCACGCCTTAAATAATAAGAATTATAGGCTATTATTCCTTCTATATGTTACACTATTTGCCTGCAAAATTTCAAGAAAATCAGTTGATTAGTTAGAAGATAAAGGGAGGGAGAGCTTTTACCCCTTTTTGTCGTATTTTATGCACTCTAGCGATATGAAGTATACTTTACGATCTATTCTCATACCTAACAAATGCACATACAAAATTTCGTAAAAATTATTGTCTCTTTTCTCTACCATAAGGAAACATAAGAAAATTTAATACAGTTTATTTTTAATCATGTAAACAAAAGTTTCTTTATAAAATTATTTAGTGTAATATATTTTTTATAACTTAAAATATGTGGCAACTTTAACGATTTAAAAAAGGAGACGAGTTGCTTTTGGACTCTGGTGAAAATACAGCACTCTTTCATAATTTTTTATAAAAATGTTCTTTGTGTATGAGTGTCAACAATTCACAGATTTTTATTCGTCTAAATTGAGACTATAACATATTAAATTGCTCCAAGGCTTTTATTAAATCAAAACATAAATATTTTCAAATTTCAGTTTAAACATTTAATTATTATCACCTTTTATACTTTATGAAATTCAAAAATTTTTGTATTTTATTTTCTTATATATTTTTATCTATTTTTTAAAATACAATTAAGATTTCACTTAAATTATCTGTTAATTATACTGACAAATCATTTATATACTAACAGTAGCAACAAAATAAATTTTAACAGAAACTAAAAGTTTTTTCAATCGCATTTTAGTACTTTTTTCGCTCAAGCTGCATTAAATTGAAATTAAATGCCAAAACTTTTATTTATTTTGAAATCTACAGCCAAAAGTTTGGCTAATAAAACTAAGAGTATCAAAATGAAGGAGAAAAAAATAGCAACCTTAAAAAACTTTAGTTCCTACAACTTTTATTACTGTTAAAAAAAGAGAAGGAAAAGCAACAAGAAAAACTGCTGCGTATGATGATGACTTTAAATGAGAAAAAAAACTAAGACCTTCAATTGAAGAACTTTATTACTGCACCTTTCATGACTCTTTTAGTGCTGAACAAAAAAGAAAAAAAAAACAAAAAAAAAACAAAAAAAAAATCGAAAGCAGAGAAATGAAACTTTTTCTATCACCATTTATATAATGATATTTTTTAGTATTATTCCCCATTCTCATCTTAAGTTATTGGAATTTGTTTCAACAAAAAAATTTTAAAAAAATTCTTACCCTTAAAATAGAAGTGCTTAAAATTGAAGTCTTACTTACATTTTGCTTGTCCTTTACGTCCGGCTTCCCTGGAATACACGGTATAGTGTGTTATAATACCATTGCGATTTCTTGGTGGCAGCCACGAAATTAAAATAGAATCTGCTGTTAAGGCAGCTGCTTTTATAGAGGCTGGTGCATCGGGTACATCATCCTCAGTTTGGCAATATAACGGTTGACTGGCGATACCATCACCCGTGGCCGTGTATGCCAATACTCGTATTGAGTAATTGGTTGCTTTGTGCAGTGTGTGCAAATATGTTTCCAGATTTGATGTACGTTTTATTTCCAATTTAGCAGGAAAATCAACTGCAAAGTTAAAAACCAAAATAGAAATAGAAAGCAGACAATATCAAGTGTATTAGAGGGGAAGTAAAAAATTCTTATTGTTATTTTGCTTTATTTGTATTTAGAGATTTTTGGATTTAGAATGATTTAAACTTTTTTAAGGAAATTCAATTGATGCTGGAAAATTATTATTATGGTTGAATTAAGTAAAAATAACATTTAAAAAAGGTTATAATAAACACCTAGCAAATTCCTCAATTTAAAACGCAGCTATTTAATAAAATATTTAATTTTAAATGTAATTAAATACTTTACAGTAGTGAATGTTACGAAAAGTTAATAACCGATCGAATAATCGATCTTTTTACTCGATTATTATTTATAAAATTAGAAAAAATTAATTAAATTTAAATTAGAATAAGTTTTAAAGGACCATTAGACATTTCATTATACACATATGTCCATATGTTTAACAACTGAACTAGAGAATATACTCGTTGAACTAAACATTTTGTGGTTATAGTACATTGAATACAATAGTTGAATGAGTGAAGAAGATCAAAAGAGAACAAAAAGAATCGATAAATTTATTGTTAACTTACTTCAGCAGATCACTACAATAACGTCAGTAAATGTCTTAAATTTAGCACTATATAATTCAAACACAGGAAGTAAATTAATCATTTCACCACATATGCAATGATATAAAGCATTTCATATAAAACTGACACTGGAACCGAGTGCGGAATATTTTGTGCTATGCGGGGCACTTGTTTCGGAAGATATAGACTATCGATTTTTGTTTGGACGGTCATGCTGCAATTAAGACGTAGAATTCGTACGCAGTGTTCGCCTTCCGATATAACAGAAACACAGATGGATGATCATATTCCTCTGGATGTACTGTCAAATAGGAGCATGTGAAAAGGATTACTGCAGAAGTTATTTATACGTGACTATCCAGCACTGCGGGAACGCATACTTAATCCTCTAAAGTTATTTTGACAATAAGAATCAGATTTTCGATTATAATCGAAATTGATTTACCAGTCACTATTTGCAGAGTAGTTAATAAAATCTGCTGCACTAATCCTTAATAGAAGATTAATTTTTTTTTTATTAATAGAAAAGTTTTCTATTAAAACTTTTTTATCCCTAAATATTTTGAAAAAAAAGTTTGAGCTCTTTGTTGTGTGTTCCCTCGTATAACAAAATAAGCTTTTTTAAATATCAAGCGTTAGAGGCTAAAAGATTAAAATTATATATGATTTTATATGATTTCCTTATTTTTCTTTAAATACGGTATGCATCTAAATAAAACGTAATAAAAAACGGACGAAAAGGATTAACAAGTTAGAGTGGTGATGGGTATCAAAATTTTTACCAACAAATAATAAAATTTATGTTTAAGAAAGATAAAATAATCGATATTTCTTTCAAACTACAAAAATTTAACACTCAAAGTCATTGCAATGCTTTTTATATACGTTAGTGTGTGTATGTTTTTACTATTTTTTCATATTTTTGCTATAACTCGCTTATTTATGCCGAAATGGTTAATTTAAAAAAATAAATTAAAAATAAATTTTGAATCTTATATAGAAGTTCCAAGGTCCGTTCTGATCGAAATCTCAGTTACTAATGAACCGATTTTGTTCATTTCTTCTGCAAAAAAGATTACGAATTTTCCGTACAAAAACGAATTACTACTATTGTTCTACAAAAATATATGGATACAAGCCCTTATTCCATAAATATTAACAAATAATAAAAAAGGGTAAGAAAATGATTGAGTTTTATGATTCTATGAAGTTCTTATCGTCTCTTGTAAAATTTTCTTTATAGTTTATACACCTTTAAACGCATCCATGCTTCATTTGTTTATATTTATAAATCAATTCCAAAACTTATATAGACGTTTTCACTTCAAACTTGTCTTCGAACAATCGGAGTTTTTTTCCATCCATTATTGAACATAAACTAAAAATAGAGTTCAATGCTCTTGAAATTTTATCCATACAATAATAGCTTAACGGAAAGTAATGAAAATATTTGGTTTGTATTTTCAATACCAAATACCAAAAGTTGAAATTACAAAACATTATTGTAAAAATAAAAACATTTGACCACAATTATAACCACAAATCCAAAATTCCACATACCAATGCAAACACACAAAGGAATGTATGTACAACTAATTGAAAAGTTATGTAAAATTTGAAATTAAGAGTTGGAGCTTTTTTTCCAGCAATCAAAAAGACCATCAATTAAAAATAAAATCACAAAAACACCAACAAATATCTAGCACATGAAAAACAAAATTTTCAGTTTAACAAACGAAACTTTAATTTCTAAACTATTATTAGTACACAGAAAAAAATATAACAAATAATTTTTTAATAAAATTATTAATTAACTTTATATTGTAATTTAATTATATTATTAATTAATGTAATTAATTTTTTAATTGGTCCTGACAAAAATTGATAGCTCTTAAGAAAATTATAAAGAAAAGCTTGTCAACAAAAAATATAGAAATTAAATAATTTTAAATAAATTTCCAATCAATCTTAGTTGTTTGAGCTCATTATATCTATTAAAAAAACAGTAACAAGAAATATGCATATGATTTCTCAGTGTTCGAAAACGTGTTTTATAATAATTATTTGGTGTGTACGAATTTTATATATTTGGTAAGATTATTAATCGTTTCTATACTTTGGTAGTTGTTACCATTATTGGTAACGGGTCTTAGATTTAATTTCAAAATCCATTCTTGTTTTGAAGCTGTTCTATGTAAGATCATTTATATTTAGAAAAAACACAGAAAATTCAAATTTAATGGCGAATGTTTATTATCATTTGAAAGAACATTCTTTGGCATTTATTTTTTGAAGATTATTTCTATCAAATTTTGGCCGTTGCTACGTCGCAGAGTCGGTATTTTCGATGAATCTTTCGAGCATTTCGACTGGTAACTGGCGAATGAAACTCGTGATGTTTTCCTCCTAGGCCTGAATTGAAGCTGGTTTGTCCGCATATCCCCACAGGAAAAAGATCTTGGTGGCCAATCGACCGGCCCAAAACGAGAAATTATGTGCTCACCGAAGTGTTCTGTCAATAAATCCATTGATTGATGCGATGTGTGGGAAGTGGCGTCGTCTTGCTGAAACCAAATGTCGCCGAGATCACGAGCTTCAATTTCAGGCATTAAGTAGTCGGTTATCATGGCACGATAACGGTCGCCATTGACGGTTACGTTCGCACCGGCATCATTTTTAAAGAAATATGGACCGATGATTCCACCGGCCCACAAACCACACCAAACCGTTGTTTTTTCTGGTTGAAGTGGCAGTTCTTGAATTTCTTCAGGTTGCTCTTCGTCCCAAATTCGAACGGCGCCGAATCGACTTTCTACGGTCTCCGTGTACACTCTCAGCTACGGCCGCTATATTTTCTTCACAGCGTGCTGGACGTGATCTATTCGATCGAATATTATCCAATAATTAATGCTGAGTCTCAAAATGGGTGATGGTGTTGCGAATAGTACGCTCAGTAGGCCAATTATGTTGACCATAAGTTGAGCGAAGTGCACGAAACACATTCCTCACAGAACGTGAATTTTCGTAATAAAGTTGAACGATTTTTAAATGTTGTTCAGACGTAAGTCTTTCCATTACGAAGTGCCAAACAATATTAAACAAAAATAACATAACAGCATGACACGATCCACACGTGACCTTTCGAAAAAAGGCTATTTCTATTTGAATCACCCTTTATTAAAATTTGGCATCTTATACGTCCTATTGAAAGTCACAGATAATCACATGTGAACTACATGAGATATCACGATGGATTTATAAGTAATTATTTCTGATTTTAACAGTGGGTATATGACGATAAGACGAAAGTTTATAACAAATTCGGTTCTCCCAATTAAATTTGGAGTTTTCATATTTTTTTTTTTTTTTTTGTCTAATTTTACTTGTATTGTATTACTTGAATATTTTTTATAATTTAATAAATAAATGTATTAAATTTATTTAAGGAAGCTTTTAATTAATTGTAGAATTAAACTAATAAAAAATAATTAATTTTAGGCAAACATTCAATCACAATTATAATTTCTTTGATAAAAACAAAATAATTGAAATTTAAGCCAAAATCAGTTATTCTATTATTGTATATTGGAGCAAAATCAAACAAAGGTTTAATTAATATAAGCAATTTCGTTATTTAAGTCCATTTTTATTTTTTTTCTGTGTATGGAAAATAGTACTTGTAAATATTTAGATATACTTTTTACTTTTAATATTGTGATAAGGAAAAAATGTAGAGCCAGAAAAAAACGAATTTTGTATATAATGAAACCGACAAAAAAACAAGTAAAGCAAATTTTTACTAAAATCAATTAATATAAATATAATTTTAACTTTATTGAAATATATAGTTTCAAAGCAAATAAATAGGTTCAGGTTCACTTAGTAAATATTAAATATTTATGGGTAAACCAAAATCTTACCACAAAAGGAATTTAAAAAATCAAATGTTTATTTATAAGAAAATCATACAAAATTCCACTTATGTCTATTGGAGCTAGGACTTTTGTAGCACTATAAAAAATCATCATTTAAATTATTTTAAGAAACAATTTAGTTGATACTCAGATAATTGTGTCTTAACTATGTGTAGTTATGTATGTATTACTTTTCAATATAATCAATATACACGCTTGAAAAATAAAATAGATGTGAATTTCTTAAAATGAAAGAATTTTAAAACTTTTTAAAATTATATTAATGCTTTATTTGCTAAATGCAACTGTGTAAGGAATAAAAAATACTTTTGGAATTTACCTAAAATGAGTTTTGGATATCGGAAGAGGTTTTTATGGAGAAACCCATATTTTTCTGTGGACAATAAAATAGATGTGTTCTCTCAAAATTTTTAAATTACAAAATTATTTTATATTTTTCAAACTAAATATTAATAAAATACCATAACAGCATAAAAGGACATAACCATTTTTGGGAATTTTCTTGATCATCCCTCAAAAAGTCCTTGGTAGAATATTATACGGTTATTATTAAAAATTATGACTTTCTTGTTACTAAATGAGAGAAAATGCGTCCTAAATTATTGACTTAGATCTATTTAAGGATTTTGTGTAGAATTTATATTACAGAGTATACTTAATTATTTTAAAACTTCCATATTATATTCTCAGGGCCACAAACTCTCTATAGGAATGAAATATTTTTCTCAGATTAGGGTCGCATGATTATTTCCAATAAATCTAGGCAAAAAAACTTTACATTTTTCTTTTCGTTAAAATGTTTCAGACATAATCATCCCTACCATTGGCAATCACACACTACGACTTATTACCGTAACGGCTTTTGTTCAAATAATATGAGGATTTCTACCTTTCAATCATCTTTAATCGCTTTTCACATCTCTTTCCATTAGGCAGATTCTTTTTTTTATAATAAAACTACATTTATATAGTTTTTATATATTATATTGTTCGTATCATAATTTATGGGTTTAAATAAGTTCTTTCCTCTTATTTGGAATATTTTTCATTATCCGAAAAAGTCCCGGAGTTCCAATAGGATCAAAGGCGTTCATGAAGTATGTTGGGAGGGTAGGTCTTAAGATACAATCTGAAAGTTTCCTAATAAATAATTTATTTCTTTGATTAAAATTCTATCTAAAATTGTTCATAAACTTAAGAGAATTATTACAGAATTATTTCATCTAAATTAGTAAGAAAAAAAATTAAATAATTACACTGTGCTAATCGCAAATTTTAACAAGCAGCAAATTTTAACAAGCATTCAAAGCTACGCTCGTATTCGCGATATTTGGGTTTAAACTTTATTACGGAGTTAGTACAAATAATACAAAATTATCAATAAAGGGACATTATTTTTTAAATGAAACAATAAGTCGATTCATTATTAAAAATAACACTGTGCTCGAAAAGACATATTTTCTTAACAAAATGAGCACCCACTAGGTTATTCTAAATCGACGATACTAAATTTAATGGTATGAATCATTTTTAAATATGAATTAAATAGGAAAATGAACATTAACAAATATATTTTAAACGTTAAAATACAAAAATAGTCAGTAAGTAAGCTAACTACTATTATCAATGAACAACTTTTCAAACATGTGATTATGAATGCATTAAAAAAGATCTAAAATTTATTGATTTTACGATTGCAGTATATATTCAACGATTTGTTCTTTAATTTACTTTAAAAATATCTACTTTATTTATAATTTTTTATTACTTGTGCTTCCTTCATGTTAAGTTGAAACCCAAATATCGCAAGTATGAGCGCTAACGTATTCGAATTAGCTTTAATACTGGGGTGCCCAGCTTCTTAAAATTTGCAAATAGTATAGTGTAATTAAATCAAAATAAGCCCGATTTCTAATATATTTATGATCCTATACTTTAATATAATATCAATTGTATATTTTCCTTAAACTTAACAACTAAATTGTTAAATATTAGCTAAAAAATTTAAGTCACATTTTCAAGCAAAGTGTTATTAATAACGGCATAATAACCTACTAAGATCTTTTGGGGTGTATATCTTCGCTATAAAAAGGATACTAAAGGAGTCTCAAAAAGGTAGAGATACTTTTTCATGCCATTGTCTATGTCTTATTAATATTTAGTTTTTAAGGGAATAAATTATTTTTTAATTTTTAAATTTTGGCAAACATATGTTTTATTGTTACAGAAAAATATGGGTTTTCTTCAAAAAGACTTCTTCCGATCTTCAGGTAGGTAAATTCAAAAAAGATTTTTTTATTCCTTAGATAGTTGTATTTAATAAAAAAAAAAAAAATAATAATAAATATAAATTTAAAAAATTTTAAAACATAAAATTTTAAAATTTCTTCATTTGAATAAATTCACACCTATTTCATTGTACATGTGTGTATGTATGTTGAGAACAGTATGTTACGTATACGTAATAAAAATAACACATATTACTCACACGCCAATGGAATCAAAAGAAAAATAAATTCAAGTTCAAAGTGTTACTTTTAAAAATATGATTAAAAGAAAAATTTAAAAATATGATTAATTTTTTTAGTAATAAAAAAAGATCTCATTTAATTGCTTAGAAAAACATAATTACCATAAATTTTATTTTGCTAGAATTATTAATTACTTTTGAAGGTATATCCTTTAGAATTGAATATTTAATTTACAATTTCGCGTTATATTTGATCCCGATGCTAATTTAAACATTCAATGAAAATACATGTTTTTAAAAAACTATGTAACATACAAGCTATTTTCTCCCTCAAAATCGCGAATAGTGTATCGCATTGAAGCTTATTTCGAAGCGACTAATAGAGTGCTTTTGTTTGTAAAATGCCACTTTAGTGTTCCCACAAAATTGAGAAATTTTGACTGGGTAATTCTTCTGTTTCTTTTTTTTATTTAATTTTTTACTATTTAATCATAGAAGATTTAGGACTACCAATTTCAAGAAATCCTAGATCACTTTTTTAATATAATTGCTAAAAAAAACATTTAAATTATTTAATCCAAGAGATATTATGTGTTTTTTTTATTTTATAGAGTGGGATGTAACCACCATAGGGTCACATCTGTCATTGCCAATTATCTTGCTACCTCCGTAATTTTTGTGGCACTAAATGATTCTTTTTTCTTTATCGCAGATCTATCATCCATTAAATTTTGATATTTTAAATTTACATTTGATTGGAGTTATACATGACAAATTGTTCTTTTCAATACTGTCCCATATACTATGCTGTGTACATTATCTGTGATATTTTTTTTTTATATTTGGCATTTAATAAAGATTTTGTTCCGTCTTATAAACTTGATAAAAAATTAACAAAGATTGACAACAGATGTTATAATAAATTCATTTAAAGTGTAAAAAAAATATCTTTGTTTCATAAGATTTCTCCTAGGGAGCATTCGCCAGTCTGCTGATAGGCCGACCCAACTTATCCTCCAGGAACGTGCCAATCGTCTACGAAGTATCAACTAGCTGTATATTTTTTACTGTATATGGACCTGGCTGAAACTGAATTTAATCTTGAATAAGTTTTGTGGTAATACTCTCTTTAACAAACGGGTTAAAGATTTGAATTCACAAGACATGAAACTAAGAGTGTGTAAAGTCTTAGCACTATAGGTTTTCTTTTATAATTATGATTGTTGTATATTTCTTAAATTTTTCCCTTTCTTCTGCACTTTTTGTACGCGCATTTATACTTTTCGATTCCGTGCAATCTTATATAAACTAATCGGACCATTTGGATATATTCTACATCTCTTTTGTTTCAAATTTTGATGACAAAATTTTTGAATATATTTTTTTCTTTTTTTTTTGGGCGGGGTCTGGGCGCCCCCTATTGAAATACAAATTTTAAAATAGTGAATGATATTCATTATAATTTTACGTATTTTACGCTATATCTCGTTGATGTGCCTGATAGATAGCCTCAAATTTGGAAAACAAGAGTGAATATTTCTAAAAAAGCCAGTTTTTCGCGTGGAACATACATTGCTTTTAATGAAACAGTATGGATAAATGTTATGTTATTTTACAAAATAATGTTTTTAGTTATTTTACAAAATAAAATCGAAGGAGCAATTTTTGAAAATTATGAAAAATTGCACTTTTGGTTTTTGTATTTATATATAGGAAAGTGAAATTTGCGAGTATACAAATCTTGGATATATAGATATAAGAACGGCGATAAAAGTAATTGATCGGGATCAAAAATTTTGAGTCAATTGTCATTGATATTTGAAAACGGGACACTTTTGTCAAAACAGATTTTGCAAAGCATATCGCATGGATGGCACGCAATTTACCATTACCATACCATAATTAGGTGGTGTTTGTAATGCTTAGTGGAAATTTAGAGGCGTATCAAAAAATTTCGAAAAATTAAAAGTTTCTGGATCAAATAAAGTTTAGTTGGTTTAAAAAGATGACAATATAACAATATCAAATAGCACTTCTTTGTAATAAACTCTCATAAAATATATTTTCGTATAGTATATAGAGGAATAACTTAGATCCAATCTGCATTTTTCGTAAAATTTTAAAAAATCGCAATTTTTAGTATTATTTTTTAAATTTTACTTTATAACCCTAAAATATGTCACACTAGTACTATCAAACACTGAAAGTATCATATATTTTATTTAGATATTTCAGTAGGTTTTGATATTACGGTTGATTTTTACCAGAATTATACATAAATTTCTAGTTTGTAAAAATGTTTATATGTATGTTCAATTTAAAACCGCTATAACTTTCGCGCGAAATGATTACGCGAACTGGTACTACACGCATTCGAGTTACTTTATATTAATACAAATGGATTTTTATATGCCATCGAAAAACATTTTTTTTCTTGAAGGCCTGAAATCGAAAATTTTTGATAATGGCCCATATATATTTACAGAATTTAAACAAAAAAATATTTAGTGATTTTTGCAGTGCACTGATTCCGGATCTGTAATATTAACTGAAATTTATTTATTTTACGTAAAATTCAATTAAATATATTAATTTTTGTTTGTTTTTTTCAATTGCAGTACAAAAATGAAAAAAATCATATATTGCTCCCATTACTACATAAATGTATTCCATGGAATGGGTTATTTTCGCCGTTTTTAGAGAGATAGTTTAGATCAAAAGCACTTAGAAATAAAGCCAACATATCTATTACTTTAGTGCAAAAGATATCATTTCAGTTATGAAAAGAAATTTCCCTAAACAATAAATACTAGTTATTTTCTTAATGCTGGATCCTTTTTAAGCTCATTTTTGACATAATGTTGTTGATCTCACTTTATGTTTAAACTACTGAACCTTAAAATGAAACATGACTGAATGCCATGCCCTGAAAACAAATTACAAAATTCATTCCTTGTGTATATCAAATATGAACTGTATTAGTAGCATCAAAAAAGTATCAAAATAATTTTTATTGAAAGTGGGTTAAAAACTGGGTGTAGCATCCACTCATAGCTTTCTCCAAAAATATTTGATACATGTGGTAAATTCAATTTGAACTTTTACAAAAAGAATTTTACAAAACTTTTACAAAAAATGGGCGTGCCATTTTTTTCAACATTATATTGCATATTACCTTTCGGAGAATGTACGATATATATATATATATATATATATATATATATATATATTCAATATGTGACTACTCATATAATGCAAACAATGTTAATACAAAAAATGGCCATAAAAAGAATGGGATACTAAATAAAAATCCTACATAATAACCTACAGCTTTACATTACATTATATAGAACAATAATTAATAATAATAAATGCATTCAATGAAAAAAGAGCTCCAACCTATCCCAAGTTTAAAAGTCCACAAAACCGAAATTCTAAATAACTTTGCAAAACCATTTGGAGATTTTATTAATCTAATAACGTACTTTCATTTCACGTTCGAATTATCAAGGCAATATTCATTGACCCAAAATTAGTTTCAAAGTACAATTTTCTACTGCCTAATAATGTTAAACAAATTTTAATCATTACCTTAAAGAGAAAAAATAAATAAATTTGGAAATTACAAATAAATCTTTTAATATATAATAATTTGGTAAGTACGAATTTTAAATATTTTATGCATTTATTAATCTTTCAATGCTATTGTAGATGTTCCCGTCATTGGTATCGGAAAATCTGTTCTATGAAACATTATTTATATATGAATATAAGGTCAGTACGTGTTGATGGTTTTTGACGATTTATTCAGACATCTCTCATATTTTTATTGGTATCTTATCCTAGGTCGCAAAAAACCCGGATAGAATAATACGATCTTTATTGGAACATTCCGCAGAGATCAGTATAAACATTACATAATTTAAATGTATTAGTGAATTATATTTTGTAAGTTTTTTATATTATAAATAAATCACGTATGTGCATGCATTATTATAAAACCTGGTTAAATAAGTATATAATACCAAAGTATAACGGAGGGAAGCGAAGCTTGTCATATAGTTACGTATTGGCGCATTATAAATACTCAAGGTCAAAGGTTACAAAAATCTGATTTATACGTGATTATCGGTGATTTAAATAGAGTATATATGACGGATATTTAATATTTTATCGTTTATTTTACTTCTATTTTGTCATTTAAATATTTTTATCTTTTAAAAGTTGCCGATAATCACTTCTGGCCTATATGAGATACTTGAGGTCAAATGTTACAAAAATCTGATATATACGTGTGTTTAAACGTAGTTAGAACAATAAAATTCTTTCTTGGAAGAAAACTATATATTTACTATTGTATTAACTATTTTATAAATTATTCTTAAATATTGTGAGTTTATAATTAACTAATTGCCACTGAACAATAACTTCAGTGAAAATTCGAAAACTCGAAGATCGCTTGAAACGAAACAAGAGATTTTCCGGCCTTCTAATTTGCATCCTCTAATTGGTAATACCACGTTTAATAAAATATCTCAAGTTATTTTTGAAATCATAAATTCTAATCTTTCAATCCTAATATTATTATAATTGAAATCAACTGCAAATCCAATTAACTAATTAAATTGGAAATTAATTACGAGCATATTCAACATGATTATCTGTGATTTCAACAGGGTGTATATGACGCCAAACAAACTTTGAATTTTAACATTTTCTCGTTTAATTTTATTTGTATTGTATCTTTTAAATATCTCTATAATTCAATAAATAGTTAAATTTAAATCCGTGTCTTTTTATTAAAGGAAGGATTTAATTAATAGCAGAATTGAACCAATGAATTTTTTTGTGGATTTTAGGCAAATAATCAATCATGATTCTAATTAATTTATTAAAAAAAATAATTTAAATTTTAATTTAAGCCTTAATCAATTATTTTAGTTAACTAGTACTATTCTTTTGGTGACTATAACAAAATCAAACAAAAATTTAATTAATATAAGCAATATCGTAATTGAAGACCACTTTTATTTTTTTTTTTTTTTTTCTGTGAAACATTTTAAAACTTAAGTGCATTTAATATTTGATTTTTATATACATTTCTAAAAAAAAAAACAAATAGCAAATATAAGCACAAATACAAAATAAAACTCACTTTGATTCACTATCGGTCGATATAAAATTTTATAGCCCTGAATTATGCCACCATGAAATTGCAGTGGTGGCTCCAACCATGATATTTTTAGACTCTGTGATGATAATGCAGTACAGTTGACATGTTGCGGTGCTGCTTCCGGCACTATTATGTTGTAGTTTTTTTTTATTATTTGTCGCCAAACATACACAAGAATTGTGCAGGATAGTAAGAATGGGTAAGAGATAAAGAGGAAGGATAAAAAATTAGTAAAATAAAAAATATAAAATGCAACGTGATTCCTTTTTTTTGCAATTACTATTGCGTAAGATGAAATGTATGATGATGGCGATGCTTTTAGCCATATAAAAAATAATAAAACTATAAAATTTTTTAAGTAAATTCTTATGGTTGAATACTCAATATATATAAATACTTATGTAGGTATGTCTATGTGTAGGTGTAGAGAATAGTGCATACGAAATATACTATTTTAGTACTTAAGATAATGTTTCTTTTTTTATTGCTTTTTTACAGTGATTTAGAAGAACTACACGTCAGAATACTAAATGTTTTGTTTAATTTTGTTTTGTTAATATTATTGTGCTACTATAATAACTAGGATAGACGGCATATAAGTAGCAGACTAATCTCAATATCGATTGTGAATAAAATCGACATTTATGCATCGATTTTAATAAAATCATATATGACTTGAAAATAATTTGAATTAGAATTTTTTGCCTTTTTATTAAACCAAACTAGAAGAATATTTCTCGAGATATGCAACCTCATCAATTTTATATATAACGGTTTATCTTCAAAACTAGAGTCAGTTCAAAAAAAGTTATTATAGGCTTAGAACTCCATGATTACTGCAAAATCATTTGCAGCAGAAAAAATTATTCATTTTGTCACGATCTGTAATTATTTAAAATATTCTGATATTAAACTCATACCATGCCACTGTGCAGCCCTTAAATACACTATATATACCCACACACAATAGTAGGACATACTCACATACCCATAAACATAACACGCTAAAAGCATTTTTAATGTTTGTTGTTATTAAGATAACAATTTGTACAGCTGTTACCTGTTCATTCAACAGACACTGTCTGCCAACATTTTTTTCCTTCTTCATTTTTTCTCTTTGTTTTTTCTTCTTGTATTTTTTCTACATTATTTCTATATTTTCTTTATATTTTTATTATTATTATTATTTTGTACCAGTTAGTTAAAGAATAACTACTTACCACCCTCAGCTGTTGTACCAAAAATGGGTGTGCTCCATGGTCCGGAGCCAAAACTGTTTAAGGCGCGTACCGTCACCGCATACCTGGTGTATTTGCGCAATCCACGTAATGTGGCCTTAGTTGTGGCCCAGCCACTTACAATCACCGACTTGAGTGAATTATTGACAACACTAATGTAGTTGATATTCTGTTTCTCCTCGCTGCAGTTGACGGTATAACCAATAAGTTCACCATTCCAAGATTCACGTGGTGGTATCTGTTGTAATACGAAAATATTTAAGTAAGAAGAAGGCGTAAAAGAAGGTTACGATTAGATAGAAGTTTATTTCTATAGTATAGAACATAAATGAAAGAAAATAAGGTAATTCTTGCAAGTAAACTTAGCAATACGTAGTGGTGGATGGCGGGGTGTAATGTTTTGAGATTGTACTCGTCTCAAGTGAATGAATGATGTTTCTTAACACTTGTTTAATACTTAGTTTTTTTTTTTTTTCTTATATAAAAGTTTTATATATTTTTTTTTTCTAGGTTTAGTTTACTTTACTTATTTTTCTCGTTTTCTTCTCGTTCATAATGTAAATGAGTTTTTCCATTTCATGTGGTAACTAAATAAATTATTCAGTTTTTTATTTGGTTTTTCAGGTTGTTTATAAAAGAGACTCAATGCTTTTTTGCAATTATTTATGTATTTCATTTTGGTGCTTTTAAGTAAAAAGTTAGTATTAGCATTAAAATTTCAAGCCAATTAGAGGTTTAGGTTTCTAAAGTCTTTTTGGTGTAATTACTTTATATTATTAGGAATTTTTAACAGTTTGGTGTATACATTAGAGTTGTTAAATAATTTAGTAGACGTAAAGATTTCAATTTGCTTTGGTCAATAAAGACTTTGAAGATACAAAGATAGGATCATTAAATGTATTGTATCTACGCTCATGCATTTTGACACCTTGTTCCGCTTTTATATGTATCTATTAAAGCGACTCACTGGAAAAAGTATTTCTGTCCTCGGTATGTTTTATAACGTTTCTCAAAATATTTCTATTCTACTGCTGACTGTTCGTGACCTGGACCATTTTTAGAAAAGGTCCTTTTTAGTTTTTTGAAATTTGCATTTTCTCCCAAAGCAACACGAAGAAAATGTGGTACGATTTAAAAGGTATTTGAGAGCGGCATCCATTGTTACATAAAGCATTTCCTAGAGTGGCTTTAATATTTTCAAATTCCACAAAATATCCTATTTTTTAAGTTTTTTTTTTTTTTTAATAAAAAGGTTTAAAAAAATATGACAATTGAATATAATAAAATGTTCAATAATTTAAGAATGGATGTGTATAATGACGTTTTTTTTTTGCATAATATTGCTTTAGTAACAAACTTACATCTGTTGTTACAAAATAATTTTAATTAATTAATTTTTAATAATTTAAAAAATTTAAAGACACGATTTCAGGGAATTTTTATTTTTTCATACTATTTACTTTTTCTTAGATTTTTAGATGGTTTTTTTAATAAATAGAGTACAATTCAGACTGATACATAAACTTCAGAATATGAAGACGGCACTTAAAATGTATGTCATATTTATTCATCTTGCAAAAAAATTTATTACCTTGTGAGTTTTAGTGCATTAATAAAAGAACAAGTAAAAGGGTGTATATCCATAATTTAAATAATATAATAAGATGATTTTTTGATGTGATTTTATTAACAATTTCAGCAAACTTATTAGAAAAAAACATGTTGTCGCTCAGATCCGATCTTTTTATACCTCCCATCATGCGTTTGTTGGGAACTATGGTCAATTGTTGAACAGTTATTATAAAATTTGTTGGTGTAAATTACATTTTTGTAGAACATATGTATATGTAATAATATCATGATATTAATATTTAAGTTACATTTGTTATGCGCCTGATTCTCGAAAGCAGGTTTTATATAGGCGCTATGGTCAATTATGGATCGATTGTGATAAAAATTTGTACTAGGTTTTCTAACCATATAAAACTTATTTGCGTCAAATATTATCGTTTTTTCTAGCAATTATATTGGACATATGCACTCTAAAATGATTTTAGGAAGATGGGCTTATACTAAGGCCATAGTTAGTTTTCTACCTATCTTCATAAAATTTTACACACTAAGTTATGCATAAATACAGCTCACTTGCTCAGAATTTTAATGAAATCGTGATTAATATAAAGCATTTACAAACATTCTTTATTGCTATTGTTCAAAAATATATGGACATAGGACCTTATTCCATTTTAAGCTATTTTCAGCTGCAAAATTTTGTATATTAAAATCCGAATTGTAGAGCGACAATTTGCACATAGATACATGTTTCATAAATCTTAACAATTGATAAAAAAAAATGTAATTTTCTTTATAGTTTATACGCCATTATATGCGTCCATGCTTCAATTGTAAAACTTTAAACAATGTGATAAATTGCAGTTTTATTCCCTTCAGAGCTTGAAAGAGCTCAGTGATTATAATCCAAAACTACCAGTACTATCAAAAAAAAAAAGTTTTTTTTTTACACCGTACACCACTGTTGTAACTCACAGAAAAAATCATCCAACTCAAACTTTAAAGTATACCAATCGACTCAGAATCACTTTTTGAGTCGATCTAACGATTTCCGTCCGTCTGGCTGGCCGGACGCCTATCTGACTGTCCATGTAAACATTGTGAACAAATTACATGTCGCAATTTTAAAGATAATTCAATGAAATTTTGCACGTAGGACTTTAATGACACAATGACGAATCCTATTGAAATTGATTATGATCGGTCCATTCTTTCACCTAGCCCCCATACAATTTTTTTCCCGGAATAGGGGTTTAACGGTCATAAATGTCTTAAATATAGCAATATATTAGTGAAATTCGGTGCAAAGAAGTTTTATATAAGTATCAAATTTCATTAAGTTAGGTCCATAATTAACAATAGCTCCCATATAAAATCCTCTTTCGAAAACC
Organism: Protocalliphora azurea; assembly: GCA_932274085.1. Lineage (NCBI taxonomy): Eukaryota > Metazoa > Arthropoda > Insecta > Diptera > Calliphoridae > Protocalliphora > Protocalliphora azurea. The sequence goes on from OW026519.1 coordinate 176,303,083, forward strand.
ACTTTAACGTGCATAAATCGCATACATATGTTAGTATCAAGTTTATATTCGATAAAAATAAGTTTTTTATAAGTAGAAATTACAGTGACACATTTTATGAGGATCGCTCTATAATTTACTATACCTCCCATATAAGCCCACTTTCGGGCATAAATTCATATAAATGTTTGCATTAACGTAATATTTTGTATTCGTATATTGTATTTTACACTGAGTAAAAGTATAATTGTCCATATATCTAATATAATATACACATAGACAATGGTGTGGAGTATCATATGGTCGGGCCTGGTCGTCGATATGTTTTTTAGCTTTTTTTTTTTTTGTTTTTTAATCAAAAATTTTGTTTATGTTCCATATGCGCGTGTGGTCTATAAACTTCCAAAAAAGGTTAAAAATCTAACTTTAACGGCTTTCTTCTTCAGACTGTATTAAAATAACATCATTTTGATGAGACATTTTAAAACTCCAATTCGAAATATGTAAAAGAAATAAATCTCAAGGAATGTCCTCAATATTTTTTAATTTTTGTTTTAAACCACTTTGAAAATCAAACAAAAACTTGTAGATAGCCCGTTTTTCTTAAAAAATATATTGTTTGTCCAAATACCCAAAGCCCAAAAGCAAAAAGTGCAAAACATAATATTACAATTAACTTTTGGCCACATAATTAATACCATAGACAAAAAACAAAACTAAAGAGTTTGACGCAAAAAACAAAAAAAAAATGATATCTGCAGATAGTCCTTTTCTTTTTTCAATTTGTGAAAAAATATTTCAAATTTCCTTAGGAATATTTTTAATTTTTTGTGCTTTTTAGCCACATATTGCAGACAGAACCATGATTTTTAGCTCTTTTATGGAAATGATGTAAGTACTGTACAATTGTTTTAAAATTAATCGCAATTTCAGATATTTTTTTTACAAATTTTTCCTGGAACATTAATATTTTAATGCATTTTTAGTTAATATTTGTTTATATATCTACTTTCATTTAACTTTCGCAATTAAATTTAATAAAAATAGACCAAAATTTTTGCCAAAAATTATGAAATTATCATTATGTACAATTTAATAAAATTTAGGGAAATAATTTTACTTTGTATACAGTTTATGTTAAAATGCATTCTAGAAATGTAGAAATACTTTCTGTGTATATTTATGTAAAATTTTAAATCAGATTGGCTGTGATAAATCACAAAATTGTAAGAATATTGAAATAAAAATTACGAAGGGACAAGTTTTAAACAAAATTTCGCTTAAAAGATTCTGTATTTAACAATTTGTTACAGTTTTAATCGAATTAAGTTATAAGAAATTGATCTTTGAACATTTCCTTGAATTTTGCTGTAACTTGAATTTGGTTTCCAAAGTAGCACCGAAAATATAGTTCAAATAATTTTTACTCATAATTTATTATATCAGTAGGTTTATATATTTAACTAGCGTAAGAGGCTGCTAATATCAGGAAATATATTATAATAATAAAAATGCACAAACAAATCCAAAAATCTTTTATAAGATATATGAACAACATTTTGGTGCTTTTCTTCTCTCTAATCGAAATTAAAAGATTTGAAGCCACTAAAACTTGTTGGGAAAATAATGCCTAAAGTATTAAATTAGAAAGCTTTTTAAAACAAAAAAGATGAGCGTGAATACGCTCCCTGATCGAAATACGATATCAGTTTCAAAGAGGATTTGGAGAACAAACAATGAGTATAGCAAATTTAAACTTCTTAAACCGAAACCGCCTTTAAAAAATGTTATATAAAATAAAAAATAAATTCGCGTATTTCCGCTCTCTTAAAGAAATTTCAAAATCTGGTTCCATTAGAATTTGTGGGACGAATAGTTTTATAAGTAAGTCGAATTTTAATTTCCTACGTTATCTGGTAGCTTCAGAAAGCTGTGAAAGCAAAACATGCTTAGAAAATTATATATAAATACACATATCCTCGCTTCCAGATAGAAGATTTAAAATCTGGCTCCAATAAAATTTTTTAGACAAATAGTTCTATAAGTAAGTCTAAATTTTTAAATCTTTTACGTCGTCTGGGAGTTTCAGAAAGCTCTGGAAAGAGAAGCATGCTTAGGAAATTACATATATAGATAGATAACTCTGCTCCCTGACAAAAATTTCAAAATCTGACTCAGTTAAGATTTATAGAACGAATAGCTAAATAAGTAAGCCGAAGTTTAATTTTCTATGTCTTTTGGGAGCTTCAGAAAGTTTTGGAAAGAGAAAACATGCTTAGGAAGAGTGGTTCAACATTGTATAAATAAAACCAAGGTGTATCGCGCATTTAAACGTACCTCAAATTATGAAAGGGGACATCTTTTAGAATATTTCTCCAAACTTTTAACTTACTACGATGATTGTAAGAGGATGCCGCACGGCGACAAAAATTTGTTTTCAACAAAATTAATGACCTATACATCAAACAATAGCTAATAAAAAATTATTGTACTCATGTTTCGTAATTTTTCCAAAAAAGTTTATAGGACCAAAAAAAAATGCATTTTATTAAAAATTTGTATTTACACGTAATTTTTATATGAGTTCTTTTTATTAAAATCACGTTTGTATCCTTTCTATTAACTTAAAAAATGTGGGTGTATTTATTTGTCTTTAGTTATTGTTCGATTCAAAATGATATCCCCTTTCGTAAATTTAGGTACCTTTAAATTTAGCTCCCAAAAAAGTTTTTTAGACCACACTAATATACACAGTTAAAAAAAACTAAATACAACAAATTTTAATAGTTCCCAAAAAGTGAATAATTTGTCCATTATTTAAATTTTTTTTAAACCCTTAAATAGGTTAAAGCACTCGAATTTAAAAAAGTGCTATGTTACCAATATTTATACATCATCTGTAGCAAAAATACATCCGTAGTTTATAAAAATATTGATCTAATAGTTAATGGTCATCTTATAAATATTCAATGTTTTTTTTTTCTTGCTTCCTCTCCTATTTGCTATGATTTCAAAGTTCATTCTATAGACTTTAGAATTGTAAAGCTCGCTAATCTTAACAAAATTGTAATAGTATAACATTATATTATAACATTATAATAACAATAATTTATATTTTCTATAAAAAAATCATTTGAAATTTAAATTTTTATGTAAAAGATAAAATCTAACTTCCCAAAAATTCCAGAAAAACATATACCGGGATTTTTCAAAAACGTTTTCCCGAGACAATATGTGATTTAATATTTACATGTAAATCCTTTTTTAATTTTGCGGAAAGAGTTGTGATTCCGTGCTACCATTCATTGAGGACTAAGTATTATAAATGATTTTGGTAAGCTCATAGAAGTATACTGAATGAAAATTTGCATTTTGAGATAACTTAGTCCCTATGGAGCTTATGGCTTGTAAAGACTCTGAAAAGAATTTCGACAGAAAACAAGTACATATGTAGGTAAATCAAAGATAAATGTAGTTATACGTAGCAAGCGTAAATACCCCGACGAATGAAGAGTTTATCAACAATTATACCAAAAACTTAACATCCAAACTGGAGGATAGCTTGGTATTTTATAAACACTTGAAATTGGAAATTCTTAATCGAAAATAAACTATTGAATTACTAAAGAAGTACCTTAGTCATTTAAAAAGATTCTGTAAAACGGTAATTTTTTTCTAAAAGAGTCTGTAATATATGGTGGTGGTTCCATAGTAGTAATATATCTCTTGAAGGAACTATGGATAAATGTCCATACATAAAATAAAAAAGCAACACAAAACGCTTAAATAATAAATTTGTGATAAGAAATCTTGATATAAGTACAAGATAAAGGTTTAAAAAAGGGCTTAAGGGTAAAGGGTCAAAAATTACTAGGTTTGTGCCGCAAAAACTGGCAGGACTCTATGAAGTCATATTTAAAGGCGATAGTTAGATGAAATTAATCAAAAAACTTAACCAAATAGTTTTGAAATAGTTTTGAAATTATACAAGAAGGGACAGCAAATTTTTTATTTATAAAAAAAAATCTAATTTGTGTGATTTATTTAGTGTACCTTTTTTATGAACCTAATCGCTAATAGCTAGTAATGTCCAATGTCTTTAGCAATAATCATATACTATATATGTTACTAATTTTTTCTTGGTTATAATTCAAGCCTCAAAATATTTATATCCTAAATGATATAATTTATTAAATAGTATTATATTCATTGAACGAAAAATCAGGACTTAAAAATTAATTATAAATTTTTAAAAACAATAAAATTCAAAGCTAAATTAATCAAATATATTATTTAGATAAAGTTAAGACATAAAAATTCCTTTTCGACAATTTATGACTAATAAAATGTGAAAGCTTTTAAGATTTAACTTTCAATCGTTTAGATCTTCTTAATAGTTTTGCAGTTACAGGTTCATTCTACAAGCAGAATTCTGCTGGCTTGAAGTTCTAGAAAGTTGATCTAAGTTTGTTGGAACCTCGCTAAGATGACTTAATATCAAACCTGAATTAACCGAGTTTGGTTAGTTCTCCAGATGATTATTGATATTACAATTTTAACATTTGATGCTGATAAAAAAAAAAAAATACATGATACGGAAATAAAACAATAATTAGCGTTAAGATAGATAAATGATCAGGATATGAGATTTCAGTTTGACAAGGGAGCTATGCAATTTGTTATTGGTTTAGATAGCTATGTCATTGAAAAGTCCCATATTGAAAACCAATCGGTTAAACTTTTTAGTTCTGCTAATACTCCGATATTTTGTTATATATAAATTGATATTCAAGTTCAAGGTGAACCCAAGTATCTATGTAGAACTTATTTTAGCTGATTCAAATGAATGTACTAACATTTGCGGTTTAAATTGATACGATAAGTTTAGAGAAGTACAAATATTTCAAATTGATAAATATATTGCTTTGAAATCTGTATGTGAAGAATTTAAAGATTTGTTGTCAAGTGAACTGGGTTTGAATACTATTCTAAAAGGTCATATTTATATAACACCAGAAGCTAGGCCAAAATTTTGTAAACCAAAACTTATACCATATTCTACTTATTAGATTTTTAAAAAAGAAGCTGGACGTTTAACTCAGCTAGTTATCTGAAGATCTGTTAAATTTTGTCGGTAGGCATCACCATTAGTTATTACACCGAAACCAAAAAATAAGATTCGGGTCTGTGCAGATTTCAAAGTAACATTTAACCCACAAATGGATGTAGAAAAGTATCCAATTTTATGAATTCTTGATCTTTTTAATAAAATTAAATATGGTAATTCATTCTCTAGGATAGATATGTCAGATGCGTATTTGCAAGTCGAAATGGATGAGGAATCGAAGCAACTTTTTGCTGTTAATACACTTTTAGGACTGTTTGAGTATCAGAGGTTACCATTTGGTATATCAAATATACCTGTTATATATATACGTTTAAGTGAGCAAACAATTAGTGGTATTCCGGGATGTGTAAATCACTTGGATGATATTATATGCACAGGTTCAACTAAAGAAGAATATTTGTACAATCTTCGTTTATTATTAAAAAAAATGAAAGGTAGTGGTTTTCGTTGTAACTTTCCCACATGTTGTTCTTTGCAACCAAGTGTTGAATATTTTGTCCACGTCATAAACAGCTCTGGAATTTATCCTTCAGAATCAGGTATAGAGGCTGAAAAAAATCTTCCAAGATTTAAAAATGTAGCCGTACTGCAACCTTTTATGGGAAAAGTCAATTACTATTGTTCTTTTATAAAAAAAACTATTCAATAGTTAGTGGTCCACACAATCTCCTTCGTATGAAAAATCAAGACACAAAAATTAAATACAAATTTTTCAAAAGAATAAAACTTAAAGTTAAATTTATCAAATAAATTATTTAAAATAAAGTTAAAACGTATTACTAAATATAAAACTTTTATTTCCTCAAAGCATTTAAATTTAATTTTACACATATATATATACAATTAATTTCACTTAAAATTACTTTTCAACAAAATCAACATAAAGTTTTTACTATAATTATCTTTTAAACAAACAACTATACACTATACAAACAATTTCTGCTATTTTATGTTTAATAGCACACTATTTTCCATTTTCCCCCATTTATACTCTGCTATAAAAAATAACTGCATTAAATTTATATTATAAAAATTTCTGGCGACATCTTTCGTAAATGCAATAAATGTCAATTGCAAATGTATTTTTCATTTAAACATTTAAACATGATTCAAGTATTGCAAAAAAAAAAAAACAGAAAGAAAAAGGTACGAAAATTACCTGCCAAGTGACAATCAATTCACTTTCACCTCCGGTTTGTACTTGAACATTAGAGGGTGCTTCGGTGGGTGCTTCTTCTTGTGTCTTCAATACAATCGGTTCGGTGAATGGACTTCGTTCGATTTCATTAATTGCCTGCATACGAATCAAAAATGTTGTGGCTGGTGTCAAACCCGAAACGATGGCGCTTTCACGTAGGTCACTGTCATAACTAAGGATGAAATGATTGGTTAAGAAAAAATAAAATAAAAAAAAAAATGTACAAAAATATTGAGGTAAAATTTTAAAGGGATTAATTGATAAGTTATTAAATTTATTTACATTGCTTAGAACAACAGCTCGAACAGCTTATCGACAGAGTATCTAATTTTAAAAATTCGAATATTGAAATGAAAAGAATTTCATTTAATAGCTTACACTTTACTGAATTTAACTGCGATTTTACTTGTTTAATTTGTTTTTCTGAAGTGTGTGTGAGCTAGGGGTTTTACCCCGAGAATTCCCGGGAATTTTGCCAATTTTTCACTACCCGATACCCGGAATTTTCGCTGTGAATACAGGGAATTAAAAATTACAACAAATTTTCATTTCTACCATTTTTAAAATCAAAAATTCTATTAAAAATATAGATTAATCATAATCAAACAAATATGCGGTTAAATGATTACATTGCAGCTAGTATGATTTAAATAACTCTAAAGAGATTATCAAAATACTAGAAAAAACAATTTGCGAACTATTTAGAAAATTAGAATTGGCAATTCTTTATGTTTGAAGCCAGTGCTATTAGATCATGAAAATGAGAAAAACTCATTTATGCACAGTGTCACATATATCCAAATTACAACAAAAAAAGTACGAAAATAAAAAGTTATTATATATATATATATATATATATATATATATATATATATATTCCTTTTTTGCAATTACATATTATATATTATCGAAAAATTACCTAGAATATTGGAGTGTTGCGAATTATGGATTTTCAAAGTACTTTTAAAAGTATTTTAATTTTATTTAATATTTTTGAGAGGAAGTATGTTAACTTTACCTGCATATATCTGAGTAAATACTGTAGATATTAATATTAATTTTTTGCTATGTAATAACGAGTGTACCCAAATTATTTTGTTAAAAAATTAATATTGACTTTTTTTATTTTAAAGATTTCCTAATATTAAAAAATATATTTTTTTTGGGAATTTTATTTTTAATGGACTAGAACTAAAAAGTTCTAACGATTTCCAAAAAATATAAAAGAACAACCATTAAATTATATTTGAGAATATAGGCTGTGACTTTTCGAGATCTTTTAAAATATTAGAAACAAAATATGAGGTACCTCATATTAGCAATTTATTAAGAAATTTTACGATATAGGCTAAAAATTTTTTATGTAAATATTATATAATAAGATTGATGTGATTAAATCCTGCCACGCCTACCTTTAAAGTATTTTTGTTATAATAAAATTTATAAAAATATGTTCGAAATTCACATAAAAATAATATTTTTTCATTGATTCTACCCGCACATTTTAATGGGAATGTTTACGCCTTTATCTGCTAACAAAATATAAAATTTCCGTCCAATATCTCCAAAATTAAATTTTTGTCGTTCTAAAGCTGCCAAATGTGACACTGTGCAATGTTAGATGAATATCTCACGACACAGTTTTGTAATTCAACGATTTTTTATGTTGACCTTTCACCTTCAACAATTTTTATACATTAGTTTTATATATCTAAGACTAAAAAATCATTATTTTGGAAGAATCTCCGGAGGTCCAAGTGAGATTTAAAAAAAGTTCAAAAACATAATGTTTATTTATGGTTTCTTAAAAAGTGTTCTATGACTAAAATGAATTTTATCCAGTATTCTTTCTTTAAGGTTTTATTGTCAATGCTCAATTACACGATATTTAAATTATAGAACATTTTTAGTTAAAAAAAAAATAGCTGTGTGAATATATTTTTAAATATAATAATGAATTTTCAAAAAAATCATTTTGATATCCACAAACATCCTTCAAATTTAAGGTATCATTAAAAATAGAATTTTCATAAAAATTTTGTGTCTAAACTGTATTTTAAATTTGAAACATCTTTGTGAATACGGGTGAAAATGTACATTTTATTTGTTACCCAACAGAAATATTTATTTAAAATTATTTTCAAACCTATTTTAATTTCTATAAGTGTATATATAATATTACAACAAAAGAGTCATATTCAAATATACATATATTTTTTTTTTTAAATAGGTAAATATATTTCCGTGTAAATTATATGTAAACAAATTTTTTTTTAGTTTTGACGCTTTTAAAATAATGTTATATTTTTCCCGAATTCCGATCAGAAGACCTAGTGTGAGCCTTTTTTTATATACGTACCTTAGAAAGAAAAATGTTTATTTTAAAAGTAAGATTTTTTTATGTATAAAATTAATTAAATTTGAAGTTTAAAGATGTATAAGTCACATAAGTTGGAGAACGTAAATTCATATGTACCTTATACATGAATTCTTTAGTATTTAGAATATACCAAAACTGTTCTTCCTTGGCCTGCTCTGTTGAACAATATTTTTAATTTTCTAACTTTGATTCAAAAAAATGTATAATTTTTAAAAAACGTTTTCTAAAGTAATTCTTCGACATTATATTTGAATTTTAGACAATTTAATAATGTTAAAGACAACTAAAGCACGGCTAGCATCCATATAAAATTTATTCACTTATGATTTTCCAGAAGTGATTTTTAACGGTTAGAGCCTTATATGTAAGCTAATTTTGAGCCGATATTCACAAAAGTAGGTATCGTAAGTTTCACATAAATAGAAACTGTATTTCGGGAAAGGAAGTTATATGTCAAATTTCATTAATATACTCGTATCTTGCAAATTTTTAACTATAGCATAATCAGAATGGTTACATTAATACCAGTTGGACGGATGGACTGACGAAAACCGCAGAATCGGTTTAGTGCGCTATAAGCACTATCGTTTCAAAGGCGAAATATAACTTCCGAAACAATTTTAAAATGCTCAAATCGTCCACTTTCCAACGGTACGGATATCTTGCTATAAAATGTTACGGTTTAGTTAATGTCGCAAAACCTAGTTTTTTGCCCCAATGTACATTTTTTTAAATAAATAGATATTTTGAATAAACATTTTCATGCAAAGTTCCCGGAAATGAAATATGAGACACATTTGTCTCATATTTCAACGAAATTGCGTAAACGATTGTTTAAGGAAATAAAAAAACTGTTTACCGTTGTTTGATCTTGCAAATGTGTTGTAAGAGAATACAGCGTAAAAAAAATTATTAAATGACTTAAGTTTTATGATAAGTAGAAAATGTTTTCAAAATGAAAAAAAATGAAATTAGGAAATATTTTATTTAGTCGTTAGGTATTTTTCGTCAATTATTTGACTAGTCTGAACGTAACTTTAGTAGTTTCTAAATTATTTCATGTCAAAAATTGGACCAAAAATTAAAGGAATTATCTATTAGGGGGCCTAAAATTTGGAGTCAATATTTTATTAAATCGTTTTAAATTATTTAACTTTATTTGATATTTTTTAGTAAATTACAAATTCAACCACGCTTACTTTTTACACTTACCTTTTACTTATACTTGTCGATGGCAGTGTTACATTTATAATATTCTGACCATTCCAATCACTGCCCGCCATACCAAGTACAGCATGTGATTGTAAATATTTTAATGGTTGATATTGTACCAAATACGATAATACTGGAGAATTGCCGTCAAAAGGACGGCGCCATGATAGTTTAACTGTGCGTGAACCCACTTCAAAAACTTCTAAATTAGAGGGTGTATCAGGACGTTCTTGAACCGCCAAATATATAACATGTTCCGCTCTACCATAAGGATTCTCAGCAATACACTTGTAAATACCCGAATCATGGCGATCTGAACGAGAAATTGTCAATTGAGAGTTGACTCCCTTTTCGGTTTTCATTTCCGCAATACTAAAACGGAAATTATTTAAATCAATGCGAGCATTGTTGTGTGTCCAAGCGATACTAATGGGTTCATCACCTTTGGCGTGACAGTCGAGAGTGACAGCATCATTTCGTCGCGACGAGATGTTGCGTGATGTTTGCTCAAAACGTGCTGGTTCTATACATGAATGACAAAAGCAAATAAAAAATTAATAAAGAGAACAAATGAATTAACTTTAATGTTTGTTGGAAACGTGTGAATATTAGCATGTATATGTGTGAGTATGTAATGTAAATGAGTGAATTTTTCTGTTTAATTAATGGAAAAATTTAGTCCCACCATACAGATTTACATACATTTAATGTTTGAATGTATATATGAGACATGTGTCCTAGTTTACGTGCTTTACTATGTATATGTGTTACAGATTGAATGTTTGTGTGTATAAATAAATTGATATACTTACCATTGACATTGATGCGTATTATTTTCTTAAGACCTGGTCCAATATCATTTGTTGCTTGACACATGTAGTAACCCTCATCAATGTCGGTGGCTAGGTTAAGTACCAACGAATGATTACGCATGTTTAAAGGTTTGAAATCTTTATTTAGTTTTCCTAAAAGAATATATTAAAAATACATTTTAGTATAACAATAAGAAACACTTAAGTGGAAAGGAGATGTACGAAGGAGAAAATTAAAAAAAGAGTTTTTTTTTTTGCAGCAGACATATGTTCTCAAACTTGACAAAAGCAATGTTAAAATAAAACTTGTGATTTTTTTTTATTAAATAAACAAAAATTAACGAAACTGTTGAAAATACTTAAAAATCTTTTTTTTTCTCTTAAAAATTTAAAAACAAAATTAGTTTCGAATTGAAAAAGGATTTTAATCTGAAATCACTTATATTTCATACAGTAATCGATATTTCATATGAAAAACCAAAAAAATCTTTAGTTGCTAATATCTTGGTCAAAAAGCGTTCATATTTCTTATCAGGATCGAAATTTAATATAAAAATTAATAATTATAATAATAATAATAACAATAAGTGAGTAAATAAGCATTTAAGTGGAAAAATTTCCTCTATTTGTAATCACTAGTGTACTGATTTTCATATATTTATTATTTTTTTTTTAATATTTATTAAAAAATTACTAAAAATTAAAAATATAATCTAAAAATAAAAAATATATGCAGTTATTATTAAAAATATTGACAATTCCATGAAAGTGAGACTGATTTTATTGAGTCTTTAAATTCAATAAAATTTGTGTAAATAAATTCAATTGAACCATTTATCGACTTCAGTTTTGAATTTCGCGAAATTGCGATAACTCCTGATTTTAATCCGCTTTTTTAATAAAAAAAATAACTACTCATAAGTATGTAACTTTAAATAGAAGTATCTCTATGAAAGCTTTGTGTATCTTTTTGTTTATTTGAGATAGCATATTTAACGAAAAATGTTTTTAAAAATGCTCATTGAAAATTTCGTTCAATTTTACTTTAACTTGAATTTGGTTTCCAAAGTAGAACCGAAAGTGTAGAGGTTGATGCGTTTTAAGTATTACTTGGGTATATTTTATCATATCCGTAGGATTTTATATTTATTAAATAATAAAAATTTTAATTGATTACCGATTTGTAAAAAATTTAGTGCATGTGTTCAAGATGCACAAGCATGTAAAATGAAATTTAATAAAATCTAAAATATAATAAAATTTTATTAATTTTTATTTTGAAAACTATTGCAACTCTATAGCTTTGGAAATGTTTAATATATATTTTTATAAATGGCCATAACTTTTGTTGTATAAAAGATATCAAAATAATTTTTTGCAATGTTTTGTCCCAGCTTGTATTTTAAGATGTACATATACACAAATTAAAGCAATATTTTTTAGCATATTTTTTTCTAAAAATAATCTTTATATTTTTAGAAAACAGCATCTTTAGTTTTATACATATTATATATATTTCATTTTATTTTATTTTTTTTTTCTTGGTAGGAAGTTTTATCGGTATACTTACTACAGAGGAAATTTTCTAAAATTACTCTAAAGGTAAACAATTTACTAGGGTCGAATAGTTCGAATAGTTTGAGTTTTGAAACAACAGGTTGCTATTTTTAAAATTTCAAAAAAAAAAAAAAAACAAATAAATAAAAAAAATAAAACAAACATAACAGAACTGTTTTTTTATTTCCATCAAAGGACTATATTTTAATAAAAAACTCAACAAATCTTATAGTATTCAAATAAAACTTTATTAAATATGATTATTTTAGAAAATTAATTTTAATTATGCTAATAAAATAATCATAAAAAAATTAAACGAAAATTCGTTCCGCAATTTTATATTTACCCAATTCACAAAATATTTATTTGAGTTATAACATATATTTAAAATGACACATTATTTAACATTTTTGTTTTTTTTTGTTAATTTATATGAAATTTTAAAAAAATAGTATAATATTGTGAAACCTATGTTTATTAATTCTGTTGAAAAATTATTTTGCTTAAAAATTTTTTCATTTCTTATAAAAAATTAATTTTTTATAAAATTTTTTTTTACAAAATCTTACACCAAAATTCAAATTTTTACCAAGAATTGAAATTTTCACCAAAAATTTAAATTTTCACTACAAATTCAAATCTCCACAAACAACCAATTATTTACTAGAAATTCGATTTTTCACAAAAATTTTTAAATTCAATTTTTTCAAAGATCCGATTATTCAACGAAATTATTCACTAAAAATACGATTTTTCACTAAAAATCCGATTATTTACTAAAAATTTGATTTGTCACTAAGCATTTGATTTTTCACTAAAAATCGAATTTTTCATCACAAATTAAAAAAAAACACGATTTATTTATTTATAAATTTTATATTCTAATTCACTCTTATATCAAACTTATTTGCACCCAATTTTATTGCAATAGTGACATAATACGGTGGGACTAGGTGCTATAATGGACCAATTTTAAGAGCCTGTGACGTTATACCAAAATACAGTATATTGTATACAATGTTCTAATTACCAACCAGCTGGACAGCCAGGTAACCTGCCAAACGGATGGGCATGGTTTAGTCGACTCGGAAAGTGATTATGAGTCTATTGATATAATTTAAGGTAAGTGTTACAATGTATAACATCAGAATTTTCAAAAAATTAGATTTTCTCCAACAATTTTCATTAAAAGCCTAAGTATTTAGAAAAAGCAAAAAAAAAAATAATAAAAATTTAATATTTATAGGATTTTAGTTCATTTGAAAATAATACACTTATTCACAAAACGTATTGCTTTTTCAAAAATAGTATTTCTTTCACATATTATTTCAACAAATAACACAATAACGTTCTGACTTAAAACGCTAACAATAGCATTTTCAAAATGTTTAAGGTATATTTTCATTTGTCTTTAAGTAATTTAATAAAACCGGAATAGTTATTTTTTCAAAGGAACGTCTGCTATAGCAACGCTTTACATAAGTCCAAGCTAAAGTTTTTAAAAAAATATTAAAATATGCAAATTTATATGTACTAAGTAAAATATAAGAAAAAATGCATTATCAACAAAACAATCAAAACTATGCACTAACAAATCGATGCCATTTTTCACAAAAAAGTATAATTAAGATAAACCACTTTATATAAATAGCATTTAAATGATTGATAACAAACATGCATTTGCATGAAAATCTGGCCCCTAGTAAGCACATATATATCTTACCAAAAATCGATATTTTGTATGAAAAAAAGCATGAGAAATCTTTAATATTTAATAACTTGAAAAAGAAGCGTTTAAATATAGAAAGGGCCCCGATTTGTGTAATTTATATTTCTTAAAAAAAATCAATATTTTTTACGAAGAATCAATGATACGAGTCTATAATCATTTAATAAGAAGAAATTTTAATTAAAATTATTCTGTCTATTTGTCTAAAAATTTAGTGTGGTTTGTTCGCATTTTAACACAATAATATTTAATGTACTTAAGTATTTATTCCGTTGCTTACCTTTTGAATTTGTTGCTATGTGAAATTTTTTGAAATTAATGAACATTAGCTACGTCTATAAATTCTCTTTAACATTCTATCCAACATATTGTTTTTGTATAATTAATTTTTTGTTAAATAAAGAATTAACAGCTTTCCAACTAATCAATTAACCTTATTTTGCTATTTTTTCTACGTATTTGTTTTGTTTATTTTATTTTTTTTCTTTCTGTAATACCCAGAATTCACTAATAAATCCCTTTCAGTTTGTTACGCTTCTTAGGCAAAATAAGTTAAGAAAAAAAAACCAACAACAAAACAAAAGTACAGTCGAACACGGTTATAACGAACTATGGCTACAACGAACACTTTTCTTCGGTACCATTAATTTTACCGAAATTTTCCATACAAAGAATTACGTTTATAACGAACACGGTGTGTTCGTTATAATGTTCTATAACGAACACATTTTTATGGTCCCAAGAAGAATATTTCATATTCAGAACTATGTCTATAACGAACTCCCACGAATATTGTATTATATAAATAAAATTGCAAAAAAATTTAAAAGCTAACAGAAATAACTTTTATTAATTTCACTTTAAATTGCTGGACAAATAGAAATAATTTTCATCAATTTCAATTTAAATTATACGAAAATATCAAATAAATAAAGCTGAAATTATAAGATCGCTATTCTTCAAAAAGTAGAGACATGTCAATTTCAAAATCTCCGTAATAATTTCAAAACCTCGGTAATAAATGAAAACATCGAACTAGTATAAAAAATATAATTAATCTCAATTTACCACTTGTCAAGTCACTGATGAATGCAAAAAAAAAAAAAACGAAAAAGAAAGACAAAGAAAGACTTATATTACATCTGTGACCAGTTTTACTAAATGTAAAATAAAATATACAAATAGCGAATAATGCGTTGATACTAACATCTAGATGATTTATGCACTTTAGGGCGATTTCTGGAAGTGGGTTTATATGAGAGCTATGGTAAATTATGGACCGATTCTCATAGAATTTTGCAATGTTGTTCCTATTGACATAAAACTTATTTTTGTGGAATATTAACTTGATACTGACATTCATATGGGATTTATGCTCGTTAAAGTGATTTTCGAAAGAGGGGTTTATATGGGAGCTATGGTCAATTATGGACCGATCTTCATAAAATTTGGCACAATGATTAACACTTCTTTATACCGAAACTCATTAAAATACTGCTATATTTAAGGCATTTATGATCGCTAAACCCTTTTTCCGGGCGGTCATTTGTTTGGGGGCTAGCTGAAATAATGGACCACTTATAACCAATTTCAGTAGGCTTCGTCCTTGTGTCATAGAAGTCTTACGTGCAAAATTTCATTGAACTTTGTGCACAAGTTTTATATGGACAGCCAGCCATCCATCCAGGCGGACGGATGGACATTGCTAGATCGATTTAAAAAGTGATTCCGAATCGACTGGTATACTTTAAGGTTGGTGTTCTATGCGTTACAAACATACATATTTAAAAATCATAAATACAGCCCATTTTTTTGAAGGAAATAAGTAAGCTCTAATTACAATTATTAATTTCGTAATCAGTGTTGCCAGGAGGTGAGAAAAAAGAGCCTACATTTTACATTAAAAAGGGTCAGAAAAGGCTAAATGCCCAAATATATAAAGCTAAAGAAATTTATTATTATTATTTTTTTCTTTTAATTCAAAAATTGATTTTTTATCGCTCTTATTAGTTTTTGATATTTTTTAAAGATATTTTAATAAATGTATAAATAAAACATAGAACGGCCAATGAAAAATCGCCCACAAGATGCCCATATAAAATTTAGTTATATTTCACATGAAAATGACCCAATGTTTTGAAATAATTTTTCGTAATTTTTGAATTATAATTCCATTTTGATTAATAATATCCAATTCTTTTGGTGACTTTTCTTTTTTGAATTATATTCATAAATAGTTTCTATGGTTAATGAAGTTTATAAAAATAATTATACTAATTGATAAGTAAGTCTATATGATGAATTAAGTTATATTTGAATTAGAAAATGAAGCGCCTCAGCACAATGTACATTTTTGGGGGTATGATTTTGATCCCCGACCTTTTTTATGTTATTGTGCACAACATTAGCTATCGCATACAATACAGTAATCATTACAAATTTATATATTTTTCTTGTAAAATTACAATAAAAATTATATAATATGAGTATTTCGGAAAAAGTCCTTCAAGGCTTTTGAATTTTGAAATGTGTGGGTCAGTAAACTGAAGCACAGCGTCTGTAACTTATACACTTAAAACTTCAACCAATATGGACATTGCTCGCGTTACACATATTGAGGTCAAATATTTAAACTTTGAATGGACGTTCGAACGGACATATCTAAAACATCAAATAGTTATCAAATGATGAAAGAGCGAACTGAATATGATTTGCTATTATTTCCCCTATATGTTTATTAATGTTCATAATATTTTCTTAATTTTTTCCTGAATTATAAATAAAATTCATATTTTTAGTCAAATAAAATTAAATATTTTATTTTAATGAAATTTCTGACTACCATTATATAAACATGGGGTGTATATTCAGAAAATGCACATAACTTATTTTTTGATCTTATGTAATATTTTATGGAATGTTAGCATGTTCCTTTTTTCTAAATTCGTATTTTGTTTTATAAAAAAGAAAATAATACGTTTTTATTAATTAAAAGCATTTCTACATACAGTCTTACACCTTCTTGCAGCTAAATTATACACAGAATGATGCAAAGTGACCTGCACTAAAATCCAGTGTATTTTTTCCAGTAGAATTTTTTAACCAAATAGTTACGAGTTTTGGTAAAGTCAAACAAATGCAAAAAAAATGTGTTTAAAACCAAAAATATATATATTGAAATTTTCAAAAATGAATAATCCAAGTTGCACTTTATAAATAATGAACATATCATTTAAATGAAATAATTTAAGATTAAGGGTATATAACCATTTGAAAATTATGCACCCCTAAATATTAAAAATTTTCCTATCAAACATTATTTTTTTATTCTGATTAAATTTAGTTGATTTTAAAACCAAATATCTTTGTAACTAACAAAACAAAGAGAAGATTAAAAAATTGAGCATGTTTTACTTTAAGATCAATATTAAAATTATTCAATCATTGATTTTTATGTTTTAACTTATTTTTGATTACTCACATCCCCAAAAAAGTTTATAGTGCGCAGGTGAAATTTTTTGCTAAATATAAATAATCTCGATCTTTTGTGCGAATTAATACACAAAAATGCTTTAATTGATGTTTCTGTAAAAATAAAATTAGTAAATACAAATAAGAAATTAATTTCTTCTTTGCTGAAATACTATAATTTAAGTTTTTTTTTTTAATTCCGAGAAGCAAAAAAGACTAGAAAAAAGCTAGGAGCTAAAACAAAAAATTTGAGGATAAAAGCAAAATAAAAAGGCTAGATGTAGTCTTAAAAAGCCTAAACTGGCAACACTAGTCATAATGAAATACGTATATCTTGTTAACAAACAATTTTTTATTTATTTATTTTTTTTTATATTTTTGTCGGTCCCTTTAAGTTTGTTATAATTGTGTTCGACTGTATTTCATTCAAATGAACATCCTTTTTTCGCTTTTTGTGTTATTTCGAGAAAAAAAATATAAAAAAGACCAAAAGAATATCAAACTTTAATGAACTCACTTTTAGAGATTACCAGTAGTTTTACGTCTGCCACTTGCTTTTTGGTTTGGTTTGGCTTGGATGGCTGACTGACTGACGACTGGCGGCTATTGGTACACAGGACTTTATTCAAGGGAAGTGATACTGAATGTATTTAAACAAAATATTTAATGCCCACGATTACTTATGTATTTGGAACTGTATGTGTTTGTTGTACTTGTCTTTGTACAAATTCATGAATTTTTCTTATATTTGTTTGTGTTTATTTTATTATTCAATATATATATTTAAGTATATATTAAGTATATATTGGGTAGTACTTTACCTAGACTAAACACTCGATTTTATATAAATTGAAAACAGGGATTTAAAGGAGTAAATAATCTTTTTCATAAAAAATATAGCACAGATTAATAGAAATAGTCATATAGCTGTGGTTTTCTTTAAAACATTTGATTTTTTTATTATTTTATATCTTGTTACATTAGTAAGTGCAATCACTTACATATGTATCAATTTTCAATTTAATCTGAATTCGCTATTGTATTTTTCCTAAAGATTCCTTTCTATTAAATCCCATCTAAAAGTATTTAGAAATAGTTTAAGTTAGAGTAAAAGAGATGGCACAAGTACTATTTAAACAACTCTAACAAATGTTTGCTCAGTGAATTCATTGAATTGAGAAAATAAACTCAGGAATAAATTTCCATAGGATGAGAAGTACGATGGCTATCGTATGATGATGGTAAAAAGGAAATACTTACAAAAATAAAATATAAATATTTTTTGTATATACTTACCTTGTCCTTTGAACCAGGTAATCGTGGGTATCGGATATCCTTCCGCTTCGCAATTTATTGATATTGTATTGCCCAGCATTATGGCTGTATCCATGGGTTCAAGATACCAACGTGGTGCAACTGTATAGAACGTGATTAAATAAAAGTAAATCAGTTTTTTTTTTTTATTTATTTTTAGTTGTGTTTACGAAATGTTTGTTTTTTTTCATAGTTATCATCAAAATACTAAGAGTTTTTTTTTTTGGCGGAGAATAAGGAATAAAAAAGGGATACAATAAAATTAACAAGATGAACAAAATATTTAGTGCTGTTAGTTCTTACTTTTCCTTTGAAAAAAAAAACATAAATATACTCTTCAATGAAAGGATGTTCTAAAAGCGCACTGTTATACAAATAAACTTTAATGCCGGATATCGATAAAAAAGTTCATTATGGGTAGTTTGGTTTTAAAAGTAAAGGGGAATACAAAGAGGAAACCTTAAATACCACTTTAGAATAGATATAGAAATTATATAAGAGAATATCATACCAACAAATAAATAAAGAATTGTGTGAAAGTTAAATAATTTGAAAGTAAAACCTAACGTTTCTGTATTTTAGAGTGGATCGATTGATAAAAAAAAAGCACATGCATGTTTTTTGTCAATCAATCTATTATGTGTTATGAGTATATATGCTATGGAATACAGAACAACTTTCTCTACTCCAGAGTTTTAACTCGCTGTACAATAGGCCAGTTAAGCAATCATCATGATATTTATAGTCTAATATTAATTAAAACTTTGCCATCTAATATTTAAAGTAGTCTTTAATATTTAAAAACATTAAAAACTGTTACCATTAAAAATACTTTTCATACCAAATATGGTAAAGTAATACATTTCTATATTACCAATTCAATTCTTTTATATTTAATTTCTCTCAAAAACAATGCATTTCTTAATGAGCTTCTACCAGTATTTTTTTTTTTTTTTTTTTTGATTTATCTTACCTCGAACCTGTAGCTCAGCTGTATAATTAACTTTAGCAGCTGCATTACTGGCATAACATGTATATTTTCCACTGTGTTTAGCACTGATATCCTTGAACACCAGCAACGAATAAAATTCCTCTTTCTTTTCGGTAATCTTTAATATTACATAGAATAAAAAATTGAGAAAAAAAAAGAAATGAAAGAAAAAAACTTATTTAGAAGAAATCTAACAATTGCTTTTTAAATATAGTTTTTACTTTTTATTCATGTAAACAGGATATATATATTTTTTTTTTTCAAATAATAGATTGAAATGTGTCTGCTAAAGCTTTACATTATTCCTTGGTTTCTTTTTTTTTTTTTTTTCTTAGATTACATGATTTACCATACACTAATACTAATACATATGATTCCTTTGTTACCTTAGGGATAATGTATTAAATTGTGTGTGTTATTGAAAATAATGTATTTGATTTCTTTCTATGTAATTCTTTTAGTTTAACCACATCCCCCCCCCCCCCCGCCTTCACCATCCCTTTTTATAGCTTGTATCTTCACATATTGAATTGTTAAAATTTACCTGCAAACTTGATGGTAAGGACATGTCATCTTTTTTCCAACTGAAATAGATTGGCATATCACCCGAAGATACTGCACATGTAATTTGTGCTCTTCCACCTTCCTGTAGATTTTTAGGAAATTTGAAGGGTTCTATAACTGGAGGACCTGAAAATAATAAATCGAAATATGTAATTTAAATATAACAAATAATAGTAATTTTTGTAAATGGGTAACAGGAAATAGATAGTTATAGGAATTATTATATTTTTTAATATAATATCAAGCGCCTATATTCAAAACCCTCTATCTCGAAAAGCATAACTTTTGAGAAGAGTTAAAAAACTCTTTATTTCGCTTATTTTTCAAGTATTTAAACAAAAACACGAATAACTCATTCATATAAATGGTTTTGAAGGATGGGCGAGGTTAATTTTTTAATATATACTTTCTAATTATTATATTATATTCTAATAATTATAGAGCCAAGTAGGTATCAAATGAAAGAGGAGAATTTTGGCATTATATTGGACTACTTCTTGTTAAAATAATTCAAATAAAAGTTACAAAAACTATCCTGGAAATTTTCCGGAAAATAATTTCCAAAATAATTTATATTAAAGATACTAGTATCCTGTTTCAATTTCTATAGTTCTATGGTTTTAACTCTATTACTTCAATAGATATAACGATTTGAAAATTATTCCTGAGAACGAAAGTACAAATTTAATTTTCAGTTTATTGAGACTATAAGTATGCAAAACCAATAAGTGTGTTGGGACAACATTATTTGGAAGACTTAAAAATATATTTGAAAGCTTAAACGACGATAAGTTGAGTATTTCCTTTTATTCATTACTTGTATTTTTAATCTACGAAAGGACAATAGGCTATGATCTACTGATTACATTTTATTGTATTTTATTAATAATTAACGTGAAAAAAAGTGTAGTTAGTCAAGTGTGAACCCTACACCATTATGTACACGAATTAAGCTGGTTTTCAGATGAGGTCTTTATATAGAAACTATGAACATATTTAGACTGATCCTTGTTAAACTTTATGGCGCGGTTTATATACTTACATAAGACTTATTAATGTCAAAATTAGTTCAAAATCTGGCATCTATAAGAAATTTTAACGCTTAAAGTGATTTTCTGGAATAGGTCTTATATGTGAACTATTGCGATTCATATTTATTTAATAAATTTTAATTGTTACAAATAAAATCACAAATTGAATTATTTATATTCAGTTTACACGTGTTAAAGTGACATCCTGGAATTGGTGTTGTATGGAAGATATGGTCCATAAAAAGCCGATATTTGCGAAATTTAATGACACAATTTCTACCCAAATACAAAATAATCATGAAAAATTTTATGGTATTTTACACGTTTAAATAATTTTCGGGAAGCGGCCTCATATGGAAACCTTGGTCAATTATACAACCAAACTCTTCAAATTTGATAAGAATTCTAATGTCTAATTTCAAATAAATATTTGCGTATTCAAGACAACTCCAATCACTTTAGCATATTTCCGAGAAACATTTGTAGGGTTAAAACCATAAATCTTGCTAGAATTCCTAAATCATATCTATCATTTGATGCCCATATCGGCACCATTAAAATCTGTTAGTTGTTGAGCAACTAACAGATTTTAAATATTAATTTTGAAAGTTCTTTTAAAAAGATATTCGTACAAGAAATGAAAAACTGAGTACGCAGTCCTATTATAAAATGTCTTTATTTTTCGTTCATTTGTAAAAAATTACGGTGTATGGCTATATAGATAGAAATGTTATTTTTTTCATTGACACTAAAATTTATTTTACTATTTTCCGTTTTCTTACTTTTTCAAATAAAAGTTTATTTTTGAGAATTATTTTTACTAGTTCTGCTAAAACTTCAAATGAATAAACCTAATATAAAATCGCCATTTTCTATTTTAAATTTAAATACTATTTCACTCAAAATTTACTTTACTTTATATGATGTTAATTAGATTTTCCATACAAATGTAAAATGTAGTTTCAAATGAGATTTTACCAAAATCTAATATCCCATTTACACCAAACAAAAACTAGTAGTTTTTGGCTTTATTTGGTTTTTGAATAAGAAATACAAATCAAAAACCATTTTTAACTAGTTTTTACTGAAAACCAAATAAAAATCACTAAAATAACTATTTATGATACACCCTGTTGAGAAGATTTTAGAACCGTAGCTTTTATATATAAGGAGAAAAATAAAATTTCAAATTTATAAAAATTTGATTATGAAATTATTACCATAAATAATTTATTAAAAATTGTTAAAATATGTTTTAGTATTGAAACTATGTATGTATTCTCTGATCGAAAAAATAGCAAATAGAGCGGAAATAAAAAATATCTAAGAAATGTGAATGTCAACAAAAACTACATTGGGAAATTTGAAATTTTTGAAATTTTGTTTTTCAAAAACCAATTAGTTTTTGTTTTGGTATAAACGACATATAACAAAATTTTATAAGATTGTGAAAAATATCACTATCCAGCACTATTTTTCTTTGAGTGTGTTAGAGAAGTTCAACTATAAGTTATATATAAATGACATTATTCAAATAATAATACAAGTCATGGTAGCATAAATAACAAGGTACAATTATTAAAAAAAAAAAAAAACGCTTTAAAATTTATTTTTCCTGAAAAATAAAACAAAACAAAATGTGAAAAAAAACCAAATTGAACTTCTATACAAAAAAAATAAAATATTTTCAAATTAAAATTTTAAAAAAATTGTGAAAAAAAATTAATAAATAGAATTTTATGTTAATGTGTATAAATTATTCTTTTAAAATAAATATACATGTTAAATTTCTCAAAATATCGCGAAAATGAAGTGCTGCTTTTCAGGAATTATTCAACAATTTCAATTTTTGTTGATTTGTTTTCAATTACATTCTCTCCTTAATAATTGTACCAGGTTAATTTGTATCATGGTACAAATTAAATATTTAGTTGGTTTATAAAATGTTCAAATTAAAAATGTAAAATGCGTAATTTAAATAAATAAATTAAAGAACATACCTAAATTTAATTTAATATAATAATTTATAATTTTGAAATAATTTTTGGTTGATTTTTGATAATTTATTTTTGCGGTTGTCAAAGAAATTTTATTTAATTGTCAAAAACAGTGTGTGTAAACGAGGTAGATTTTGAAACAAATAAAATTTCATTTGAACGAGATTTCATGTTATATGAAAATGTGCTATAAAAGTCTTTAAATAAACTAAAATTTGAATCTTTTAAAAGCAAATACATATATATATATATATACTCACTATTGACATTTAGTTGCATGTCACGACGAGCTTCCTCCCCAGTGCGACTCTTAACAATGCAGGTATACATGCCCTGATCACGATTAGGTTCAACATTCTTGATGACAAGATAACCTCCCTGTTGGACAGGAGCTAAAGTATAATGGGTATCTGAAAAAAAAAGTACAGCAAAAAGAAACGGAAACAAAAAATTATCAATACAACTAAATTCATACAAAAACATGGACATAGAAAATGATGAAAAAAGTACAAACATACAAGTACACACACACACATCCATACATACACAATGAATATTTGAGTTGATAAAACAAACGTTCAGTGGAAGTATAAATGAATGGATGGATGGTTTAGTTTGGTTGTTGTATAAATGAATACTAAAACATTTTCACAATAAAACATTCATATTCACAGATTCAGGAAAATAAAAAGTATCTTCTTCTACTATATATTGAAGGCCATACAAGCATGAATGTCTAAAAATGTTTTACTGTTCTGTATGTGAAATGTTCATTTACTTTTCAAACTCATGCCCTATGAACAAATGTGTATTTATGTATATGTAGGTATGTGTGAGAGTACTTTTTATGTAGGTGGATGCGTGTGTATACATATCGGCAATTTGTCTTACTTGTTGTCAGTTCATGATGTCCTTTCTCCCATCTAATTTGTTCAATGGGATAACCGGAAAATGGACAGTGTACTTTTATATCTGCGCCGGCGACAGCTTTTATTGGTCCAATGGCTCGCACATATGGAGGTCCTATGGCAATACACAAAATGTAGCAGTAAAAGAGCAACAAAAGAAGATATTAAAAGAGGTTAATAAAAAATAATTTATGTATAAGTGAAGGTAGAAAAGTGAACATGTATGTCGAAATGATTTGGTTTTTTATTTTTGGAACTTTTGAAATACATACTAATTTATGTAACTATTTTAACAGGATATATTTACTAGAAATGTTGAATTGTTTTTTTTTTTTGTCTTTTATTTTTACTTTTATTGCTGTTCTCGTAATTTAGCCCATGTTGTACACAAAATGACATTTTGACATTTTGTGAACTTTTGCTCGCACATATACATTAATTAAAAATAAACATTTAAAGAAACTTCATTCACATATTTATTAAAAAAAATAATAATAAATGAATATTTGAATAAATGAATAAATCAATTATGTATGACTTTACGTATATTACAAATTTATAATACACCTAGTATTGTAAATTTATAAAGATTTAAAAAAATAATGATTACATAATTTTACAAAAACATTTGCTATTTAATGAATATCATCGCAAGTTTTATACACTTAATTAACATTGATCGTAATATTTAAGAATTAATTTAGACGTGCGCGAGAAATTTAATTTTTTCCCACTTTATAGATAATCTTCCATTTGTCGAATGCTCCTAGTCATAGAAGCCTTCCAAATAAACAATAATTAACTATAGAAGTTTTTCTGACAGTTACTTTTGTCTCTTTTATGAATACAATTAGTATTTTAAAAGTCTGATAGGATTTTCTGAAAAATGCATCAATAATTAAAACAACACCAGAGTCACCAAGGAAATGTGATCCATATTTAACGGAAAACATTCCGCATACTTTTTAAATGTAATACACTACAACACTGATTCTGTGACACGGGATTTCTCAGTCACTTCGGATGAACGTTATTATGAAGTAATAAGCCTATAAACCTATTTTTTTTTTTTTTTTTTTTTTTTTTGAATCGACTCGTTCTTTCAATAAATAGCTTTTTGTAAAATTATCGAGTATATGGTAAATATTGAAGCATATTTCGAGGACGTCATGTCCGATTTGGTTCAGTAAAATATAAAATAATAAATATAAAATTGAGTTCAAGCTTTATTATTTTTTTGTACTATATTTTACATTATTTTTAAATACACATACCAACAAAATGGAAAAAAATTATATCGCGAAAAATTTTGCAAAATTCTAGGCTTAATATAATATAGAAAGTTAATGAAACTCTCTATCACGTCATAATTTTAACCCATTGAAAATATGCTTATCTCTGGAGTTTTTAGGTTATATAATTTTCTAAGTAATAGGTAAAGCAGAGTATTCACCCACTTTTTATAGACAATAAATGGTGCTACATAAATGTAGTATAAGTCAAGTCTCCAACTTGCTACACATAGCCCTAAGAAGTGTTTAAATTGTTAAAATTAAGAAATTCTCTATTAACTCTCATAAAAGCATGGAAAAATGAAGTGTGAAGAGTGGATATAGAAGGAAAATTTATATTTGATATAACTAATACATACCCATAGATCGCAAAAATGGTAAAGTTTTTAAAATCGCTTTCACAGAAAATATGTAGAGCAATTTAAGAATATATATTTGATAGAGAAGGAAGAGTGCAACAAAAGTGTAGAACATGTCATGTCTTCAACTTACCCTCCATAGAAACTAATAGTATTTAAAATTGTCCGAAAATCTCCAAAACTCTTGATTGTTTCAACTTTAAAGACTTCTGGGGGCTATGTGTGTCAAGTTGTAGACTTAATGGGTTAAAAATATGACGTGATGGAAAGAAAACCGAAATGGTCCGTGTGACTATAACGACTATACCTAAAATACTTGTAACGTATTTTTTACGATAATTTTTTTGCGTTGACCTATGATATTAAGACTATTTTACGAAAAAATAATAAATAAAATACAAAATTTAGTTATTTTTTTACTTTATTTATTTATTTATTTTTTTTTTTTTTAATCACAAAAATTCGAAAATAGCAAAAAGACAAATTTTTATTATTCTAATAATGTTCATACATTTGTACCTCTAATATCATTCTGGTTCTTAAAAAAATAAGATGCAAGTATATTAAATCGCCTAGGGCAAGGCATTCACATAAATAGTGATAACCTTCTTCATGTATCATTCTCTAAAATTCTTAATCTTATTTAACGTTTTTTTCTACTCATAGCTGCTTGTCTGAATTTAGCCGTTAGATTCTTGCCATTGACTAGACCAAGGTCCTAGGTGTACGTACCAACATTCCAGGGGGTTCGCGAGAGACCGAAAATGTGTACGGAATTAATGTACATGATATATATATATATATATATATATGTACATTATATATATATATATATATATATATATATATATATATATATATATATATATATGTACATTAATTATGTATATAATTATGAAAAAGCTGGATTCAAAAGCAAAGAAACCACACCCAATTGGCGAACTTTCAATAAAGCCTTGTTTTGGTGTCTTGAGATTTTATGCAGTTTAAAAGGTATCAGATAAAGTGTTAATGTTTAACAAAACTAAATTTGATTTTAAAATCAGGCCATACATACTGTACAGAAATTCATATTTTGATTATAAATATTTACACTGAATAAAAGCAAAATGAAGATCGAATAACATCAGTAACGATGTGTATTAAAATTTAATGATTTGGTAACGCATTTAATCTATCGATGACGATGTGAAAACGGATGAAAAAGTACAATTGGAAAAATTTTTTGTTACTGAAAATGATGAATCTTATTTAATTTTTGGTGATTTCAACTTGAAAAAAGTAAACCACGTGTGCAATAAATATAAAAAATTATTAGATTTATTATTTATTAATGATCCAAGTAATTGTGCCATATCTCGGACTGATGTAAATTTCCTGAAGACAAATTTCACTTCACAATTGAATTAGTCTGTTCAATGCCTCCTACTCGCAAAACTTCTGAACGAATTTACAAAAATAAGGTGTATTTTTTTAAGAAAACAAATTATGATAAATTGAATTAATTAATATATAATACCAACTGAAACAAACTGTTGTATTCTCCTTACTATATTCAAATAACTTTTGGTGTCATAGTTGAAATCTTTTATAATAAAATATATTTATACTTAGATGTTTGTACTCCAAAATTCATTCTTGATAGAGGCTTTCGACTGCACTGTAATTCTTAACAATTATCAATTCCAAAGATCTAAAAAGAACAAATATTATAAAAAGTACAGAAGAACTGGTTTTCTCGTGTCGATTTTGGTAAATATTCTGTTACTCTTGCTAGATATAATTATCAGGCCCTTTATTACAACTACTTAAACAAAATAAAAAAGATGGGTATTTCTCTAAATATAGAGGATATCCTATAATATTCCTCGGCACAAATCTGGAAATAAATGCGAAATTCCTAATTATTGTGGTATTGCTAAGCTAAGTGCAATACCTAAGCTTTTTCAAAATTTTATCACCAAGTTTTTGTATCATCAATTGACATCTGTAATATCGTCTTATCAATATGGATTTCGTAAAGGTGATCTTCTCCATATTAGAACAAATAAAACAAGACATATAGTCTCGCAAACTTCCGCTGTTTAATTGTGCATATATAAAAGCAGCTGTCTTTAGTTTATAATTAAAAATTACTTACAAATGCGATGTAGAAAAATTATAGTTACATTAATTAAAATAAAATCATTGTATGTGTCTTTGATTTTAACAAAATTTTTCAATTGTTTGCAATGATTTCTTATTTTCTAATACTTAATATAGCACAACATTTGAAAAGGGGGCATAAATCTGCATAATTCTATAAATGGGAAACTTAAACGTTTAAATAAGTACCCTTAATGTAAGTATAACTTGAAGGCAATATTAAGTAAATTTTTTTGATATTTTATTCAACCAAATCGGACAAGTCGTTTTCGACTTGTCAAGGTATAGTGCAACCTCGTCAATTTTACAAATAGTGATTAATCGCGAAAAACAGAGTCTATTCAAAAATATTACTTTATGTGCTTGAAACCTTATAATAATATGTATCCAAATTAACTGAGATTTCCTGCGCCGCAGAAAAAAATTTCATTTTGTCAAACTATGCAATCGAAAAGATATTTCGAGAATGATGGCGATAGCAACGGGTTGGTAAATATGCTAGCACTCGCCACAGTCTGAAGTTCTTCATATTGTACATGACTGTCTAGTCTGGAATTCTCTGAATTTTCGACATACATTGCGAAGCCTTTATTATACAACGGACACAAAAAAGACATACCAAATATATTAAAATTAGTATCTCGCTTTGATATTTGTTATTTAGAACAACATTCGTGGCGCCGCTTAAATTCTTCTATTCAACCTATTTGAAAATTGTTGCTTTACAATAACGAATTTAGAATTTCCTAGTCAGTATTGTATTCATGTTTGCTGGAATATGAGCTTTTGTAAAATTTACATATAAAATACAATAAAGATAATTAAAATTACAAAATTCCTGTTTACCTCATTTTGTTTTTTCAACAAAAACCATGTCAGTAATTTAATTTTTTTTTTTATTTTTTTTATAATTTACAATTCCCTTAATTTATTCATTGCGCATTAAAACTTTGCACCAATATCCTACTTAAAATGTGTTTAATTTAAATTTATTTTTTTTTTTTACATATTATTATTTTCATAAATCGCATTATGCGTTAAAAATATAAATAAAATTTCAAAACAATATGAACAGATGCATATTAATGGCTTTGAACAAATTTTAAATTAAATACAATTTAATTAAAATAATCAAATGGCTCCTGCTGTAAAATGTACATTCAGATCTAAAGTGATTGTGTGTAGAGAAAAAGGCAAGAGTTTTACGAGCTTTAAACTAGAGCAGAAATAAATAAATTTAATTTATTATTGAATTATTTATTTATTGTAGACAACGAGCTGCAAATGTGATATTCTCTTTAATATATCAGAAAACCTTGTAGTAATAAAACTCAGTAATTTGAATCAAATATTAAAAAACCTACATTTAATTCATAATCATGGACTTATACTGAAATATTTCAGTTACATTATTTTTTTATTTTTTTAACTTTTAAACAATTTTATTTAGTTTACTGTAACCTAGTATACTTAATTTTTCTTTTCATGTGGATATGTACATTTACATACATATGTACATATTTGAAATTTTTTCCAATAATTGTAAATAATACAATATAAATAGATATTTTTAGATTAGCATTTTTTGTTTAAATCGATGAATTACCATTCAAAAGCAAAATAATAATTGTATATTTTTCAATAACTCATTGAGGTTGGGTTTATTGTATAATAAACTAATGCAGTTTATATAACATATGACAAGATATTTAAAGGAATTAAAAGCACATAAATGTATGTACAATACATTGAAAAAGTATTGAGTTAATGTAATATCTTTAAAATCTTTCCCAATTTTAATATTATTTTCTTGAGCAATGTAAGAATCTCCCCTTTTTTCATCTGTTCAGTGATTTTCAATCGACTGATACACTGGTGCATATTCCCATAAAAGCATACGAATTTTTTAATCCAGTTACCAAAAATGGATCAGAAAATAATTAAGGTGCTACAAATTATTTTTTTAAATTATTTATTGAATTCACTTAAAAAATTAATAACAAAAAACTTAAAATGAACATTTTTTTTCAATGTAATTGCCATTTTTTATGGCACTTTCCTATATACACACTTTGTTTGGATAACTTCAAAAATTCGGTCTGGCATTGATTTGACTAATTTTCAAATAGAATCACTGTCAATTTCTTCCCTGGCTTTCTTAATTTTTAGTTTTAACTCCGATATTGTCATTATGGTTTCATTCTGTGCATTTCTTGCATAAACTTTATGGGTCATGTACCCCCATAGATTCTCCATTGGATTTAAATCCGGACTGCTAGCCGGCCAGTCCAATAGTTCGATTGGTTCGATATATGGATTGCAGCGTTATCCTGTTGGAATATGCAAACCTCATCCTTTTTTCATCCATAAATGATTTTCCCGCAGCAGAAAAGGCTGTCCAAACCATAAGGTTGAATCCACCGAAATTGCGTTTCGACATAAGAATTTCGTTCGACTTCAAATCATGCCAATAACAAGAATATGAATCGGGGACGTCCAAATTTTTTTTTCATCAGAAAATTCAACTTTATTCCACTCATCTGTCCATTTCATGTATTTGCGCTTCTTTTTTATCTTATTAATTTGCCTTTTTGTTAATTTTTGATTACCTTTTGTTGCTCTCCGCGCTCCATATTCTTAAGAAAGCCTCAGATAACTCCTACCGAAAGGTTAATTTTTTTCCAATTTATTTGTTAGAACAGACTTGATCATGAAAAATTTAATTTTAATTTTTTTCCTGGTCTGTAAGGAAAGTTATTTTGAGAATATTCTTTGAACAGATGAAATTTCCCAATTAAAACAAAAATATTTCCTGTAAATAGAGGTGTTCTCATCAGAAATTTACCTTAAGTGAAACAAGCAACTAAAACTAAAAATTTGTTAATGTTTTTTTTTTTTTTTTTTTTGCAATAACTTTTTAGACAAATTTTTCACGACTGCGTTTATAGGAATATTCTACTGAAATGATCACCAATATGTTGTGATTGCTAAATTAAAGAAAACAGCTATAACAAGAAAAAATATTTCTTACATAAAAAATACGGTTATATTGCCGGTTATTGTAACAACAACATTGTTTTTGGTGAAGAGAAACAAATATACCTCAAAGAAAAACAAAATTTGTAAATGCGTTTATAGAAATATGCACTGGTGTATTACTCGTATGTTCATTATTAGGAATTCTTATGTATATTTTTATAATATTTTTTTTTTTTTTGAGTTTTCGCTCACACTAGGTACCCTTTCTTAACATTTCGGTATTTTACCGTCATCAAACAGCATCTAAATAGATTGATTAACACGTCTTATAGGATACAATTAGACAGTGTAAATATGTACGCCATGAGCAGGATTTGTAAGAGTACAAATTTTATGGTTACACCAAAACTATTTGTAAAGATAGTAAATGATGTTTCAGTAATGTGTGATAATAAGTTATGTTTTTTAAGCTTCTTACCGTTAATGCAAACGAAATATGTACTAAGCTATGCGCTCTGAATTTGCCTGGAGGTGGGAAAAAAGAGGCTAAATTGAACTTTAAAAAAGGTCAGAAAAGTCTAAATACCCCAGAAAATAAGGCTACAAAAATGCTAATAATTTTTTATTTAAGAACTTTATTTATTTATTCTTGTTAGTTGTTATTAGCTGCAAAATTAACCAGCAAAAAATCTAATACAAAATTTGCATACAAATTTGGGTTACTCATATTTCATATAAAAAATTACCAATGTTTTGACGTTATTTTTCGCTTTCATAAAAATTTCTTTTAAATTATATTCATTCTTTAGTTAATGAAGTTTATTAAAAAATAATTGATTAAGTAAGTCAAAAAAATCAGTTGTTATGTGTGTTTTGAAGCGCCACAGCCAAAAATTTTAATTAAATATAAATAATTTAGATTTTTTTGTGTAAATTAACGCACAAAAATGCTTTAATGGATGATTTTGTGGAAATACCATAGTAAAAACAAATAAAAAATGATTTTCTTCTTTGCTGAAATACTAAAATCTTAACCTTTTTAAGGCAATTTTAAGAATCAAAAAAGGCTAAAAAATGCTGGAAGCTAAAAGGAAAATTTTTAGGACAAAAGCAAAATAAAAAGGCTTGATTTAGCCTTAAGAGGGCTAAACTGGTATCACTGGTTTTTGCCAACAATACGGCCTCACTAGGTTTCACTGATTAAAAAAAAAAACTTTATTTTAATATTATATTTTCTCCAGATTATTATTTTTCGGAATGTTTTTTTTTTTTAATTTTATTATGCAATTTATTATTTTTTTAATAATTATATATAATTTATTACAAAATATCAAACAAATTTACCTAATTATTTTATTTTCCAATTATTACCAAATTTATTTTCATATTATTTTTATTAAAACTTTTTATAACAGTGTCATTCCACTTAAAACCTACCAGCTAGTCTCTTAACCTCTCCCATATTTGGAGATATATATGGAAGACTCATACAAAATTTCAGATAAGTTTATAAAGTCGTTAGAAAAATATAGCGATTTTAAAGTGCTAAATAACTAAAAAAAAAATACAAAGTTCTATAAAGAAAATTACAAATATCTCTCAAAGTATTTACGCTAAAAGATTCATTGATGTCATATTAAAGGTATTAAAATTATCTATAATATGACGTACAACATGATTTTTTTCTCAACATTAAAATGGTCCATATCTCAAAAAATGGTGTTTTGAAAAATTTTAAACTAAATATATATGTTACTGATTAAAATGATTTATATACCCATGGTACATGACATTCTGGGACTTGTTTATGAATTGTTACAAAAAAATTCATAATATGAGTAAATACGAAATATTTATTTCAATTTGTATTGTTTCGTTTATAATCAAACAAAAAATCGCCAATTGTTTCTACAAATCATGCAAATTTAATGAAATTTGGCAAAGACTTTAACACTAACACTGGTAGCGCAAATAGTTCACGATTTACAATTCAAATAATTTACAAATACAGATACAATTAAGATAAATTGTCTTTATAAAGCACGAATATCTTCAAATATATACACTTTTATTGAGGTATACAGTTAGATACATGAACCATGTTTTTATATTGAATTAGATTGGTCGATAATTCGCGAATTACATTTCGTGGTCGCGTATCTTTAAAAAAAATATTAATCTAGACGACGAATCCTTTCTGTATTATCCTTGAAAGTATCGTGGGACTCTCAATAGTTTCTGAGTTCAAAATTTATAATTTTTCGTATTATTTCGTATTATGACTCAACAGTTGAAATTCGATTGTCTTCTTTATATTCTCAAATAAATGTGAAATTATTACAAATTGGTATATATGACTGAATTTTCTATTATGACAAATCCAAATATATTCCAATTATATTTTAAATTTTATACAAATGAAAAATTCTTTAGATCGGTTAATTTTCATTTATACATTTTCTAACAAACCTTTTGTCTATATGTGTTTAAATTTTCTGCTTAAATATTCTTATAAATAAAACTTGTAAATTTGTTACTCAATTTTTTTTTTTATTTTCGCTATGGACAGGCCTTTGTGAAAAATAACACTATGCGACAAATTTTGGTAATACTACCTCATTGATTA
This sequence comes from Protocalliphora azurea, assembly GCA_932274085.1. Taxonomy (NCBI): domain Eukaryota; kingdom Metazoa; phylum Arthropoda; class Insecta; order Diptera; family Calliphoridae; genus Protocalliphora; species Protocalliphora azurea. The sequence continues at coordinate 176,336,755 of OW026519.1, forward strand.
CAACGCGAAATGAAATTATATCAAAGGGTTTTGCAAAGTTAGTTCGAATTTCGATTTTATGGGCTCTTAAACTTTGAATATTTTGAACCACTTTTTTATTTACAATTATATTTTAACTATGACTGTAAATAAAAAACATTTAAACGATTAAATTTCAATGTATTCATGGGTACTTATTGTTTTATAGATTACAAGGCTTCTCTTAGATATTACGTTGGGTTTTTATTAAATGCACCTTCCTTTTTACGTCTAGTTTTCATAACCAGATTATAAGCAATTTATAAGAAATCACATTTTTTAACTGATATTTTGCACATATTTATGGGCCATTATAAAAATTTTGGATTTTAGGCCATATAAAAAATGTTTTTTATGACATATTAAAATCGAACACATTTAGAATCAGTTCGCGTTAATAATTCCATGCAGGAGGCGCGAAAGTTATAGCAGTTTTAAGTTGAACACATAAAAATTTTTACAAACTAGAAGTTTATTTATAATTCTGTTCAAATAAATTATATGATATTTTCAATGTTTGATGGTATTATTGTAGCATATTTTTGGATTTTCTAGTAAAAAAAATCTTCATACTAAAAATCGCGATCTTTAAAAATTTTACGAAAAATGGGGTGCCTCGCGAAAAACTTATTTATTTTAATTCGCCCTTGTTTTCCAAGATTTGAGGCTACCTACTGCGTTGACTATTTAGAACACATCAACGGGATATCGCGTAAAATACACATAATTACTTCATTTATCAATCCCTGTTTCAAAATGTATATTCCTTTGAGTGGCGCACAGACCCAAAAAAACCCAAAAAATTTTAAAAATTAAAAAATCTTATCATCAGAATTCGACCACCGTATATTTAATTGTTGAAAGTGTGCCACGGCGGCTTGTCTTCTTGGATTAAATCTTTTCCTTGATGTATAGCTCATACGTGGTACAGAAAAAGATGCACCATTGCCTGGATTTGTCTGTGGGTCTATAATGGGAGAAAAGGACCTTCGTGGCCTGACCAGAGACTTAACACAATCTGGTACCACGGGAGCCAGTAGCCCCTGGGACGGCAACACCTGCTTGTCGGTGTTTTCGTACTGGACTGGCTGTTGGAGAGGAGTCACGTGGTGGCTGTGGTTTGGACCTAAACCGCAGGAAGGGGTTTATAGTCCCGTTGTGGTGTTGCATTGCAACACACGTCGCCAATAGTGCGACAGGAGGTTAGATAGCTCCAACTCCTAAGCAAGGGGGAATGGACTTATCCAGACAATGAGTCTCTCAAATTGCCACCTGTGTGCTCTTTTAGGCACACAGGGGCCTTGGCTGGCACATTGTACCTCACCCAGTGGTCATGGCAGGTACCCACGTAAATCTTGACCACATCTGTTGAAAGTCTACACAATAATAGTGAATGTGTAGAACTGACCCACAAAGTTAGATTAGTTTATATAAAATCGAATGAGATCAAAAAATATAAACGCCCGAACAAAAATGTAGAAAAATGGGAAAACTTAAGTAATTTTAGGTCCTTTTTCTAGGTTTTTGAACTTTAGCACCAATGGTTTTAAATCTTGTGAATTCAAAGTAACCCGTTTGTTTAAAATAGTTTCATTCAGGTTATAAATTTTTGATAATGGGCCATATATCGTGTATTCCCCGAAAGGATTTTTCTTTTTTTAAAACTCAAATGAAATTTAGCATATACATCAAGTATTTTCTTCAAGGATGTGTGCCATTCTTCGTTTCAATCGGTTCAGTAGTTTAGACATAAGGTCAAGTCAAATAAAGTAAACAATATTATTATAAAAATGGGCGTAAAATGGAAGTGGTTTTCAGCTACTAATAATGCTAGCAGTCTATTAAAAAACATATAATAAGATTTGAATTAAATAATTTAAATGATTTTTATTTCCAATTATATTGAAAAAAAGTTCCAAAAAATTCGAACTTCAAGAGACCATAAAACCAAAACTCGAACTAACTATGAAAAACCTTTTGGAGGTTTTACTAGAATACTGGTACGCTTTCATTTTACGTTGGAATTATTAAAGCAGTTTTATTTTGTTGCACTGTCAATATAATATTAATTGAAAAATTATAATTCTTTTCGGCAAGATCTCGCTAATTATTACTTTTTTATGGGAATATAAAATCTAATAAATTACCAATGAAAGCATTAATGCTATTATCTGTATGAAGTTGTACATTATGCATATTTTACATTTGCAACAATTTATGCATATATGCATATTATATATTTCAGGCAGTGTATTAGATTGCTCCAAAAAAGCCGACTCTTGAATTTGGACCTTAGAATTATTCTTGGGGATGCATAAACATACTGTGCAAAATATTAGAGTGATCGGAAATCGTTGTTTAGCTTTTTAATACACTTTTTTGAAATTTTATGCAAAGGAATCGTAATATAAAATAGGGTAGGTTGAAAAAATACAATTTTATTGTTTAAAAAAATAAAATGAAATACTTTAAAAGCCAAATATAATAGGTTAACAAAGGGCTTTCACTACATATGAAAATAATTGGATATTAGGAGGGATGTGTCCGGGATATCTGAAATGGCATCTAGAATTTGATATCGAATTCAAAAATCACCAAAGAGAAAATCTAAGCGGTTGTCAAATTCTATAATCAGACTTAAAATGGCGATACTATAACAAAAATGTAGTACTTTGAGTCGTGATAAAAAATAATTTTTGCGTTTTTGGAAACCTCATGAACTATTCTCTCATTATATGGGGTGACTGTCATAATTTATTTTTTATTTTCTTATTTATTTTTTTATTTTTTTTTTTACTTTACTTTATTTATTTTTTTTTTTTTTTTTTTTTTTTTTTTTTTGTAATATGCACATAATGATCTATCATACAAGATAAAAAAGAAAAATTCAGTTAAAAAATGTTAAAGCTATTAAGAATTCCCCCGATCATTAACGTATTTTAGACCACTTGTGTAAGGAATATATATATAAAAAAAATGTTTAGTTTTTTTGAGAAATTTGTATATAAGATGCTATTTTTAATTAAACTTTAGCCGTAATTACTAAAAAACTATTTTTTGTTTCGACATGATAACACAAACCCCTTTCCTTGCTTCGTTAAAAAAAAATTTTTGAATTTTTAAGGTTGTTTCTAAAATACCAATTTAGAATTTATTAAAGTTTTTTCCCAGTAATTATTAAATAATAAAATGAAGCAGATTCTAAAAAATATAGTTTGGTATTTTTTTAAATAACTACCTTTTACGGCTTTGAAGGGCAAAGGTAAAATTTTGATATATTGTAAATTTTTAAGGAAACGAAAACTTATTTATTTTTAGTTAAAATTTTCATCATATAAATGCAGCATACATACATGCAATTTGCCGCACTTCTCAATTTAGGAAAATAAAATTCGGCATCCCGGGATTCCCGGGATCCGACATTACAAATAATAGCTATTATTAATCGATATAAATTGAATAATTGACCTACAAATATACACATAATTATTTTCTAATAAGAAGTGAGCTATCTGAATGTGTTGGAATATTTATTTATAATTACAATTAGGGATACATTTCCATTTCTTTGTGTACTCACATCTATATATTATAATAGTAAAGTTTGTTGATGATCCTGCTAAATAGCAAACTTATTTCTTACCTCTTGAATCGTAGGTAGGGTTTGGGTTTCCTGTGAAATTTCTTTTCCCGGAAAACGGGAATGAAAAATGTATTTCCCGGGATTCTCGGGAGATTGAGCTTTTCATATTTAAAAACTTAAATTATAAGAAAAAAGCACTGATTTCTTATAAAGAATATTAAACAACCTTATAAATCATAACTATTAATTAGAAAATAAAATAATATTAAAGTACGATGCATCTTTCAAGATTTAAACAATTTTAAAAATTTCATACAAATAAAATAATTACCTATTGTAAGTTATGTGAAAAACTGTATATCTCAGACTTTTAATTTAATTAGCTTTTCATTTGAGTTTCAATACAAATAGTTTTTCTTATCGTTTTATTACATACATTAAATTTTATTTATTATCAAAAAAGCTCTCAAAACTCTCAACTTAATCATTTTTTTAACAGCGAGTATTTTCAAAGCGCAACTTATTTAGTATTCATTTTAACAAATCAATAATACAATAAAAAAAGATCAAAATATTAACTTGACAAAGGTGAAATTTCATTAAATTCTTAAGACATTAAATTCAAAAGTATTAATAGTTTTGAAAAATTAAATATTTTAGTATTTTATCAGTATGACAAAAGATTCGTTAGAGACTACTTCAGGCGATAATACAATGATTTTAAATATAATTTAGGTTTTTCAATATTTTTTTTTTTTTATTTTTTCTTCTTTCAAAACATGTTTAATCTCATGATACAATTAAACTAGGTAGAATTATTAGGGAAGTAGTCATTTTCAAGAAAACAAAAAAAATGCAAATAAAAAAATATAAAAATATTTAGTTTACTTTTCTTTTTTCACTATACACAAATTATTAACAAAAAAATCCGTTTTAATAATTTTTTTGTAATTTTTTATAATTTTAATTTGATCATATTTTTTTTCCTTTTTGTTTTTTATTTTTTTATTATTTTTTTTTTTTTTTTTTTGAGGTTTGCTTTAGTTTTTCCACATTTTTTTTTAATAAATTTGAGAACGTTCTCTCTAGTAATTGTACCTTTTTATCTATTGTATCATGGTATAATCTTATTTTTGATAATGTAAAAAAATACCTTGTTGATACAAATGAATATCAAATGTTTCCGAATAATTTAAAATATCACTTTTGTATTGAATTTTTTAAAATCTTAATATTGAGTATTACTATATAAAAATACCTTAGCAAGAACTGTGTGTACAATAACGTAAATTTTTCATTGAAGCGTTAAAAACAGTAATATTTTTATATAGAATATTACAACTATATATTAAATTAATATTCCGGGAATTCCCAACGACATTTTATCGGGAAATTCCTGAAACTCTATTTGTAAGGTGTGATAAATGTAATATATTTTCTAATTCTAACCAAAAATAAAGAATCATTTTTGTTAAAAAAACTAGCTACCTAAAAATTTTATAAAACACATTGAAAATATACGAAGGAAAGGAGGGCCTATCTAACATAACCTTCCAAAAAATACGGCTATAAAAAATTTATTTTCATTTGTGAAGTTTAATAAAAAAATTACTTTTAATAAATCATAGAAGACCAGATTACTAAATATGTATTGAGAAATTACTGAAAGAAACTGACTTTTTGCACTCCAGTACAATAATTCCGTAATTTATTTTTATTAATCCGCAACTAACAAAAAATATCGATAGTTATAACGATTTTGTTATTCTCTACTATAAGCTAATGAGATTTTCAGTCAGATATTTTAACGATGAATATGGATAGAAATGCTAGAAATTCATAATTTTGAAAAACAAAAATTTAAAAATTACATTCGCTTTTTATTTAAAAAATATAACATTTTATTGAAAAAATGTAAAAACAAGTAATTATTATATCGAGGGCATATATTCGAAACCCTCTATATTGAAAAACAGAACTTTTCAGGAGAGCACAAAAAGCTGTTTTTTCTCTCTCTCTTATTTTGTAATTATTCAAAACATTCTTTTAAAATATTTATTCAAGGCCACGACTAAATCTTACATATTATTTGCTTTTAATATTTTAAAAACTAACAAAGAGAGATAGTAGGTCTTGCACTTTTAAAATATTCAATGTGCATAAATAAAATGATATAGAGAGTTTTGCATTGTAAAAAATATATTTAATTACCATTTAATTTTTAAAGCCTTTAAACTAGTTAGTAATTTAAAAAATCAATATAATACAAATAGGCTAATTTATTTCGGAATACAATCGAAATAATTATTAATTGGAGTACAAATTATTTATTATTTAAATGAAAAACTATACGTGCAAAAGCTTTGAAATTGTGTAGGAATAAATTCCTTATCAAGAGCTATAAATGATAATGAAAATATGACGGGCAACTCTAGAGGAAGTGTACAAGATATATCATAATCTTCATGTAATAACTAATACAGTGAAAGTCTTGAAATTTTGTGGGAATAATTTTCGTGTCAAGTTACACAATTGATATGAAAATAAGTAGAGTAGCTTTACAAGGGTTAGTAGTCACCATGCAAAGTGAATAAAAGTGAACTGTATATCTAGAGAACTATTCAACCGATTTAAATTTTGGCCAAATTGATATTCAGCATGTATAAATTAGTCAGAATTAATACATGTTATATTTAAATTAATAATAATAATAATAATAATAATAATAATTACTCAGAGAGATGGAGGATACTGCACTAAAAAATAAAAATAAGATATTTATTTTGTAAGATATAGGGATACAAAAACGTTGATCAAATTGGAAAATTATAAATTTTCACTTGAAATTTATACCACAGATGAGCGTTGCTATTGGGAATACAATTTCATCAAATACTCTGTTTCTTGAGATAGAGGGTTTTGTATATAGGCCCTTGATATACATAAATGCGTCAAGATTGTCTTCCAACAACATACCAATATAGCATATTGGTGAGTTATTGGTCATATTTGTAAAATTAATTTGGTGTTGAACATTTATTATGTTGGATCCACTCAATGAAAATTTATATCGGAATTGTAAATAACATAACAATATGAAACATGTTTTTATCAATTCCTTCAGAATATTTTTACTAAAAAATAGAAACATCTTTTCTCTAAAAATTCAAATTTTCACAAAAAATTAAATTTTAGACCAAGAATTCTGATTTTACAGAAAATCCAATTTATTTTTCAGAGAAAGTTACACGTTTTCAGTAAAATCAAAAATTAAAAAAAGACACAAATCTTTATTAAAAATCCATTACTTTATATCTAAATATCTAAATAAAAAAAAATCAAAGTTTTTTCTTTGCAATTTTATTTTGCAAGTAAGTCACATGGAAGTATTTATTATACTTGAATTTATGAAAGATATAATAAGTTCATTTAAAACCGCGATAATAATAGAATTAAAGGAATTTTAGAAATTTAGTTTTTATGATAAATAAACATTTGTTTGACATAAAAATAAACTTAACCATTTATGGACCAGAAATCATAAAATATTACTTGTGTAACTAAAGGGTTAAATGAATACATATATAAATAGCATTGAATGAGACCTAAAATATAAATTACGATGGAAAATGGCCAAAATATTCAAACTTTAACTGTAATAAAATTAAGAGTTATATATGATAATCAGTTATAACTAAAGACACACTTATGAAATTGTCTTTAGGAAACAGTTTCCAGCTGGGTTCATTAAAACAATTACTCAAATATTTCAGTTTTTGTTAAAATTGACGCAGTTTTCATAAATCTTATTGTCTTCTTCTTTCAATATATTTTTTCTCTAATATTTATTTATTTATTTGAGCAGTCTAATATACATACATACCACAAATGTATATATACATTTATGAATGCATATGTAAATTTTATGGACATTAAAATAATTTTCCAAATAATAATGCAACTACATACATATAGGCATTTCTATTTATACACAAAGATATTTATATATTCAGAAATAGCGACAGGATAAAAAGGCATTTGAAAAAATATTGAGGAGACTTTTATATACCTATATAAATATGTATATATATATATATATATATATATATATATATATATATATATATATATATATATACATTAGAGTGTCTCGTAGAAAAAAAATGTAGTAAGACCTCTCAAATGATGCGTATTAATGAGCTGATGAAATTGGTCTTCAGTTCCCTACCAGCGATTGTAAGTTACGGGTCTCGAACATTTTGTCCAAAAAAAAACCGTTATTTTAGAAAATCATGCAAAAAAGTTTAATTTTTTGACAAAATACATAAATTTTTATATGGATAAAATATTGGAAAGTTACATTGTAGTAAGCATGCCCCACAATAATTTATTTTCTAAAAATGAGTTCGCCAAAATGCACTAAAAAGTCAAATTTTTAAATATTTTTGCCATAACAACCTGAATGTTATAAATTTTTTGAGACCTATTTCGCGAAAAAAATCAAAACTTTTATTGTCCAAAAGTTACTCGCTGGTAGGGAACTGAAGATCAATTTTAATTTCTTTTATATCCTACTCCACCATAGGTGGTTTTTGCTGATGTTTGTAACGCTCAGAAAAAATCATCCAACAACCACCTTAAAATATATAAGGTGAGTCTATCTAACGATGTCCGTCCGTCTGGCAGGCTGACCGTGTAAACCTTGCTCAATTTTTAATTCAACGAAATTTGGCAGGTAGGACTTTCATGAAACAAGGACGAAGCCTAATAAAATTGGTTATGATCGATTCATTATTTCACCTAGCCCCCATACAAATTTCCTCCCGGAATAGGGGTTTAACGATCATAAATGCCTTAAATATAACAATATTTTAATGAATGAGAAAGTTTTGTATAAGTGTCAATCTTTGTGGCAAATTTCATGAAGATCGGTTCATAATTGACCATAGCTCCCATATAAAACCTCTTCCGTAAACCACTTTAACGTGCATAAATCACATACATATGTTGGCAACAATTTTATATTCTACAGGAATAAGTTTTATATAAGTAGAAATCACAGTAACAAATTTTATGAGGATCGCTCCATAATATATCGTAGCTCCCATATAAGCCCAATTTCGGGAATCACCCTAAAGTGCATAAATTCATATAAATGTTGGTGTTAACGTAATATTCTGTATTCGTATTTTTTATTTTACACTTAGTAAAAGTATCGGTCCACAATTGTCTACATGTCTTATATAAGACCATGAAGTTTGTTTGACATACACAATGGCGTGGGGTATCGTATGGTCGGGCTAGACCGACTGTATCTTTCTTACTTGTTTTTTAGTATTTTTTTGCGTATTTAGCTCATCACTACGCATCGCTTGAAGGAACTTCTGAAAAAAGTGTTTGCTCGGGACACTAATGTATACATTTTTTATGAAATTTTGAATAATAAAAGATTGTTTTCAGTATAGCCAGATTTACAGAAAAGCGTACTCGTTTTGTTGTTTTTATCACGATTTCTAAAAACTTTTTTTAAACTTCATAAGACTTTTTAGCTTGCTCTCATATATGTGAACTACAACGTGAACTATATAAAGTTATTGGAGTTGATGTTAATATAATTATAATGTACATTTACATTACGGCAAATTTTATATACATATACGTACATGTGTATACATGTACATATGTATGCGTTCTTATGTAGTTTAATATCATTTAATATTAGTGCACAAATTCGTTGGTATTATTTGTTGTAACTACCACGGAGTTATTTTTATCGTCAGACTACCTGGGACCAGTGAAATGATTGATGGTCATAAATTAACAGCTACAATTTTAGACACGAAAATAACAAATCTCACCATTAATGAAGTAATCAGCGAAGATATCTTTTCATTAGTAAAGTGATAAGTATACAATAATTACCACGATCTACAGGGTATACTAAAACATTAATAAAATTTCCACTAACACTGTCACATTAATATTTCATATTTGTAATTTCGTATGTAAATGCATTGAGCATGAATTTGTGATTATAGAAACGTTTGTTGTCCAAGTTTTGATTTTTTGTTTCTTTTTTTTTCTATGTTTTTGCTATTAATGTATTGTGTAGTATGTTATTTATGCAAATTATGTGTCACACACGAAAATACTCTCTCATAATGAAATCCAATGTGTAGCTTAATGTGATTGCATTAATGTGCATTTGAATTTGAATATTCTGTAGATATTGACACAAATTGACACACAGATATTGTGTGCAATGGGAAATAGAAACCATTAGCCACGCCTACAATATTCAAAATTATATACTATTTAATTACATACATATTAGATAAAGCGCTTTTCATATTAAGTACAATAATTATAATTAGAAATCATTGTAAATATAAGATGAGCGGCAAAATTATAAGGTCACTTTTTGTTCCATGTACAAAACAGTTCAATGGATATTTGATGATACTGCTAGCTAAAATACTTATTGCAGAAGGTATTCCTGACGTTTGATCTTTATATAGACAAAAATGCTGAATAAGTACTTTACAGTGATAAAATAATGATAAAACAATGATAAAAAAAGAAACCCAGACCTGACCTGATGGAAAAAAAATTGAAAGCAGATTTTTAAGGAAGGATTTTTTTGTCGACCATTGACGTTAGAGGTATTCAATTATCCTACTCTTTCGTATTTAAGATAGGTTCCTTAAATTAGTTTAAAGGAAAAGATACAAACATTTGCTATTGAGAATTGCTAAAAAAAATGAGAGAAACAAGTTAGAGTGCTGTATTCGTGCCGAATTTTATTTATAATCCCTTCACAAGTGAATGTGATTGTTTTCAATGCCCACAAAAACAACAACTATAAAAATAGCAGACATTATTAAAAAAAAAGATTTGCCAATAACTCAGTTGTTTAAGAACCGATTTGGTTGATTCGAAAAACTGAAATTTTAGACAAATATTTGTGTATCTTATATTCAAGCTCTAAAATGTTCTATATTTTTAGAAATATAGTAATTTGTTTAACGGAGATTTTGTTTCTAACCATATTCGTTACTATTTACTATTATGTAAAATAATACGTTTTAGAAACTCAAGTGAAGGATGAACGTAACAGATCAGAGTATAGAAATAAAAAGAAGGTAGGCAGTTTGCTTGACTAGATAAATAAATTTTAAGTTAAAACAATAGTATAGTAGCATAAAAAATTAATGATATCTACTAATTACTAGACGTCATTTATTGAGAAAAATATAAATAAAAAAGCTTATGTTAAACAACAATAGAATAAAAGTCGTCAGCAATAAGTCAAAATTGTAAGTTCAGTCCAATTTTTTTCAGAAAAATCACATTTTTTGCAATTTATTCTTTGACTATTTTTATTTATTGTTTATTAAAGTGATTAGAAAATTAATTAATATAATTCCGAAAGTGTTTTTAGGAATTCATCCCGCCCATCTTTAAAAATTTCGACTTTACCTATCTTACTAAATTATACGGTCGTTTTCTAGGATAAAAGTGCACAATTAATCGTAAAATAATCTAAATGAAATAAATAATTTTAAAAATGAGAAGACATTCAGATTTCTACATAACAGGCAAAGCAGGTCTAAGTAAATATATATACCATCAGAAATAATTTTTCATATAACGAAAAAACAATATTTTTAATGATAATTTAAGCATTTTCTAATAGAGAAGCATTTTCGAAGTTGTTACCTAGTATTACTTATCTGACACGACGTTTTTGACATAACCACAAATCGGAGGCACTCTATGGTATTGCCTTTTTATAAAATTAATCATCTTGAATACCAGGGCACGGTGGCTGCGAAATTAATTTCATTAGCCAAAAATAAAATTTTTTGTTAACACCGATTTCCCAAATGTTATGATATTCAAGAGTAAACATAATGAAACTTAGGTGGCCAAAAAATATGATCAAAAAATTAGTAATTATGGGCGGGGCATGTTGCTAAAGACAAATATTTTATGATATTTTATAAAAAAAAATGATCTTTGTAAATTTGATCAGAAGCAAATTGTCATTACTCGCAAACTATTATTGATAATTGTGTGATTTTTTTTTTTTTTTTTTTTTTTTTTGTAGATATGTACGATAATAGTCTTTAAGAAAAGTGTCACTCTACCGTTTATACGTGCTGTGTTATTATATGTTTTCTTAGGTACTATATTTTTGTCAATTTTGAATTTTAGTGGAATAGAACTTTTTAGGGTCAAAAGAGGAAAAGCAAATTTTACTACCAGAAGATAGGCGAAAGTGTCCTCTTTAACTCCGTATACACTCTTGTACCTGTCTGGACCCGTCTTTAGAATACTTTTTCCATTTGAATAAAATTACTTCTAAAATTTTTTCATGGAATAATATCAATCAATAAGAAACAACGACACTATACGATAAGGAGCGTTTTCCTTACCGGCAGCAATATTGAGTATATCAGTTTTTTCGATTTGTTATCTATATTGCCACTGAAATGTTCTTTTAGGACCGAGTAATTATAAAATAAACTAGTTTAATAAAAGCATTTTCGACCATAAACTGCAAAAATAAATAACAAGACAAGATGCTTGTTTGGCTTCAATTATACCAATAACTTCTTAATTTCCAAAATTCTTAAACTATAGCTAAACAAGTGATCCTAATAATAAGTAAATAAGTAAAATAAAAGAAATTTACCACTAGTAATGTACATACATATGCAAAAAACAAAACAATAAATAAAATACATAAGTATGTACCTATATTTAATTCTTGTTTACAACAACACTAATATTAATAATGAGATATAAATACAAATCAGGATAAGAAAACAAATATAACCTAACGGTTAATAAACAAAATAAGTTACAGTGGACCATGTTAAAAAAATTTTCATCAAATTACAGTGGGATGAGTGCAAAATTAAGTTGAAAAAAATATAAAATAAAATAATGAATTTAACACCTAACAGACACCAACCAATAGGGAGTTAAGAAGTTTAAAAAGCAAACATGTTCAGGACGAATTTTTTAAATATGGGTTGATCAACCAAAATAAGGATCAGTCAATATGAATGATGGGAACACAGCAAGAAGGTTCTTTTCTGATCCCGAAAGAACATCTAAAATAACAGGTGCTGATATAAATCTTATTTCAATATTTAAAAAAAAATTATCGATATACTTATGTGCAATGGAAAAATTGATGCTTGAAATTTTTGTGATTATGCGAAGGAAATTGCACGAATATATTCAACCAAATATGTCTGCAATAGTTTACAAAATATTTCTTCATGGAGCAATGACATCTGCTCCATGAAGAAGTATTTTGTAAAGCATAATTTAGTATCATATGGAGATCTATCAGAGGAAGTCCATAAAAAAGGAATAAGGATTACAGATTTTATAGGGAGCACAACACCAGAAAAATATCACGAAATTCTACACTAATCTCTAGCATTCGAAGTCGATGGAAAGTAGAACATCGGGACTTAGATGAAAAAGCAAAAGGGCTACTAGAGGACAGAAATAATATAGAACTAAATATGGAATATTTGCAGGCTATTTTCTAACCGAATGAATAATAATTTTCTTTTATTGTTATTTAAGTAATAAATGAAATAAACATTAACAAACTTTTAGTTATTATAAAATATAAAAATCGTTGTCTTAATGTTATTTAAATAAAAAACAAAATAAACAATAAAAACTCGTCATTTTTTGTCCAAAAACAACCGGTTTTAGTGAAATCTGTTCCAGAATTGATAAACGGGGAACCTATTCACCAAATTGTCATATTTTTTATTTTATTTTATTTTATTTAATTTTAATACTTATAACTTTGTTTTGTAGGTAAAGGTGATTATAAAAACAAAAAATTCGCTGTATACATGCTATAAAAAAATTAAAAGTTCAACTTTAGCCTTCAGTTGCTCAACAACTGCTGAAACGATTTTAATGAAATTAAAACTATAGAAAAATTCAAGAAAATATCTCTACATCAAAGAAGAAATTTCTAAAATATCTCTATCGATTCAAAAGTTACAGTATTTTGGAAAATGAAAAATTATTCCAAGCCACTGTACAGCGATAGTTTCTAAATACTTTTTGTAAAAATGCTAAAAGCGTGGAATTTTTCTGCCAGAAAAGAGTGAAAACCATTGTTATTAAACACACTGAGGCATGATTTGATGAACCTGGAGTACCTTTTATGCAGCAATTTGAATGTTTTCCAGTTCTCAATGTTAATTTTATTTCATTTAGATAATTTTGGGATTAGATGTGTACTGTTATCCTAGAAAGCGTCCGTTTAATTCAGTGGGGTAGGTAAAATTGGAAGTTTTTAAAATTGGAAGGGAAAAATTTCTAGCAACAACACTGCAACTATTATAATTCACTTCCTAATTACTTCTATAAATAATAAAAAAAATCGTCGAGGAATAAATTGTCAAAAAAAATGATTTTAAAAAAATAGACTGACCTTATAATTTTGACATATTGGAAAGTACAATATTTCAGAGCTTTTGTCTATAAAAATATCAAATGTCAAATAAATGATACCGAACGGTGCACGTAGGAACAGCTTTCAGCTGTGCTGCCAATTAAGCACTTTTAGTATCTCTAGCACTTTTTAAACTCATTTAGCATGAAAAAAAATTAATCTAGCACCTGGTAATTTTTCTAACATTTTCCAATTTACTTTTGACATTTTTTATTTATTTATTTATTTTTATCTATAGATTTAATCTTACAGATTACATAAATTAATTATATAACATAAATAAATTTAATTTAAACTTTTCTTTATTTACATTAAAATTTAAAATAGGAGAAATGCTATTACATAATTTTAAATACCTGGCAATTGGTTCATTTATAGCATAGTTAGTTTTCAATGAAAAGTATCATCAAATATACAGTTTCTTCTTAGGCGTCTTGGTGGATTTTACAAATTAGCATAATCGTTCAAATCGGAATAAGTTACTTGACCAGACAAAATATTATGAACAAACATGATCCAATTGTAAGATCTATAGTCATATAATGTTTGAAGACCAAATAACTTTCCTCTAGCGTCATAGGAGGGACATTAGACCATAATAATAATAATTTGAAAATCATTTTTGTAAAAACTTTTTGAATTCGCTCTAAACGATCCGATTCTTTTTTATAAAATGGATACCAAATTATTGAGCAATAATATAAAATGCTATGGAGAAATGAAACACACAATGATTTGAGCGTAAAAAGATCAGTAAATTCTCTTAAATTTCTTCTTATAAAAACAGTCATTACATAAACTATAGAACTGATGTAATCAATATGATGATTAAATGTTAACTTAATGTCAAATATAACTCCCAAATAATACTTAAATTCAACATCACGTTTTCTAGCTGTTTCATCTACAGAATAATTAAACATACTATGTTCCGAAGTACATGTGAAAGATCATTATCAAAACACCATTGGGACAAATGATCTAAATCATACTGCAATTATCGAGAGTCAATTATATTTGATATATTTAAGAATAATTTAATATCATTCGCAAATGAGAGACGTTTACTAAATTTGAATATAGATGGTAAATCATTTATAAATAATAAATATAATATAGGTCCAAGATAGTGTTCACTTGAACACTTTTTGCATATTTTTTTTTCTTTTTTTTTATTAATTTGTTTTATTAATTTGTAAAATATTTTCATTTTCTTTTTCTTGTTTTCTAAAATTAAAACTGTAACTAAAATGGTGTTTTTAACGATGGTAACTAATGCGATCTTCAAAGAGTGTTTTTAGTAAAATGAACTTTGTAAAATCCAATTACAGTTAACCTATCAAATAAAATTTTGGCATTTAAGTATATTGTAATTCTTTAGTTATAGGAAACAATTATGATGAAATAACTTATTAATTTTTAAATATAATTTGCAGTTTTCTTATGAACGTAACTGAAATGATATCGTAAATTAAAATAAAACAAAATTTTAATTAATCTTCTTGAAATTTGTAATATTTATACATTAAAAAACTACTTTCCACTCAAATTGAAACATCATAATATGATATTACGGGTTACTAACTTATCAAACTTTAACCCAAAGTTAAAAACTTAATTGTAGACAAAATAATTAGTTTATGTGAATATCATTTTATATATGATTATGCTCTACCATTTGCTCAAAATTTGATAAGTTAAAAGCCCTATGATGATTTATTTTATTTTCTAAAATATTATTGTGAGTATTTTGTTTTCTGGGTTTTTTGGATAAAAGTCTTTTTATTTAGTTAAAATGATTCTTTAATATTATTTGAATGTCATTTAGTTAATTAGAAGTTCGAATTTTAATAAAATTTTGATTTAGTACATTTAAAGAGAAAATTTGTTAAGCAATTTCATGAATATAATATAAACTCGATAATACGGATTATTCGATAATCCGGGCAGCATTTCTTAGCTTTCCATTTCACAACTCTATAATTCAGATTAAACAATTAATAGTCCTTTCTTATTAAAATTTAATATAACTTAAAAAATAAAATAAGAATCGATATAATTATTATGTAAGAGTTAATTCTAGTTGAATTCCATAATTTCCAGTTAATGTCTCTTTAAAAAAAAAAAAAATCAAGAAGAAGAGTATAAACAAAAATGATTTTTTTTTCTTTTTATATCAAATATGAAATGTAATTTGACGAAAATTTTTAACTTGATACTCTAAGTGTACATATTACACAAACGATATATTTTAATAGTTTTTTTTAAACAAAATTAGACCAAGAAAAAATCTCGATAATCCGGATAATTCGACAATCTGGATTGGAGACAGCAATTATTATCCAGATTCTAGAGTTTACACTGTGTCTGTTTTTAATAATAAATTATATTTTAAAAATCTAATTTTCGGTAAAAGAAAGAAGATTTTAGTTCACAAAAATGTTAACCTATATGTTATTTGGATTACTTATAACAGTATAATTAAGATAACACATTCTTGGATACCTAATGATAAAATTAGAATTTTGAAAAATCTACTCATAAATTTAGTTTAATTTCTAAAGAATCAATTTCAGAATATGCTTTTATTATTTTCTTTAATGTTCTTTTAGCTTTAGCCCTGAAAATAAATATTATATCTCTTTTATTACAAATACAAACAGTTTCTTTTCTTAGTACTATTTTCTAACACTTTCTAGCATTTTTCTTTGTAAATTCTAACACTTTTTCCCACTTAGGTTTTAACAACACTGCCTTTTAGTAATAAGTATTTTAGCTAGCGGTACTATTAAATGTCCCTTGAACTTTTTAACATACGGTAAAAATAAAAGTGATCTTATAATTTTACTAAAAGAGATTTGAATATAAAAAAATAAATTATTATTGATAATATTTGTAATACATATTAAAAATTAAGGCGACTAATATTAAGCTATAAACATATTTAAAAGTCATACTGGGTCTAACCATAATATTGTACAGTTTGATATGTGTACACATGCATATGTATTTTTTCATACCATTAAATGTTTCCGCTAATAAAATTGAATTTTATTAATTAAAAATCATATTTTTATAGATATTTTTAGATAACCATAGAATTTTTTAAGTAATTTTTAAAATGTCCTTAGAATGAAATATAATCCAATATCTTTCTTCTTACATAAATATATTTTCGAGTAGAAAACCAATTGTTTACATAATTTTCAATATAAAGTGTAATTTAAAATATTTTACTTTCTACTATTTGAACATTCAAATTGTAAAACTATGAATATTAATTTGTAATAAAGTTTAGTTTTCCTGTTAGTTTATCTTTTGGTTACATATACATGAATATTATGCATATAATTATATAAGAAACTAACCTACAAAACAAAATTTTAACAAACTTTGAAAATGAAACAAAGTTCTATATAATATTATTCTAGATCTAAATTGAGTCCTTGAATTATTTTCTTGCAATAGAAATAAGCTATTTTATTTTATACGAATTAAAATTATATTCGTAAAGATAAGCTTTACTTATAATAAAATGTTTAATTTATAAAAGCTTTATTCAAAATATTATTACGAATTGGAGCTAAGTATTTTCTTTCCAATAGAAACATTCCCATTTTTCTATACTAAAAACAAAAATTTTAGTAATCTTGAAAATATATTTATAAAAATGTTTACTGGGTATTTACACTTTGCATGTGATTTTGTTCAATTATGGTTACAGTTTATGGTTTCAGATCCTAACAAATGTCTTTTAGTTTATGTTTACTTTGAACTTTGCCAGACAGAAAACAATTTCTCTTTTCTAAAAAAAATATATATATAAATATGTATGTAAAATATCAATTAATTTAATGTTAGTTTTTAATTAAATTTTGATATTTTAAATGGAAACACATAATAATATGAAAGGCGTAGACAAGATAAAAAATTATATATATATATATATATATATATATATATATATTTTAATTTTCTAGATTTATATAATAGAAATAAAATATAAACAAAAATTGATTTTATGAAATTATAAGTAAAATAGAGCAATTTAAAATTATGAAAACTTTTTCTGCAGTAAATTAGTCAAAAAAAGGATAAAGTGATTTTTTACAAGCAGTCATCAAAAATGCTTAAATTTTAATTTGGTTTTAATACAGACTTAAAAATTTTGTTTCCATAAAAAAAGGATAACTTAGATCATATATAGTACATATCGAGGACCTATATTAAAAACTCTTGCCAAAAAAAAAAACATAACTTTTCAGAAGAACAAAAAAAATATTTATTTCTTATTTTTCGAGTAAATAAATTTGTTTTCTTTTACAGTATTTATTTAAAACTACGATTAAATATTTCATATAATTTGTTTTTTAATATTTTCGATATTTTTAATTTTAAAGAGAGATAGAGGGTTTTACACTATTAAAATATTCAACGTATATAAATAAAATAACTACATGCAGAGAAAAACACGTTTACGGCATTGTCAACACTGCATTATTATTAATTCTTAAGGTTAATTCTCATTAATTTCAATAATACTATGTTCATGATAACAATGTTCTTTTGTCAGTTTTATCAGTCAATGTTTACATTCAATAAAAATTTTAATAGTTAACTACAAAAATTTTATGTTCTTTTTTATATTTTTACCATAAACAAAATTTTATTACTATAAAAATTATCTATAACCATTCAATATTACCAAACTTTTTCCTTGTTCTAAAATAATATTTTGTTTTCAAACCATATTAATATTATTACATCAACAACAATAAAATGTTTCATATAAATATGCTTTTTCAAATATGTTTTAAAAATTCGTAACTTATTTGTTTTTGAAAATAATTCATTTTCAACGTTTGTTTTTTACCTTTATTATAATTCTCATTTATTTTATACATGAATAAATATAAGTACGAGGGCAGATCAATAAGTCCGTGACGTTTTGAATGACACAGTTTTTTTGCAAGACAAAAATTTATTTTTCAACATAATCTCCTTTTAACTCAATACACTTAGTCCAACGTTTCTCCAGTTTTTGTATCCATAAAATAGGATTTTTCGAGGTCCTTAAAATATGCATTTGTTTGGTCAAAGAATATGGCGGATGATGTACCAATTCGTAGCCCAATTCATAGAGTTTTGTCATTGAGACTGCACACGTGTGCACCCGTGCATTATCTTGATGAAAAAGAACTTTTTTCTTGGCCATATGGGGTCGTTTTCTTTTTAAATCCTCTAGTCAGTTAACATAATATTCGCCGTTTATTGTTTTTCACATTTGAAGGTATTCGATGTGGATTATTCTGCATTTACCCCAAAAAACTGTTGCCATCATGGTCAATTGAGAGCAAACGCGGCACCCATCTTGCATACAAACCAGCTGATCATTTAAAATCGAAACCACACTGGCATATGAAATGCCTATGGCATCAAAAATCTCGCGCACTTTCACTCTTCGGTCGGCCGACACCATATCGTGGATTTTTTCGACACTTTCAGGTGTACTAACCTCAGTTGACCGTCCAGAACGTTCAGCTTCATTTGTATTTCTGCGACCACAACGAAAGTCAGTAAACCACTATTTTACCATTGAAATCGATGGTGCAGAGTCCCCATAGTATTTATCGATCTTTTAATTGGTTTGATTGAGGTTGTTTGTTTTGAACAGCTGTTAAACGCAAAGCAAATGACGACACTTGCTCAAAATTTGACAGTAGTCTATTAACAGGTGGTATTTGATGGAAATAGTGTTGCATTTCATATAACTACGAGTGAAGTTCGAAAAGTCACGGAAATATTGATCCGCCCTCGTACATAAAAGTTTGTTATATTTAGTGTGATTCAAGCAATAGTAGATATCGATTAACTTGTATTAGAGGGTTTAAATAATAAAAAATATCTTTTATTATCTTGCACAATATATCATGATACAAATAAATAAAATGTGTTAATGAATAAATAATACGTAAATAAATTTTTATGATTAACAAACAATTTTATCTACTATTTTGAAACAATGGATTCAATAAACAATTTATAAAAATAATAATTTTGAATTAATGTGTTTTATTTTAATATGTGATAAGATGGAATAATAATACGATAAAATGGAATCATAATATGATGATTCCATAATAATATGATAGAATGGGATAATAATACGAAAAAATGGGATAATATGATGAAATGGAGTAATAACATAATAAAATGAAATCACAATCTGATGGAATGGGATAATAATGTAGTAAGATAGTATAACAATATGAAAAACTCGTATCATAACATGAAATAACAATCTATAAAATCAGATAAAATTTGATAATTTGGAACCATAACAATTATTATTTAAAACCATATCTATTTTCAGCTGTAATCATATGTATCAATAATACAAAATAAAAATTATTTATTGCATAGATGAGGAAATATTAGAGCCAAACTCTTAAAATTGTGTAGGAATAATTTTCAGATCAATATTTATAACTGAGACAAAAATAGGGTGGACAGCTCTAGGGGACGTGTTAGCTGCCACACAAGGTAAATCTTAATTTCCGCATATCTGAGGAACTATTACCGTGAAAGTCTCGAGATTTTGTTAGAATAATTTTCATTTAAGTTCCACGATTGAGATGAAAATAGGTAGGGTATATTAACAGAGAATAGTAATCGCCATACAAAATAAATATTTATTATAGTATATCTAAAGAACTATACAACCGATTTAAATTTCTGGCCCAGTTTCATATTTAACATATATAAAATTAGTCTAAAATGATATATGTTATGTGTATGTTATCAAAAAATATAATAATTGCTCAGACTAATAGGGGGTTTTTTACTCAAAAATAGAAATAAATTATTTATTTTGTAAGAGAGAGCAATAAAAAAAACACTGATAAAATTGGAAAAACGAGGAATTTTCATTTGAAATTTATAACATAGATGAGGGTTGCTATAGGGAATATAATGGCATCAAAAATGCAATTTAGTGAAAACCTGAGATTTAATATAGGCCCTTGATATACTACAGTTAACTGTAGCATAAGATCTTGCTCATATAACCACCTCAAACTTATTTGTAGAGATCGATTCTTTAGAGTGAATTTTAGACATCCCTTTAACTAACATTACTGATTTTAAGAAAGCGCATTTTACCGGGCCATTTCTCTCAAATAAATTTAAGATTTTCTTAAATTTTTAACTGCGACCAATACATTGGCAATATTTCGACGCTTAAAATCTTCGATTAGGATTTTTTTTCTAAATTCATAATGAATATGAAAATTCTCTTTATATATATGGAAAAAGCGGAAAAATTTTTTGGGGTTGACGTTATTAGTTTCCGTTAAATCCTTGAATTATATTATAGGATTATTATTCCAACCGATATATCGTCCCTGTTATATGAACCGCTCTTCGAACTTCATTTTTTGAGTTAATTTGATTTCGTAAGAATGTAGTAATATATTTTCACTTAAAATTTGCTCTAATGTAGTTTGGAGATTCCCAAATCCTATCAATGGTGTGGGATCGGCAGATTTGTATTACCTTAAATGATAGCACATATTATCACAATTTCAGCACAGCAAAGAAACAACAATTAGTGTAACTCTTTGTAAGAAATTTGCAGCTATTGATACTTATCCATATCCAAACCAGTATAAAATGTAGCATTTTTGTGTAAAAGTCAATTTACCGCCCATTAATGAAATCTTCACAGTTTTTGTCTGTTAGTGCGGCTTACATTATATCTCAATAGAAAAATTTTCATTTATTGATAAAAAGTAAAAGTGTGATATTGACTTAGTAATATAAATTATATAAATAGTTCTACATTTTTTTTTTTTTTTTTTTGTAACGTAAAAGAAATTATCTTGAAATTTTCTAAAAAAAATTCTCAATTTTTTTTAAGTGCACAACTTCCTGAAAAATATCCTACTACCTACCAAACCCCATGTTAATTCATTGTATATTCTATTATTATTTTTTTGCTGTTTACCAAGCCTAGTTTTCCCTTAAAATTTATATTGATTTCGGTTTTTTTAATTTGTTCTTTAACATTTAGAAATATTTTAAATTTAAAGATATACCATTACAGCCAATTTATCAATTAATATCTACACCCACAGTTCACGTTTAATAATCACTTGGGAATTTACCATGATTTTTATAAAAAAAATAAAAAATCAATTTAATTTTTGTTCCTTGCTATTTTATTTTTTCTATATTTTGTCATCTTTAACCTTAAAACCAAACGAAAAAGATTATATGTATGTATGTATGTATGTATGTTTTTATGTATGTTATACATTGTATATTCGTACATAAAAACATTTTATCATTTTCGGACATCTCTGTCGTTTTTTTTTTTTTTTTTTTTTTTTTTGTAAAACAAATCAAAATCTAAATTAAAATTTTCGCTTGCTTTCCTAACAAAAGACATAAAATAATGTAACAAAACAAAAAATTTAGAAAAGAAAGGAATTTAAACCAACATAAAAACAAAAAAAGAGGAAAAAATAATCATCATTATTGAAAATAGATATCAAAGATATAAATACATACACAAATAAATATTGTGTCCTTTGGCACTACCAATACTGTAGAAAAATATACTGCTAACAATATATACATATACAACTGTATATGTATTTTTTTTATATATCAAAACACTGGTATAACTATAGGATGTAAGTAGGTATAGGTATAGTTACAAGTCTCCATAGTGAATAACAATCATATCATATGATTACCAGAATTCCTTTAACAAACGGCGTACAGAAACAAAATGAAATCTGGGAACCTAATATTCTGTACTTATATCCGTACCATTAGATAGTGAAAGAGACATGCTAGTCTAGGGGGCGCACAGTAGAATTCTTATGATAAAAAGTCCATTTTAAGAAATATATGTCTAATATTTAAATTAAATAACGCTTTTTCTTAAAAAAAAAGTTGGCTACAGTGTTTAAAACAAAAAGTAATAAATCTACATTTCATTTCTTTTAATGAAAAAAGTATTTTGATGTAACAAAAACTGATCAGATTGCTTTTACTATATTATTTGTAGTTCAATTTCTGACGACATGATAGAAAGAAATGACACTTTCATGATAGATAAAGTTAAAACCAGAAAGTGAAATTTTTTTGAAAATACTCACGTTAATTAATTGATTCTAAATAATCTTATTGTCCACATTAATGTAGAAAAACCCACTGTTCAAAGAATCGACAGTTCTTTTCATATGAAATTCCTACTTGACAATTATTATGCAAAAACAAAACAAAAAACATTTCATATTGACAAAAAAAAAAATAAAAAACGAATCCTCTTAGTTATTTTTTGAGTGAATTAGTTCTATTTGTGTATGATACACTGAGAAAAAAAATCGATACAAAATCCACCACGATTGTGGTCACATTGGTAATTTGAAAACGTTCTTTAACAAATCTAATAATGTAATTTAATTATTTTATACCGAAATGGTTTCAACTTGATACCAATTAGGTATCGATTTTCGTTAAGATTTGAACACGCATTATTATATTTGAACACATAAGGGACAGATTCACTAATGACACTGAATGGTTTCAACACGTATATGGTCGTTTTTTTCTCTGAGTGTTGTTGGTAGCACATCAGGCACTAAACTGAAAATCCTTAACGTTGTAATGATTCTCTTTTGGAAAATAACAAAGCATTATCTAACAATGTCCTGAATGCTAAAAGGTTATATTATTTCATTCAATTCCCTCTATCGCACTCTCCCTTCCCCACTTTATCTACTACTTATTTTCCTCTTCCTCTCTAGTTATCCTTTTTATTTTGTTTTCTTTTTTTTTCAAAGTTCTTTCCCCACAACAATTGGCAGACAAAGCTAAATATAAAATCATGCTTATCAATAGTGTTGTTCTGTATATTTTGAATTTGCAATTTTATGCTCTTGTCTTGTCTGTATTATTATTATCCTTGCTGATATATTTGTTGTTGTTGTAGTTGTTGCATGTTTTATTGGATGTGTGTTCTCTAACGCTGTGTAGATGTTTCTGTGTATTTTCTGTATCAGCAATCACTGTCACTGTCAATTTTTATTATAAATATAAATTGCAAAAAATTGAAAATTTATATTAACTACGGTTACTTGTGATTTGTTAGAGAAAAGCATTTATTATTTTTTTCGTTTTGCTTTAGTTATAGAGAAAAATGCAAAAGATATTTTATAATATTTTAAAAGAAAAGCTTTAGGATATAACCTAATGTTTGATAACCAATTTACAAAATGTAACATGAACTTATATATGTATTTAAGATTGTAGATATGTATTATAAATATAAAATAAAAGTATCAATTTCAATTTGTATATTTAAATAGAAATTTAAAATTAGTTTTTTAATACATAAGCTTTACATCATAGATTAGCATAGATATGAAGTTTAAAACAAACTCAACTGAAAAAAAATGCTAAAAGTTTTTTGACAGGAACTGCGTATCTATATTAATCTATGCTTTATATAATGTACGGGAAGGATTAACAAAAAAAATACAAATATTTATTAAATTTACTTCACCGGAAACAAAATATTTGGAGAAAACTTTATGTAATAAAGCCAAGATTTTTATCAAAATATCATTTATATATCTAAATTTCTTTAATTTGCTACCAAATTCTTTTCAAATTTACTGCAATTAAAGATATATTCGTAGGTATATATCAACTTTATTAGAAAATGTTTAGTTTTGCAGAATAATTATGCCACAATAATTATGCAGCGTCATCAATATTCTGCTGGAACATTACTTACCATAAACATTTAAACGGGCCGAATGTTCAATACTGCCCATTGTATTGGTAGCAATACATTTATAAAGACCACCATCGTCCGGTCTCACATGAGAGATATTCAAATGACTTATCACATCACCGGACATATCGACAAATTGCCCAATTGCAAAGCGATGATGTAGAGAAACATCCATAATTGGCTGTGAATCCAATAACCAGGAAAACTGAAAAAAAAAACAACATACACATATAAAATTGTTGAGAAGAAAAAAATTATATGAAAGGAAAAAAAGATGATGTATTTAACTCTCAAGAAAAATATAATAGCTGTGTTTTTTTTCGAATTTTATAGTAGTTATTGTAGTTATTGCTATAGCTGCCTAAAAAATAAGTAGAGATAAAAAATGTTACCAACTCTAAAAAGTGCATGGTTTGTGAATTTGATATACAATTACTAGATTTTCAATTCTAAAATTTGATGAATGAAAAAATGAAAGGTTTTTTAAAATTTTAAAAAATTTTTGTGTTGTTTTCATAGTTTAAAATTTATTTGAAAATGATAACTAAAATTATGTGTCTAAGCTAGTATTAAGAATTTATACATTTTATTCGAAGTATCGATAGACATAAATATAAATTTCGAAAGAAAACACAGCTAATATAAATGTGTATATTAGACTGCTCCAAAAAAAAATACTTTGTATGAACACAATAAATCCAGATTCCTTTACATAGCTCGCATTGTTAACCCCCTAACGGTCAAGGCTGCCTCAGGGCATCTTTAGTTTTTAATGTTTTGAAAATAATTTATAATTTAACTTCTTTTCGTATTCGAATCATTCGGCTGACAATAAAATAAATATCTAGATCTCAAATCCTTTAGAAATTTTACACTATCTATATTTTTAGTCTGTAAAATATGATCACATTTTTTAAAATTTTATATAAATTTCGTAAACAAAATTGAAAGAATTGTTGCTTATTTTCCGTTACTAAGTTTTTGTTTAATTTAATCCTCTAAAAGTCGAAATAAAAATACATATATAAAATTTTATTAAACTAAACAAAAACTTAGATGGCAATGGAAAATAAGCAAGAATTTTATTTATTTTCTTCTCATTTCTTTTTACTTTAAACTTTTTTTCAATTTTGTTAACGAAATTCATATAAATTTTTACAAAGTATGGTAATATTTTTTGGAGAAAATAGAAGCAACAAAAAATGCGGAAGCAACGCCATATTGCGCATTTTTACAATATACAAATTTGTATGAAAATTTCCGGACCGCGTTTGTTGTGTTTATACATTTATATGGAAAAATTTTGACTTTTTCACATTTTTTTATTATTATTA
Organism: Protocalliphora azurea; assembly: GCA_932274085.1. NCBI lineage: Eukaryota > Metazoa > Arthropoda > Insecta > Diptera > Calliphoridae > Protocalliphora > Protocalliphora azurea. Next base: position 176,363,001 of record OW026519.1, read on the forward strand.
TTATTTTTTTTTTTTAATTTGCAAATTTAGTTAAACGAATCATAAGCTCGACATAATTATCATATCAAACAAGATAAAAAAGTTAAAATCGGTTAAAAAATATTAAAATTATTAGAAATTTCAATTCAAATTTGAACCATAATTGCTAAAAAATAAGCTTTGACTCTTGCAGAATAATATAATCCCATTCTCCCCTTATCTGTACGTTGATTACACAAACATGTGTTCCAAGACATATTTATGGTCGGGGGAATTTTTAATAACTTTAATGTTTTCTAATCGATTTTAATTTTTTTATCTTGAGTGAGAAATAATTATATCAAGATTACGATTCCTTTATACTAAGTTGTCAAAAATAGTTGATAACAGTAAAAACTTTTTTAAACTGTAAAAAATTAAAAAATTCTCTCGATAAATGCACTCTAACAACTTCAGAGTCGATGTGGCACGTTTTAGCTACATCTGATCACTTTTATATCTTGCACACTATGTTTCTACATCAAAAGGAACAATCCTAGCGGGAGTTACGGTCGAGATTAGGAAAGCTGATTTTTTGGAGCAGTCTAATGTATATACTCACACATATAAACTTATACGTGTAGAAATTTATATGTGTAACAATGATGAGAGGTAGAAAGTTATATATTGTATTAAAGGGCTTTATATTTTGACCTAAATTGTACTTATTTTTAAATGAAATTCTTGTGATATTATTTTAAATTAAATGTAAAAAATAGAATCTAAATAATCGGAAGTTAAGATTAAGTCAATATTTCACTTATTTCATAATCAATGCACAGTGTAACATTTGACAGTTTTAGAACGACAAAAATGCAACTTTGGAAACATTGGTCTGAAATATTACATCCTGTTAGTAGACAAGATCGTAAACATTTCCACTAAACATTTCCACTCCCTTAGTGAAAAAAAATATTATTTTTATTTATTTATTTTTTTTTTAATTTCGGAAATATTTTTCAAATTTTGTTAAAAAAATGAATACTTTATGGGTAGACGTGACATGATTTAATCACACCAATCTTAGTGTACTATTTGCATAACAAATTTTTAGCCAATACCTTAAAATTTTGAAATAATTTTCAACAAATTTCTAATATATGGTACCGTATTTTTTTCTAATATTTTAAACGATCGCAAAAAGTATTTTTAAATTGGAACTCGATGGAAGTTTTTAGTTCTAGTCTACCAGTAATTGAACTTCAAAAAATATATATATTTTTTCTTTTAATATCAAGACTTTTCTTAAATAAAAAAATATTTTCAGGATTGATTTACCCTGCAAATCATATATATGAAAGTGCTTTTCATCTGAAATAACCAATAATTGATGCAAGGTGGCCCTTAAGCGAAAAACTGATGGCAACACTGGCGAAGTGGATTTTTTCCAATATTTAAAAGTATAACTGTACATATTTATTAATTTATATACTTTCTGTTTCAAAAAATTTTAAGTTTTTAATTAAATGTCTTTATGGTTATGAAACACTGTTCAGAAATTTTCAATTTAAAATACATGGCAAAATTCAAAGTAGAAAAAATTTTTTCATAAAAATATTCTTTACTTCAATTATTTTCACATGTTACAATTCCCAATATTTTACGACTTTTATATCTCCAAAAATCTGCAATAATAGAGTGTATTTATAATTCAGCAACGGAGTGTATAAAAAAAACAATGCAATATTATTTAGAAAGATCGGAAAGCAGTAAAAATTGGTTTGAAACAGTTTTTGGTTTTTTCGTTCTGATTTTTACTGTAATAAAAATTTTTATATATCTAAATAAACTTATATAATTATTTTATAATTATTTACTCTGAATTGTATTATATACTCATTATTTATTATATGTAATTACCAATTATTTACACCAAATGTAAATTTGTAAGTCTTACCTATTGTGAATTCCGCCATAAATTATTCTTAAATACCGTGAATTTATAGCTAACTAATTGTCACTGCACAATAACTTCAGTGAAAAGTCAAAAACAAGAAGATCGCTTGCAACGAATTTAGCGATTTTCCGGTCTTTCACCTTGCATCCTCTAATTGGTAACACCATATTTTAATAAAAAAATAAAAATTTAATTTGAAATCATGAATCTGAAACTTTCAATCCTTATATTATTATAATTGGAACCGACTACAAATCCAATTAACTAATTATTTTTCTTGGAAATTAATTACAGGCAAATTCACTATTTTTTCTAAAAATTTTCTTTTATTTACCATCTTTAAGTAATCTGTTGTTGTCAATCTCTAGAATTACAAAAATCTTTCTAAATCTTTGCTTCAGAATTTATAAAAATAATGTAAAAATTCTTGGACGTTAGAAGTAAGTATTTTTCACCTATTATACCTTACGCTGAAACTTATTTGAATAAAACAATAAATATTGTGCACAATTTTAAAATTATTTTTAATAAAATAATATAAATAGTTTTATAAAAATGTAATTTATTTCACTTATATGACAACACTGATATATGTGACTGCTGTTAATTATTTTAAAAGGCCTTAGTAATTATTCACTATACAAAAATTTTATAATTTAATTACTTCACTTGTGTGGAAATTTTGGAAAATAATTTTCCCCATATTGGAGTAAATTCTAAAGATTTTAAAAATCTACAACTTTTCTCTTATTTACAGTCTTTAAGTAATCTGTTGCTGTTGATCTCTAGAATTTCAAACATCTTTTTAAATCTTTGGTTCAAAATAAAAAAAAAAAAACTGCATTAAAAAAATACAGATTTTAAGATTCCAACGTAACTAAAGATATCAATAATGTGAAAGTTCTTGGATCAGAAGTAAGTACTTATCGTCTGTTATGCGTTACGCATATAAATAAATACCGTACAAATGTTTTAAATTATTTTTAATAAAATAATAAAAATAGTAATAAAAAAATTTAATTTATTTCACTTATATAACAACACTCGAGTAATTATTCACTATAAAAACATTTTAGAAATTACTTCACTTGTGTGGAAATTTTGGAAAATAATTTTCCCCATATCGGCATAAATTTTAATAATTTGAAAAATCTGAGTACAAATTTTCATGACTGTAGGACAACTTTTTCTATTTTTTTTTCCATTATTCTATTGGGCGCTGCTAAAAACTCACAACAAAAAATTTACTCCCAATTGGAAATTATGATTAAACTTTGAAAACAGTCAGAGATTATGAATGGTCATGGTTTTCATTATTGATAATAAAAAAATATTTCAAACAATTTGTTCTGAGCAATTTAAAAATTATTATCGAGAGCTTTGTACCTATTGAAGTTCCATATACTTTTAAGTTTTGAATTGTATAAAGAATATAAAAATTGTATGCAATGTTTCATCCCTAGTATCAATATAAACACGCATACATACATTTGCACGTATGCCTATGTTATATACAGCAAGAATATTTTCACATAATCAGCAAAAATCATATGTTGTTCTTTTATCTTTCCATATAAAAACGTATTTAAACATACAAACATACCAACATATATATGTTGGCAACAGAAACCACCTATATTGTTCTTAATACTGCTGATACGATGCATACAAAAACATATAAAATTTTTCATGGTGTATATTTGTAAAATTGTAAATTCATATCAAAAGAGAAAAAAAATTAAACGAAAAATAACGTATTCAACTTACTTGTGGTGGCGGTGAACCACTGGCAGAACATTTAAGCGATATTAATGGTCCTGGACGTACATTTTGTTCAATAAACGTATAAATCAATTCCGGCACCGTATCTGCAAATATAAAATATATGATGATGGATGATGAAAACAAAATGAAGAAAATATGATAAGAAAAAATGATTATTAACACATATATAGAACATCAATTAACGCACTTAAAAATATGATTAAGCATTTTGGATACTTACCACCCAATTTTAATTCCGCCATCGCTTGAGCACTAGACCTTTGATTTTCAACCAAACACTGGTACACACCTCGATCACGGCGACCTACATTTTCAATAACCAAAGAGGTTTTGGCTAGGAAACGTAAACTGAAATAGGAAATATAAAAAATTTAAGTACGTGTAGGATTTTCTTATTTTGATAAAATAAAAAAATGTGTGTTATAATTCTATATTCGGCTGCGCCGAATCTTATATACCTTTCACCCATGTTGATACGAATATGTTATATAAAAATGTAATATATTGTACTTTGTAGCATTTAAATTTTTTAATGTTTAGATATTGATATGGAAAAATTTATTTGATTCAATTACAAATGTTTTACTTATATGTTTACGTAAACATTTAAAACTTTAAATAATTTATATTTTCACTAAAGTTGAAATAAAATTACGATTTTATGAATAAATACTGAATTTAATACTTTGAAATTTCACAAAAGTTCGCATATCTAATCACACATATATAATCACTTTGATGCAGAACAAATATTTTATACATATAAGACAATTCACTGTGGGACAGAAATTTTTTTGGAAATAAATCTGTAACTTCTAATCCACTAGATTACACAGGCGGAGCAGAGGAGTATATAATTTCAAGTTTGTAAGGAAGGGTCCAACATACACTTCGAGAGCGAAGCTATTGAGGCTCAAAATTGGGCTTCATCGCTTGCCAAATTTTTGTTTTTTATCCGATTTCAAATATTTTTATATCTCCACAACGTTTTCGATAAGACTTATATAACTATCACAATTTTAGAAAACCTTGGTCCAGTTGTGTCAAATATTTGTCCTCTTTTGTAAATTTTTTACCCAATTGATTAAAAAACAAATTATTATCGAAAAAAAAAATAGAAGTCGATATTTCTTCAGAGTCCAAAAATAAACGCGATGAAAAATTTTCTATGTCAAAGATATCTTATTTTGAGTTTTATTAGTTCCCTTCCTGAAGGGTATGTGGGGTCCTCCTTCCAAACTTAAAATTGTACGCTGCTCTGTTACGCCTGTGTGAAAGTTTATGTAAATCCAAACAGCCGATTAGAAGTATTTAACGTAAGAGATTTCTTTTTTTTTTTTAAGTAATTGAAAATATTTTCCAAAATAGCCAAATGTGCATAATTCTATTCTATTTTTGAAATAGAAAAAAAATGATTCCTTTAAATTACTTCTTTCTTTTTTATTTGAGTACTTATTGTTTATTTTTCTTGTATTAAAGTATACTAATAAATTTTATCTTTTTATGTATTTAAAACAAATTGTACTTCTCTTTTTAATAACACAAATTCCCAATTCACAATCTAATATCTTTTGCAAATGGAAATGTTTCTGATTTCTATTCAATAAATTCAAATATATACGCAAAGAAAGATATGGTTGATAGCAACCATAATAGAACACTGTCATATTATGGTTGCAATTTTAGGTTGACGGAATATTATATTATTTGTTGATAAAATATTGTTGTTCTTATTGTATATGAACTTGGTATATAATCATAATATGGTTGAGACACAGCAAAACTATGATTGTACATCAACATCGCAGTTGGTGAGAGTAATGAAATTACCAAAAAAAATTTTTGTTGAAGTTTTTTTATGTACATACATACATATGGTGTTTGAAATTTATGGCACCCAATTAGACAGAGAAAATAATTTTTTTTATTTAGTGTTTGATTGCAGCAGCCTCAAAACAAGTAATAAATACTTTTTTTACCACCTCGTTAATATATCTTCAAAAACATAATTTGTTGTTTACTGAGAAAATAAATGTAATACAACATAACATTATGTGTTGGAAATGAATTGTAAAGGATCATTTATTTATCAGTACGTTTATTTAAATATTTTTGTGATGGATTTAGTAAATTTCTTAGGATTTTTATTTAACACTCCCAAAATAAACTATTGTATTTCTTTCCTTGCGCATTATCTATTCGAAATATTTTCACAACATAAATCACTTGTGCAATTATTTATAGGTATCCAATTTAATTTTAATTAATTTACAAATTTAGATATATATTTAATATATTTTTTCAATATATTTTTAACACTGCGGCGAACAACAAGCTCTATACTGAATAAAAATCAGCGAATTTACTTAATTTCAAGTACAAATAATTTATATATATATATATATATATATATATATATATATATATATATATATAAAGCTCACACAAAATAAACACATTGTTTTTAAGTCAAAATAATAAATAAAATAATATTTTTGTATAATGAATGAATATAATGTTATAGATATAACTTTAGCAACCATAATCTGATTCAAACTTAAACATATTACTAAACATGTTATACCAACCATGAAATTCTAAATTTGAGAAGAAAAATATAATCGCTACAACCAAATTGTTTTTAAAATAAAATTTATTCAACAATAACGATGTTTACTATAACAGTATATAATTGAGGAGAAAATAACTTTGTTGGGGCAAACATATTACAAAATGTTTTTTTCTCTGTGAGCATGTATAATAATAAACGCATTAACAAAATAATTAATATATAATTTTTTTATGATTTATATGTCAACTACATAAAATGTTTTTCTTTTCTTGCAATTTTTGAAATAGATAATTTCAAAATAGTTATTGTATCTTAAACGAATCCCTTTAGGTGGTTTTGCTAAATTATCAACTAAATTGTTATAAAACGGATTATTTTTAGTGAGTTTTACTGTTTAATGTTGAATCCCAAAGAAATGGAGCTGTAAAAGCAATGGTTTTAATACAGTATTATCATTAGAGAAAAGTTGATAATTTAAAATAATATTCCTATAATTTTTTTAAGAAATTGTTATTTTAACTTTGCTAAAGGGTGATTCAATATCAGAACAGACAAAAAACAACTATTTTCGGAGTTGACATCTCTAATTTCAATTAAATTCACTACAAAAATTCTCTGTTAGAAGTGTTTATCAAATCATAAACCTTAAGACTCAGATCCCTTTCCATTCCAAACATGTGACATTTTGAAAAACGAAAAAAAAGCTACTGAATTTACAAAGGTGTACTTATTTAATTGCTATTAACTTCTAAACTATACATAGTAGATTTCTAGTTTCGGTTTAAAGACAAAGATATTACCTTTATAAAGATAATAATAAAAATCAAACCATTATATAAAAAATGAAAATTTTAAAATTTTTTAAAAATTATATAATGTTAAAGCAACTTTTCTCCATTTCAAAATATAGGCATAAATTTAGCTAGTTCCGGAATTTATCAATTACTAAAACAAATCAAACCTTATGATGCGATTAATATCACAAAGATCGTTGAACTGGCGATTTGCAAAAACAATTCCATTTGTCGCAAATCCAACTGAATTACATTATGAAATTCTGGGAAACACACAATTTGATATCTAGCTTTGTCTACCCACTAAACAGACAAAAATATAGTCATACATATGTTTGTTAACTATTATACTGATGATAAAATGCGTCTACCTACGCTAAACACTGTCGATTGATCATGTTGCAATAGTTATTTAATTTGATTTCTATTGCATTCAAACAAATTTCATTCAAATTCGTTTTATTTTATTTTTTTTAAATGTTAAATATTTTAAAATTTTTTTACTACGATGATATTCATTTATTTCTGAACACCGAATTGAATTTTTTTTAAATTTAGCAGAATATTTGTATTACATTAGTTGTTACTGCAAATGCAAAGATAGTTCTAATTTAAAAAATCAAATCAGGATCGAATTTTCGGTTGCCACTACCAATTTTTTTCTAAATAAGATATTAGCTTGATTGTGTTTGCCAAATTAGAATTTTTTTTTTCGTACACAAAAATTGTTTACATTGACTAATATTTCAATTGTAGGTATCATAATGTCATGATAGTTTCGGATTTACCCACTCAAATACTGAAATTATGTTTGAATTATAAATTGTTAGTAAATATTGGATAATATCATTAAATATTTATCATTGCAATTGTTTTCCAACCAATCATTTTTCTATGTATAAAAAATTATAATTTACAAGTTGCATAGCAAAATATAATATAAAGGCAAATTTTTTTCTGTAAAATTTCATTGATTTCAAATATATTTTTTTACGTAAAAATTCGTGCACACTTTAAGGTCTATAACTTTTACTATACGCAAAAAATCTTAGTACCTTTACATTTACTATTATTCGCAGTAACTACCCAGAAAAAAATTTTTGGTATTCGGTAATGGCAACTTCTTATTCAAGTAGTTTCTCAGTAATGAGGTGTCATTATTATTTGCCTACTCTGTATTACATAAATAAGTACTCAATAGTATAATAGCACGGTAATATTGCAATCACGTGGATAAGTTGGCTAGAGCGCTTGAAGGTTGTTGGTTCAAGTCCATTCTGATGTTTTTAGTTTTTTCTAACAAAATGTCTAAAATGATATTTTATAATAAAAAAGTTTTTGTCACTTAGAAAATTAAGTGCGAGATGGTGTACTGAGTAAGATGGTAGTTTTTAAAAACGAATGGTTAATTTTTGTCCAAGTTCAAATCTCACTGACAACAAAATTTTTTTTTTTTTTATATTTTTATTTTCGCTTAGGCACATATTTTTGGGTATCCCTACAGTCCAAAAATAACTACATAAATTTATGTAAATTCGAAGAAAAATAACTAGTTTTTCAGGCAAAAAATAAGTAGTTTATTTTTGTTTCCAATTATACTTGCTAGCTTACCAGGAAAGCAAAGTTTTTGCTAGGTATGTGCAAAATTTTGTTGTAGTATCGTAATTATTTTTTATTAAATTTAAAATTGAACAGACTTCATGCAAACACATAATTCAAATTAATAAACAAAATACATGTCGAAATTGCTAGTATTGCAGATGAGTTGGGAAATTCAACTTTTTGAGTTATAAAAATATAAAGAGTTTATGATAACGGAAAGAACCCTGATAATGCAAGTAAAAGTCGATTTACAGACTGTATGATTGCATACAAAATAATACGTATTTTAATTGAAAATCTCTAAATCTCTGGTTAAAATCAGACTAATTTAGTAAAATGCTTAGTGTGATTTATCAGAAAAGTTTAAAAAAGGCAGTCTATAGAGCCACAAAGTAAAAAAAGGTCGCCTAATATAAACACTAGAAAAAATGTGGTGACAAAAGAGAGAACAAAAATTATTGACATTATTTTTCCTAAGTTCTGGCGAACTTTTTACAACATCCTTGCCATCAATTCTACATCACAGATATTATGGCAAATATATCAGATAAATATCGTGTAAAAAAAGTCGAAATTATTTGATCTGGCAAGACATTTGTACATGTTGAAAAAAACACTTCATTCATAACAAATGACATATACGAAAACGAGAGCCGCCAGAGAAGATTCCTTACTATTATTAGAAAACATAACGAACTCTAAATTGTTTGGCATCATCTCTCTTCTAATTATTACAAAAAAAAAAAAAGTGAGTGGTATCAACCAAATGATGCTGCTATGTACCAAAGGAGGCCAATCTACTAAACTATCCAGAGCTCTGTCTATTTTAAATGTATTGGGTGATAGTCATAAAATATTTTAAGAACACTTAAAGCTGAATAAAAAGTAAAATAGAGTTTAAAATAAAGTGGACCTATTATTTAAAATTTTATATACAAAAATGTACTTTTTATAGTACCTTTTTTTATACCTACATATATAAAAAAAAGGTAAATAAAAATGTAACAAATTGCATAAATAATTTCTTCAGTTTCTGAAACGGAATTATTTTAGTTTACTTTAGTTGAATCCACAGATATTTGCATTTATGCTAACCGAATATTTATGTGTCTAAGAACAAAATATATCATAATTGTAACTAACCGTCTAAATCAGATTGGCAATAAATTCGGTTGTAGCAACGAATCTGTTTCCTCTGTGTATGAATTTTTAAATATAATGGTTTGATTTTTATATGACCAAATTTTATCTTTGTACTTTCGAAATAAAATAACTTACTACATATCATTTCAAAGGCGACATCGTTATCTTTAAAATGGAACTAAAATTTTATTATGTATAGTTCAGATGTTATTAGTCAGTAGATGTTAGTTCACCTTTGTGAAATTTTTAATTTTTTTCCATTTTCAAAATGTCATATTTTTCGACTGGAGAAAGCTCTGAGACCGGACAGAGCCTGAGTCTAAAATAGGCAATTGAGAGTATTGTAGGAAATTTCATTAAAATCGGAAATATCAAATCCGATTGCTGTCTGTTTTCACATAGAATCACCGTAAAGGTTAATTAAAAATACTTTAAATTGTCGAAATTGTGATTTTCTTAAAAATAATTTCTCTTTCTTCAGCAAAAAAATAATAATAACAATAATAATAATAATAATAATAATAATAATAATAACAATAATAATAATAATTAGAATAATAAAATAATATTAATAATAAATACATTGCTATTGCACATTAATCGTAATTGTCAGAGGTGTGTACGAAATTTACAAAAACAAAATACATTACTATCGTCCTTTCATCTTTCAAAAGTACACTTCATTTCCGGAAAATAATAAGACGACAATTGGAATTTAACAAAAACAAAATACATTACTATTGCGTACTAATGTTCTTGGCGTGTGTTAGGAAGATTGTCAGTTTTCCTTTTTAAGATAACAACACAAAAGTGAAATACAGAAATAATAGAAGTGCAAAATCATCTTCTAGAAAAAGCTAGTACGACAATTCAAAAGAGTTTTTTTCGACACTCCTAGAATCTATCATCTTCGAGTCATCTGAAAGAGGAACAGTTCTTCCCGATGGAAGATAATTTTTATAATCGTTTGGCAATAGTTTTGTTGATAAATTTCAACTTCTGGAATACTCTTCTTAGTGACTTCCGTAATAGAAAATGTTTGCAGGGTATCTTCCCATTGTTTGAAGGGTTGGTACACCTGCACAAATTTACATATTTATTTAACATAAATATATTTATATTATATGTTAGTTAGTAGATATGAGTATGTAACAATGTATGTTTACAAATATATTTTAGTATGTGGGTTTTATACATAAAATCCTTAGTGAAGCATAAAAACTTTACGCTTGATTTATTATTTTGATTTTTTATATTCTGGACTGCCTCCAACATAAAACACAAAAAAAAATCGAAAGAAAAAAAATGAAAATGAACAAATCAACATCTGTTGAATTTTCTAATAATCTTTTTCTTTTTGTCTCATTTTTTTATTTTATTTATTTTTGGCAAAATGACTGAACAGAAATTTGCTTTATATTGTTCATCTTTTTTTTTTTTTTTTTGTAACTGAGCATATAATTTGGTATTATTTGACATACCGACGTATTGTATAAAAATATTTTTGGATTTCGTATTGGTTTGTCTTTTCTCGTTTCATAAATCTTCTCTTGGGTTTCTGCAAAATTGATGATCATGTATGTTGATTTTGTGTATTATTTGTCTTAAATTATCATAAAAATGTTTCTTTTATTTATTTTTAACAAATAAGTAAAATTTAAAAGAATTTGTTTTCTTCTCAGAATAAAAAAAAATGGATACAAAGTAAATCTTGGCAAAAGTGTACACGAGCATAATAATTGAAAGTGTACAGAGGTCAGAGGTCAGCAAAAAATTTGGACAAATTTGGGAAAAAGAAAAATCAGAGAGTTTTAGTTGCTTTATTTAAACCATGTACAAAAGGTATACTTTGTTAGTTTTGGTTATCTTTATATTTGGGACATATATAAAGTGACTAGAATGCATATAGAATTAGTTCGTGTTAATCATTTTGTAGAGGGAGCGCGATAACTTATAGCGGTTTTAAGTTGAACATATAGAAGTTTTTATAAGCAAGTATAAGCAAAAATTACGTACAATATCAAAATCTACTCAGTAGTTCAAATAAAGTTTATAATAATTTGAATGTTTAATGGTTTTATTGCGGCATATTTTAGGGTTTTATAGAAAAATTTTGAAAATTTTCTTTATTATAAAAATTGCGATTTTTAAATACTTTGGAAAAAATTCAGATCGACTCTAAGTCATTTCTTCATATATTATACGAAAATATATTTTATTAGAGTTTATTACAAAGAAATGATCCATAAACTTTGTATCTTTCGCCACCATCAATATCAATTAAGGTCATACGATGTGCCTTAGTAAAATCTGTTTTGACAAAAGAGTCCCATTTTCAACTATCAATGATATTTGGCTTAAATTTATGGTTATATCCAAGACTTATTCAATTTTCTATATAAAAATACAAAAACAAATATAAAAATAAAAAAACAAAAGCAAAATACGCACAACTACAGCAATTATCAACCTCTGTTTCAAAATTTGCATTCCGTTCCAAAAAATTAAAAAAAAAATAAAAATTTTACTACTTTGAATGTAACTGCTGCAAAGAAGGTATAGACTTTACCTATAAAGACCGATTAGTTTATATGAAATCAAAGGAAATCAAAAGGTATAAACGCGCGAACAAAAACTGGAAAAAAGTTAAGTAATATTTAGCCATTTTCTAAGTTTTTAAACTTTGAACAATAATCACTCAGTTTAAGACATCCTAAAGTAGTCATTTATGAATTGTCAGCGTACGACATTTTCATATATTTAGTCAAAGTTCTTTAAGACAAATCGAGCAGGTTGTCAGTAGTACTGAAAAATTAATATGCATTTCAAGCTGGAACTGAATGATTTCCGCTGATGTTGTGACGCAATTTGATTGAATATATATATATATATATATATATTTATAATGCCTAACAAAATTTTTGACAAAACCATTATGATCATGATGACTTTTTTCATTATCAGCTTTGAAATTATAATGTTATTATACGTCACTACAAGATCTATTAAGGCATTTATAATTTTGGTCAAACTATTGCTAGTTTTAGTCAATGGTAGGTAATGTCATTAAGTGGTCCGATGTAATTTGTCATCACCTAATGACTTGTACCTCAAGAATCACCTATGAAACTGTCTTCAGGACAAAATTTCCAACTGGGCATGATTATTAAATGAAACCTATGGTGCACTCTTTTAGTTTCAAGACTCGTACATTCAGATCTATAACCTGTTTGTTTAACATAGTATTACGGCAAAATTGTGGACTAACTAAATAAACTAAAATTATTAAAATTTCTTTAAAAATTAACTTCAATCTTATATTACTTTTTCAAAAGTCTTAAGTATGATATTGTTTTTGTATGCCCAATATTTATATCTTTTTTGTGCACTTCTGAAGTAGTTCTGAAGGACCTTTTTCGTGAGTTTAAAAACCCGATGTTGGAACATTTCGATTACTATATTCTACAAATACAAAATTGTTGCAATTTTATTAAAGGTATTCTACAAACTCTCTTCTTTTTACAATGGTGCAAAACTTATTAATCGATTTTAATTTATAATTATTTAGAGATTTTTAATTTTTAGACTTTGACTTAATTTAGAGATTTTTCTTACACCTTAAAATCATCCTGTCGTTATATATGGATATTAAAGTAGTTTAGAAGACATAGCATTATTAACTAATATATCTCGCTATTTCTTTTTATGAAATCCGTAGCGTTTGTATTACATAGCTTAATATATTAATAAAAAATGCAAGCATATCAAAATTTTTAATAATTAAAAATTCACCAGAAATTGACTTTTACCCATAAATATTTTTCTACAAAAAACTTTTGACATTAATTTTTTTTTACTTTTTCTATCAATTAATTTATGTCTATCGAAAAAAATATTTTTTTTTTTTTGACCCTCTTTGTCACCTGAGTTAAAACATAAATAAATCTTTTATTTTAAGTAAATAATACAAAAAATTAAAAATTTTTTGTTCAAGGTAGATCCTTTTTTGTTAACATTTTAAAGAAACAAAAATTCCGATTTTTATGCAAATTTTCGCATTATAATGAGAAAATATGTATCCTTCCAAAATTAATGATAAAATGGCTTATTCATAAGTATACTGTTATTAAAAGCTTAAAGTTAAATTAGATTTTAGAACTGATCCAAAATAAAAAAATTTCTTCAAAAATTTACCCTAATGCATACACCTTCTTTTTCTCGAAAAACTTTCGGCCATAATTTTTTTATTATTTCTATCAATAGATTTATACCTACCGAAAAAAATGATTCTTTGAATCTCATTGCTATTTGAGTGAATATACAAATATAATCAAGAAAAGTACAAATCTTGGTTAAAGGTAGTTCGTCTTTTTTTAAGAAACTAGAAGTCTGATTTTCATAAAATTTTCACAATTTATAAAAAAAACATGTGGTCATCCAAAATTGGCGATAAAAATTCTTTAACATAAGTACACTATTTTTAACCAGCACTGAAATTTTTTGTTGCAATTATGTTACGCATACGTTATTCCAAAGTTTATTTGCTACATTACTTGCATGTTTGTGAAGAATATAACTTGATCTATGACCTTCCTCATTATGCTTGATGCGTCAGTATGAATGTCTAAATTAATTAATAACTTTCATGCTTAAAAGATAATAAAAGATAATTTTATTTCCGTAATTACACCCTAACTTATGATGAATATATAAATCGACATTAAAATCTAGATGCATCATATGATGAGCATTATTTACCAATGTTTCCAGTTTAGCCTTTTGAGGCTAAATCTAACCTCTTTATTTTGCTTTTAGCATCAAAATTTTCATTTTAGCTTCTAGCCTTTTTTTCATTTTTTAAAATTGCCTAAAAAAAGTTTAAAGTATTAGTATTTCAACAACGAAGACAATAGTTTCTTATTATTATTACTAATATTACTAATTTTTTTTTTTTTACAGAATCATCCATTTAAGCATGTGTATTGCATTTCTTCATGTTCCACATCAACAATAACTAATCTAATTTTATGGTCTTACTAAAAGGATTATTGTAATTATTTTTTAATATGCGTCACTAACTATAGAACTATTTCTGAATATAATTTAAAAAATTATAATAAAAGCAAAACTTCACCTAAACATTTGGAAATACTTAATCAAAAAGGAAATATATTTCCTTGAAATCACTTGAAAAAATTAGTAAATTTTCATATGAAAGATAACCCAAATATGTATGTGAATTTTTTCACTGGGTCACTTTGCTGGCAGCCATTCTATGTTTTATTTATAAATTTATTACAATATCTTAAAAAAATATAAAAAAATAGTGTGAACGTGAAAAAAAATTTAAAGCTGAGAAAAAAGCTTTTTCCAGGCTCTATTTTTTATGACATTTAGCATTTTTTTCCTTTTTTAAAATTCAATTTTGCCTCTTTTTTCTCATATCCTGGCAGCACTGTTAATTACACTGTGTTACAAAATAGAAAAATTTTACTGACTTTGAAAATAACCTAGATTATAGACCTAGTTGAATATATCATTTTGTCATTTTCAGAAATACACCCTCAAAATCTAGAGTTATCGACAAAACCCGATTTTTTAGGACTTCATTGTAGAGAGAATTTTGAGCAAAGTAATTTTTTCATAAATTTTATATATTTCAGCAATATTAGAAAGACAAAGACTGTTTTAAGTAAACCCTTGTAGAAATATTGCAATACGTATCTAAAATTTTTAGCAGCATTTATTTACTTTATTTCCTTTGAAATCATATCTTTCCACAAAAAATTCATAATTTTAATTGAAAGAAAATAAAGTAAAAAATACTGCTAAAGTAAAAAAAAACTTTACCTAAATTGCAACAACTGTGTTCACAAACAACTATTAAATTTAAAATGACTTTTAAAACAAAATTTTCATACAACTATTGTCTCTGAAATGTATTTTAAATTTAAAATTTGTTTTTGAATATGGTGGCAAATGTATATATTTTCGGAAATGTAAATTGGTAAAAGCATGGTTTTATTAAAATTTTTCCAGATATTGAAGCCGTATATAAATTTCTGAAAATGGCAAGTTGATCTAACCAGCTAGGCCAATAAAGTACACTAGATCATTTTAAAAGTATATTTTCACTATCATAGAATATTGTCCATATAAAAATATAAAATAAATATAAAAAAATATGGTTGAGTCGTCAAAGTAAGAACCCACGTAAATCTTGAGCACATCTGTACATCTTGATTGTAATATTAAATACGAGAAGAAAATGTTCCTGATAATTAAGTATTAATAAATTTTTATTTAGCAATATTGGACCTTTCTCATTATTTTAATTTATATTAGGAAAAACTCCATTAAACAGACAAGTATTGTTATATTTAAATAAGTGCAGAACTATGCTTGTAAAAATATTTTGTCGCTTTTTTGCACAAAAGGTAATATAGATATTATTTAATTCTAAAATTTTTTTATTGATTCTTTATCTTTTTCTTAAATATTATTTCACAAAATTAATGTATATAATTTTAATATTCATTCTATTTTGTAATAAAGTTATTATCAATAAATAATAGAGTTGACTTTAAAAAAACTTAAAAGCTACTAACTAAATTTATTACGATTAACAAAAAGCCAAAAAACTCAATCAATAAATTGACAATTTTATTAACATTTAAACAGACAATTCCGAAACAAAAAAATCAAATAAAACAAAAAGAAAAACAAAGTAAATAAAACTGTTGAAAATTCGAGTTCGATGCCATTCAACTACTTTAATAACCCCTCTAAATATTTGGAAGATAAATTTGTTGCCAGTTGTCGAGGCTTCACTTCATGGTAACTTCTAGATGATTGTTAGGAGAGTATACGAAATTTACAAAAACAAAATATATTACTACTGTGTATTAATCTTCTACTCTGTCTTAGTGTATTGTTAAGATTGATAGGAAACAGATAGGGTGCACCAGCACCTTGGAATTTTCTGGGTTCTGAAGTTGGCAAAAAGCAAGTTCGAGGTCTTACCTAGGACGTAAAAGTAGGTGCCACGGGAGTCAGTAGCCCCTGGTACAGCAATATTTGCTTGTCGGTGTTGTTGTACAGGATTGGAAGGGGTTTATAATCCCGATGTGGTGTTGTATGAACACACGTCGTCAATAGTGCGGCTGGAGGATAGATAGATACATTTTGGCTCCGCCACGGTGGTTTATCTTCTTGGAAAAAATATCTTCCTTGATGGACAGCTCATATGTGGTAGACTAAAAAGCCTGTCATGCTACGCTCTAAGACAAGTCTTTCGGGCTAAAAGTTGTATCAGCTTGGTTGGTACATATAGGTTTAACATTGCCTGGACTTGTCT
The DNA here is from genome assembly GCA_932274085.1 of Protocalliphora azurea. Classification (NCBI taxonomy): domain Eukaryota; kingdom Metazoa; phylum Arthropoda; class Insecta; order Diptera; family Calliphoridae; genus Protocalliphora; species Protocalliphora azurea. The sequence continues at coordinate 176,380,169 of OW026519.1, forward strand.
AGGATCTATACTGGTATAAAAGGACCTGCGGGGCCTGACCAGAGACCTATCACAATCTGGTACCACGGGAACCAGTAGCCCCTGGTACAGCAACACCTGCTTGTCGGTGTTGGTGTACTGGACTGGCTGCAGGAGAGGCCCTTCGGGGAGTTTCGTGCAGAGCTGCAGTCATTCATTTTTGAATTAATTCGCGAATCCTTCGTACACTAAATTAGCAAATTTTGAATTAATTCTTTTTACACAAAAAAAAAAATAAATTGGATAAAATTTGAGTCATTCAAATGAATTTGGTAAAAATAAATTGCAATTCATTTCCAATTCAAGCGAATTTGTCAAATGAATTGCAATTCGTTTCCAATTCAAATGAATTCGTTGAATGAATTGCAATTCAATTCTAATTCAAATGAATTTGTCAAAGTGAATTGCAATTCATTTCCAATTCGTTTGAATTGAATTGATTTTGAATTAATTTAAATGAATTAGAAAAAAGAATTAGCAATTCATTTCCAACTAATATTGATTTTTAATAATTGATTTTTTAGGTAAATCTACAATAAGCATCACTGTCGTTTTGTTATTCAACTAATTTTTTATCTAAAAGACAGCAAACCCTACTCTCGTTTTGTATGTCAACTAGTATAGTCCAAAGACATAAAATTCTTAGATTTGAAATTCCCATAATATACTGCAATTGTCAGGTAGCGGCAGAATAAGAATTGAATTATTAGATATCAACAAAAATCCTATCAAAATGGGAAAATTTCGTTTATTTGCCAAAAGAAACTTAAACTTTTATTTTTATCAAATAGTGTGAAAAGATTATTAAACGTGTGTTTAATAATCATTTTTTGTTTAAAAAATCTCATATTTGTATCAATCAATTCAATTCAAACGATTTAAACAGACATGTATTTGCATATTTAAATAAATGCAAAACTATACCTATGAAAATTTTTACACAAAAGATAATATAAATATAATTTAATTCTAAAATTTTTTATTGATTTTTTTTCTTTTAAAGGTTCCCGAATTTATCAGAAGTTTCTAATGAGGATTTTATTTGGAGTGCTAAATTAAGTACAAAATTAACTTTTAGGTGAATTTTTACTTTTGTAATGTAGATATGTGTGAAATAAAAGTATTATGAAATATTAAAAAAATATTAATTTTATTTATAAATCCAGAAATAATTAATTCAAAAATAATAATGCAATATCATCTTATAGAAGTGGGTAAGACGACACTACTCTGTGCATCTTTCGGACGCCGTCAAGAAGACCCTTTTACGACTCTCCGAAAGTGTCCTCTTCGAGTCTTTTAGAAGACTCTCCCATGAGAAACAGTTCTTCCCGACGAAAGAAATTTTTAAAATACCTTGACAATAGTTTTGCAATGAATTTCAACTTCTGGAAAACTTTTCTTAGTGACTTCCGTAATAGAAAATGTTTGCAGGGACAATGTTTAAAATCATTCACATACATACTTATATATATCATCATTGAAAGTATGTGTCTCCATTTAATACCAAAGTAAATATAACGTTTTATCCCTTCAAACATTTGGAAGTTAAATTTGTTGAAAGATTGTTCGACTTCTAGATGATTGTTAGGAGAGTGTACGAAATTTACAAAAACAAAATACATTACAATCGTCTTTTCATCTTCCGAAAGTATACTTTGATGTGTCTTCAAGAATATAATTTGACGATAGTTAGAATTTAACAAAAACATAATACATTACTATTACGCAGTAATCTTCTTGGCGTGTGTTAGGAAGATTGTCAGTTTTTATATAAAAAAGAAAACAAAGGAATTGAGTAGCAAACAAAATCATGTATTTCTTAATAATTTAACTTAAGTACATTTTGGCTGCAATATTAAATGTAAGAACAAAAATATTCCTTATAATTAAGTGTTTTAAATCAACAAAGAATATTGTAAATACGCAATTAAATCTTATTAATATTTTATTTAGTTTAATTTTAATTTTGCATATTTAAAAAGGTCCAAAATATTGCTTATAAAAATGTCGCATTCTTTGCTCGAAAGGTAATCTAAATATAATTTAATTAAAAAAATTATTACTAATCTTATTTTCTTCTTTTAAAGGTACCGAGATTCACCTCATTAGGATTTTATTTTGGAATTTTTATGTAAATTTGTAATGTAGGTGGGAAATAAAAGTAATTATGAAATATTAAAATAAAAGCTTTAATTTTAATTATAAATGCAGAAATAGTAGAAGTGAAAAATCATCTTTTAGAAGAGACCAAGACGACACTTTTGTTAGCATCATCCGGGTATCGCTTAGAAGAGTCTTTTTCGACACTTCTAGGAATGTGCTCTACGAGATTTCAAGAAAACTCTTTCACGAAGAACAAAACACATGATTTTGATGATACTTTGCCAATAGTTTTGGCGAGGAATTTCATCTTCTGTATACTATTCTTAGTGACCTCCGCAATAGAAAATGTTTACAGGGATATTTTACTTTTTATACGATTTACGTTTATGCACATAACTATAATATATGTAAGGGTATTTGTAACTATAGTTTTTTCTTTTATGTGTGTATAGTTTTCTATTCATCATAAACGATACTCACTTATCTCTGCCAGTTGTTAGAACATTATCCTCTTGCAATGGTTTTCCATTGTGCAGCCATTCAATATTATCGATTGCTGAACCCGTTGTTGAACAATTGAATATTGCTGTTCCGCCTGAATTGACAATTTGAACTTGTGGCAATATATGCGCCGATACATACGAATTTACAAATAAACGTATTTCAATACGCTGCTCACCAAATTGATTTGAAGCTTGACAAACCTGTAAAATAAAAATGAGAAAATTTCAACATAAAATATAGATAACTATCTCTATATGTATTCGAGTAACTAGAATAGAGATTTTTGTTAAGCAAAAAATGTTCGTTTATTAAGTAGGCAGGTTATTCTTTTGTTAGTTTAATACATTATTAAACTATAAACGTCTACAAAAAATGTATCTTTAATTAAAAGAAAACACTTTCCATAGAAATTATTTTATTAAGACACATTTCAAGAGTTCGACCGAATATTCGGTCTCATATTAGGATTAGGTAAAATTTTTGGCCGAATACTGGAACCGAACCGTTTTAAATAAAAAATGTAAAAAAGTGTTTTTTTAAGTTATATGCTATAGTTCATATGATACATTAAACCATTTTTAAGCGTTTTAACGTGATTCTCAAGGGATGGTGTGGGTTATACTTAAAATAAACTTGTTTGTTCCATTAATAAATATAGCTTCCATAATATGAAGCTAAATTAAATGTTCCTTGCAAAAGGCCTTCATTTGGGAGGTATGGTAGCATGTGGATTGAATCCTTAGAAATTTAGTAGCGCAAATCTATAGTATGCTGCTTTGTTTTCTTATATAAAATGACATTTATGTACATATGTACGTGAACTTTCTATATTTTATTTGGTCTAGGCGAAATAATGCTTCGATTGTAATAAAATTTAAGAGGCTTATTGCAGTAGTCCAAATGGAAGGATACCCTTAAATCGATTCAAAAAGTAAATAATTAAAAAAATAAATCATTAAAAACATATTAAAAAGTTTCGGTTAGTTTCGGATTGGGCCGAATATTGAAATTTTGGACGCATATTAATTTCGGTTCGGTTTCGGTCTAAAGGATCAAGTTTTGGTCAGTTTTTTTTTATTAAAAAATATTTTCTATATACAAAAGCAATTCAATACCTTAAAAACTCCTCAAAATTTGTTTATTTGATAAAAACAAAAATAAACATTTTTGTATTTTAAGAAAACCTACTAAATTCAATTTCAAAAGAAATAATTTATTTATAATAATTTTTATTATTGCAAAGATAAAGATTTATTTATATAAATAGTTAACATAAAATTCTCTACACTTTTGTTTGAGGTTTTCACTTGGATTGCAGTCTTATAAATTGCCGTCTAACAAATTTAAGATTGAAGGCATGGATACACAAGTGTTGACTTTAAGCCAGTTCTATCTATTTTTCATTAATGATAATTTAGAGAAAAGAAGCAATACTTTGAGCCAAAATAAAGAAATAAATTAGGATATAAGTATTAATCAAATCTATTTTTAAATTCCCCAATCCGGTCCAAAAAGACTTGGTATTTGATGTTTTTAATAGTTTTTTATAAACTTTATCATTAGCTCTAGTTTTCAAAAGTTTCAATTTATTTATACACTGAATGCCACTTGAATAAGGAATCACATTTTTTTAACTTTAATTAAGTATATCTCCTAAACTAAACTTCAAAGTATTGGCTTTAGTTTACGGAAGAAATAAAAAATATACATATTTTGTTATACTAAAATTATGCATTTATTTAAAGACATGTATTTCTGTGGTACTTTTTCGTGTATTGCAAAACTAAGCAAACTGTAATTTATTTTTAAATTTTAGGTTATAAAAATGAAAGTTATTATCTTCTAGCATTCAATTAGTAATGAGTACTGCCACCATTTTTAGAAATAACCTCAAAAATGCGATTTGGCATCGACTTGTATAATGACTCTAAGTAATTTAGCGAAATTGAACACCATGCTTCCGTTATTGCATCCTTTAAGGATTCTATCGTCTCAAATTGTTTTCCTCCTTCATAAACTATTCTTGCAAGCCAACCCCAGACATTTTCCATTGGATTCAAGTCTGGTGAATATGGGGGCCAATCCAAAAGTTGAACACCTTGTTGATTAATCTATTGTTTTACTGCTCTGGCGGTATGAATCGGAGCGTAGTCGTGTTGGTACGTCCAAGTTATGGGTCCAAAGAAATCATTAAATTTTGGAAATGCTTCCTCCAGAATGTTTTTGTTTGTCGTTGCAGTCATTTTGTTGATACAAAAAACAATTCTATTGTACCATAATTCCAAATTGCAACCCATACCATTATTCCGCCCTCTCGGCTGTGTCTGCGGCTCAAAAATAATTCCTCCTTATTTAGGTCATGGAAGTAATAGTCATACCCATCGGGACCATTAATATTAAACTTTTTTTCATCGGAAAATACAACTTTAAACCATTTGTTGGACCATGTCATTTTATTTTTGGAAAACTGAAAACGTTGTGATTTACGTTTTTCATTAAGTGGTGTTTTTTTTTTTTTTTTTTTTTTTTTTGTAGTTTTTGTCGGACTATGTATGGGCACAACTTTAAAACACGGTGCACTGTTCTTAGACTGGCACTGACTCCACTTTTTTCACGTATTTTTGATACCGACATGGCAGAATTTGATGCAATTCTAAGAATTTTTCGCCTTTCTTTTGGAGTTGTTGCCATTTTCTTCCACCCTTCGATGCTTTTTCCATATCTTTCGAATTTATTTAAATAATTGTACACAACTGTCTTTTCTCTATTAATAATTTTGGCTATTTGGACCGGATTCTGACCCTGAGATTTCAAAATCAGAATTTTTTCTTTTTCGGAGTTATTGGGAGCCTTACCACGTCCCACTTTGAATAAAAAATATTTAAAAACTATCAAATTAAAAATACTCTAGCCGTTTATATTGAAAGAAATTCAAATCATAGCCTTCCTGATTAATATTAAAAGAATTCCTCATTCAAGTGACACACGAAATAGTAACAAAGAAATATATGTCTTTAAATAAATGCATAATTTTGGAGTCTTTTTTTGCAACAATATATTGTGAAATAACTAAAGTTGCCGAAAGGTTATGCTGGCAGTCACTAATAGTTAGTGATAAAACGTGTATATTTGAACACAATTTGTTTGTGTTTTCCGATTATATTAGATATATTATAATAAACGTTTACAATGGTCGGGTTAACTAATTTTGTAAAACTTATTAAGTCTATTATAATGATTTTCATATAGTTTTAAATTGAGAAATTTTATAGAGTTTCAATAATTTTAATGAAAATAACTAAAATTTCATCGATACTACTTCATTTCAAATGTTGCTACCATTTCTCAACAAAATTTTTTTTCTGTGTGTATAGAAAATTTATTTTATTTAAATGAATAAATAATATAATAGAAATTTTTTATAACCATAATCTGCTCAAAAATTAACGCTAACTAATTATACACAGAAAAAAGTTTGTATATAAATATAAACATTTTCTTTCATAATTTCAGTTCATAATATTAATAAGTTCATAATAATTAAGCATTAAAACTTTTTTTTACATTTTTTTCAAATGAATCAAAAGTCAAGAAGACTAAAAAAAATTGTTTAAATTTTCATTCATATTTTTAATTTGTAAAAAATTGTTAAAATTTTCTTTGGAAAATTTTAAATTTTTAATGATTTCTAATAATACATTTTGGAAACAGAACAGAAGCGCTTTTTATCAAAATTATGTGCTGCAGAATGCGAAGAAAATTATGCAAATTTTTAAAAATTATTTTTTAACAGATTTTTCTTGGAGTTATGCCATTTGTCATTTTGTTGTTAATATTTTCATGTATAACCATTTGCAATCAAATCTAATATTTTTTTACAAAATTTTTGAAAATTCCTACAATTTTCATTATGAACAGTTTGATAATATCTATGAACTAAATTTTATTTTTTATGAAAATAGTTTGGGAAAAAAGTCATATTCGATTCATAATATTTATGAAAAAATTTTTAAAATATATGATTTTTTTCTCTGTGTAATATTATTTTTGCACTCTCAAATTGAAAAAAAAACAAATATATAAAAACAAAGTAAAAAAGAGTATATAGAGTCAAATAGTTATTGTCAAAACTTTAATGAATATGATGAATGAAGTTGATAAATAAGTTCCTCTTTTGCTTTTCTTCCATATCTCTGTGCAAATGAATTTATGCAAATTTAAATTGTTCTTCATTATGCCTCCTTTAAACGGATATGAACAACATGAAAGTACTACAAACAACATGAGGATGATTACGTTGATGTTGATGGTACTCATTGTTGTCATAAAAAAAATAATCTACTTGAATTTAAATCAATTTAGAATATGAACAATCCTACTAAATGTAACAAGGAAACCATAGCGCAATTTTTATGTGTGGTAAAATATGTAACTAGATGGCAAGTTGTCTGTTGAACAATTTTTTCCATCTTTTCTTTTTTTTACATTTTTATGCATATTTCTTGTGTATATGTGTGGGTATTTATGTATATCCCTTAGACGTCTGTTGCTTTAATGCTGACTGGCTTTCATTTTGATTGTCTGCCTGCCTGGCTGTTTACTTGTCTGACTGCCTGCTTGGCTGATTGTGTTTTTTAAACACTCCAACTGTCGCTTCACTTTACTTATTTCACTTACTTATGTATACAATATTTAGCTTATTTCCTGCTTATTTTCGTACTTATTCACTTACTTATTTTAATTCTTAAAAGTCATTGTATTGAAATTGGTCGGTCCGTTTGTCATTTATTATCGCCGTTTTTGTTTGTAATTGATTTTATGTGCAGGTTTCTGAATTATTAATCTTAAAATTTTTAAAGAGAGAAAATTAGAAAGCAATAACATTTCTTTAATAATTATTGGATATCTCTTAACCAATAAAATCCTCATAATTATTTAGAGAAACAACTTTATTAAAACAAATTTTTTTTATGCAAATAGCGTCCTTAAAATTCGGTTTTTTTTATAATTTATAAAAAATAAAAATTTTTTTTACAACACACAAATTACCTTACATTTCATTTCCATTTACTTACCCATTTCCCTGCATCACGTTCGTCAGCATTTTTGATCAGCAACAATGTTCGAGATAATATAACACGCTGGGATGATGGTATTGGATATAAAGCTGATGAATCCGATACCCGATACCATCTACAAACCACGAATGAAAAAAAAACAAACATTAAATTTTAAACATGAAAAATATACAAAAGAGAAGCAAAAAAGCGTGGATGTTAAAAATATGAGTTATTTTTTCAAAATTTATTATATTTGCATACACTCACATATAAAATAAATAAACAAATGTGTGTGCTAGGATGTGTACGTGTTCAATTTAATGGTAATTGTTGTATTATACATATAAATGGTTTTTAAAATATGGTTTATAATAGACATTTATGAGGCTTATTGCGATTATTATGTACAGTATAATGGAAAACAATGGTTTGATTATATGTTCCGTTCAGTTGTTTATTTAAACAAAAAAAAAGGACTACAACCAAGTTTTGGCCCTAACTCCACGCGATGGTGAATGTTGTGTTATTTACGAAAAAAAAAAAAAATCATAAATATTAGGTCATTTTGGAATAAAAACCTCACCCACAAAAACGATTTTTTAAAATCTCCCAAGAAAAGTACATTAATTTTAAATAAAAAAGGTTAAATATTTTATAAATGATATAACAAAATAGTAGAGTGAAAAATGTTGTTTAGTTATTAAAAGAAATAAACTTCAAATTTAACTAATGGATAAATGTTCTGTACTACTTTAATACTTCTATTTTACTCCACTAATTCATTTCATTTATTATAACTTTATATCTATATATATATATATATATATATATATATATATATATATATTGATTTTTCTAAAGTAGCTAAAGCATGAGATCTTCCAATTATCATTTTTGTTGTTGGCATTTTGCTCAACTGATATAATGGAATGACGATATTTGGAATTTTTCAACACATTGTTGCTCTATCTTCAAAATTTGATCAAAGCCTTTGTCCAAATTTTAAAATTTTTCAAAAAGCTTAAAAGACTTCTTTTAAAATCCATTATTTTTATTTATTAAACACAAACTCGGAATATTTAAAATAAGCAATTATGTAAAAAATAAATTAAATTAATAATATTCTGTGAATATTAAAAACAATAACATTACATGACGTTTTTTTACATGATTTCCAAATTTTTTCACCTTTTGTAGGTGAAGTTTTTAGACAACCGCAAAAAAGTAATAAAATTTTTTAAAATAATGGCTTATTCGACTATGCTAGGGCCATTTCCATTTTTGAAAAAATGTAAAAACTTGTAGCCCTAATAGTCATGTACTTATTGAAAAAAACAAAAATTTCAAGGATAATTGCAATAAAAAGCTTTATATGAACTCAATAAAACCGTAGCAAGTATTTTTCTTAATACCTTCTTCAGTCAATTATTCAAGTATTAATTCTCCTTTAAAATATGTTTGGGAACGATGTAAGTCAGATTTAAAAATCGTTCGAAATTTTGGAATTATTTGGCCGTCAATAAGAAATGGGGTGTAACAATGGCATATTTTTCTGACTATAGAATGTTAAATTTATTTGAAAAATCGACTTTTTGGTTTGAAAATTTTCGATAAGTCAACTTCCTTGTTGCCAGATAGTCGAAAATTCTAAAAAAGTCGAAATTAGTCGGAAAAAATCAAAAATACCCGGAGAAACTGAAAAAAGTCAGATAAAAGTCGAAAATTGTTGGAAAAAATGGAAAAATTTACTTTTTTTAAAGAAAATATCTTCTTAGCAATTTTTATTTTAACATCATTTAACTGTTGGAAATAGTATCGTAAAAACATATGTATATTTGTGTTTCCAGCAGGAAAATGTGTTAGTGCAGGCCTTTATGAATGCCTCCATAACTCTCTGAAAAAATTTTAATCACATTCCACTTTTCTTTCTATGAAAATTCCTCATAGAAAATCTCGGCTTTTTTTAAAAAACTCCGGTACTAATTCTTTCATCAGACCTGATATAGAAGGTATATCATTCACTTATTAATTCTCTCATTACAAATAGAATTATTTTTAATTGCCAGACTTGCAAAGTTCAAAATCATTTAGCCTATTTTAAGTATCGTTAATGAAGATAGTCCGCATGCATTTTCTATTTAAATTCAATTTCAGACTCTTTTGTAATAGCATTGCACATAAAAGAGCATATTTATTTATTTAACAGGCCTTGTCTTCACGCTTCTTTTTGGAAGAGAGAAGGAAAGACCTTGCCTCAAATGACCGTGTGAAAAAGAATAGTGTTGCCTTGTGAATCCTAAATAAAGCATTGTAGAATTTCTCTATAGCACTTCTTTTTCCGACTTGATTTTCTCTTAATTTATCAATGTATTTGACTGCATTATTATATATATATATATTGTTTTTATAAGACGAAAAAATAGTCAAAAGAGGCGCAAAATCTTGAAATATACTATAAAATTGAAAAGTCGGGAAGTAGAAAAAAGGAAAAAATAATCAGAAAAGTTGGGATGTCGAAATAATCGGAAAAATCGAAAATTTTACTTTATTTAAACGAATAAAATCGAATAGTAAAAAAAGTAAAAGTCAAAAAATGTCGAAAAGTCGATAACATTTAAAAATGGTAATAGTAGAGAAATCGATTATTTAAAAATTTAAAAAAGGCGAATTTTTGTACCAACTATAGTACCTTAATTCCGATAAACATTTTCTTCGTTAGACTTAGTAAACTATAATACCTCTAGTGTGTTGAAAAAATTTCAAAAAGTTTAAAACAATATACCAAAAATTTCAATTTATCTTTTAATATTTATTAAAGCCAACACTTAGTTTTTTATTTTTTTATTTTTAACCTATGTCTGACATATTTAAATTTCGTATATAAATACACACTCTTTCCCACGTCAACATATGTGTAGGAGCATTTAAACAAGCTCATTAAAATTCCTTCACACAAGCATTCAATCTCAAAAACATACTATCAATATTAACTCACCCAAATAGGAGTTGAATGGCTGATTGCTAAAGACAGCAACCAGGCAAGCAAACAAAATAATTTAAACGTACACACAGTCTCTCAGAAATATTGCAGACGACCCGCAAGCGAAGAGTTATAATGAAATAAAATAAGATAATTTTTTAAACACTAAAAAAAACAATAAAATTAAAAATAACAAGGAAGTAAAATAAAGACCCTTTAAACTTCTACATAACTCTAAACACTATAAGGCGTACACTCATCTAAAATAATTCACTCATACAAAAGAATATAAACTTCTGGCTGTTGAATATAATGTCACTCAAGGTTATCCCCAAATAACGAAATCTCATCCACAAAAATCCCCAAATAACAGCTTATATTATCCTCAAAAATCCCCACTAAAATAATAACTTTCTTTTAGAGATTCATAAAATCCTTTGTATCCTTTGTAGATGTGCAGGTTTGAGTAGATAAATTACCTAAGTAGTCAATTTTGAAAAAGAAAGTTTTCTATAGGTTTAAAAAAAAAGTGAGATTATGTGCAAATCATTCTAACATTTGTATAAAATTTTTAGATAAATAATTTACGTAATTTATAGAGTTAATGCAAATATCAAAGATTACATTTTTGTTTCTTTAAAGATATAAAAGCATAAAAAATTACGTTTCATTGATTCAATTATTTTTCCGTACATTTTACATTTTACATTTTACTGCACTTATTCATAACTAATTATAATGTACTAGATGAATGCCCCTGAGTTGCATGGAATCCTAAAAGTTAATAAAAAAACAAGTAAGAAATATATAGTCCATTAAGCCTGAATATGATACCATACATTATTGTGTATGTCCATCAAAATTCGTGGAGTTGTCTTATATTAGACATGCGGACAATTGTGGACCGACACTTTTACTAAGTGTAAAATAAAATATACGAATACAGAATATTGTGTGAATACTAACATTTATATGAATTTATGAACTTTAGGATGACTCCCGAAAGTGGGAGCTATGGTAAATTGTGGAGCGAGCCTCATAAAATTTGTCACTGTGATTTCTGCTTATATAGAATTTATTTGTGTCAAATATAAACTTGTTACTAACATGTGTATGTGATTTATGTATGGTAAAGTGATTTTCGGGAGAGGGTTTTATATTGGAGCTATATTCAATTATGGACCGATTTTCATGAAATTTGGCACAAGATTGACACTTATACAAAACTTTCTTGCACTGAATTTCAATAAAATATTGCTATATTTAAGGCATTTATGATCGCTAAACCCCTATTTCGGAAGGACATTTGTATGGGGGCTAGGTGAAATAATGGACCGATCATAACCAATTTCAATAGGCTATGTACTTGTGTCATGAAAGTCTACCAAATTTCGTTGAATTATCTTCAAAATTGCGATCTGTACTTTGTGCACAAGGTTTACATGAACAGCCAGCCATCCGTCCAGCCAACCAGACGGACGGACGGACATCGTTAGAAGAACTCAAAAAGTGATTCTGAGTCAATTGGTATACTTCAAGGTGAGCGTTGGATGATTTTTTTTTTGTGCGTTACAAACATCAGCACAAACGCATAATACCCCAATCACTGATGGTGGTATGGGGTATAACAAATTGAAAATAAAGTAAAATATAACTTTGTCCAGTTAAAACATCCAAAAAAAATCCCCTAATCCCCAAACTAAATTTTTAATCCCCATTTCCCAAAGGAAATCCCCAATTTTGGAATAAATCCCCCAATCTAACAACAGTGCTGTCACTATACATATGTATGTATGCAAGTAGGTGTGTTTTATTTTCCTGTTTTTATTGTTTTTGATTTCCCGTTACAAAATCGTACGGAGCAAGTGAAAAAATATACAGCATAAACACATAAAAAGTGAATGCGTGCCTGGCATAACTAATAAGAAAGGAACAAGGATAAATCGTTAAATTGTTCATAAAAGAAAATCTGTGACAGATTATGCTTAAGTAGCGTTTATTGATTTCGTGTTTATATGTTAAAGAAGGGAATCATAATACGTGGATAAATATGTACCCACATACGTTTATGTAAAATAAATATAATAACTTAGATTCAAAGAAATATCAACCATAAAAATTCAGATATATGATAACAACATAAAGCTTATGATTTTTAAAATATTTTTGAGTGAATATATTTAAATTAGAATATATAATGAAATTGAGAAATCTAAATAAAAAACGTACGTCCACTGCAAGAAAAAAAGAAAGGTTTATTATTGAGAAAGTTCAATATATTTATCTAATATTCATTTAAAGATGAAGATGAAACGAATCAAAAGGGATAAAAAATGAATATATTTTTCACCATGAAAAAAATTTTCAAATAGTACTTTTTTCACCCTCAGATTACTAAAATTCAAATTTTTAATATTTATCGATCCTAAATGAAGGTTTTAATACATTACCAAGATATTGAATCTTAATAAAAATTATGGTACTCGTTGCTTATTTTATTCAGGATAATGTGAAGATTTTCGTACATTTGCCTTTCTTCTTAAAACTAAATCTCATGATTTTTTGGTTGGGAATTAAAACAAATTTTCTAAAATCAATTTCTCAAAAGTGAGAATTATTATAACTTATATCCTGAAAGTTAGGATTATTAATAATTAATTTTAATTAATATATTAATTTCACTTGTACCGATTTTGGTTCACATTATTATTTTTTTCATAAAATTTTGTTATTTTTAGTTATATTCACAATCTTGAAAAGTACTACATTTTACGTTATGTTCTTCTTAAACTAGGCGAATTTTGCTATAATTAGGTTTATTTGTCTTATTTACTTGGAGTTACTAAAAAAAAATCTAAAAAAATTAATTCATTCATAAAATTATATAGTATCAAAAAAAGGATGATCGTATCAGCTTTTCCATCCCTGGGCACTTTGCATGAGTTTTTTGGATAACAGTTTTTAATACATACAGAGTTAAGAAATCCAATAACAAATTAGAGATTCTATTGAAGCATTGCAGATAAATAAGACTTTTTCACGTTTTATGTGCTTTATACACTGGTGCATATTCCTATAAACGCATTTAAAGTTTTTGTTTTTCTTTTAGATACAATCGCACTTAACCAAAAACAATGTTGTGTTGTTACAATAACTCGCGATATAACGATACTTTTTTATATAAGAAATATTTGTTTCTTGCTTTTGTAGTTTTCTTTGTTTTACCAATTAGAATATATTGGTGATGATTTCGGTGGAATATTCCTATAAACTCAATCGAGAAAAATTTGAAAAAAATATTAAAAAATGTTAACAGTTTTATTTGTTTGTTTGACTTAAGGTAAGTTTCTAACAACAACATCTTTGTCAACTGGAAATATTTATGTTTTAATTGGGAAATTTCATCAGCTTAAAGGATGCCCAAAGAAACTTTTATTACAGACCAGGAAAAAATTAAAATTTAAATCTTTGGTGATAAACGATGTTTTAACAGAAAAATTGAACAAAAAATTAACCGTTCGGAAGGAGTTATTCGAGGCTTTCTTAAGAAAGGTCAGGAATGCGGAGTACGGAACCATCAAAAGGTAATTAAAAATTAACAAAAATGCAAATTAACAAAATAAAAGCAGAAACTACCCGCGATAAATTAAATGCTACTCAAATAAATAATTAACTTGACCTTTCTGTCCCTTCTAAACATGTTGCAACAATTTTACGAACAGATGGTAACATAAAATGGAAGAAACCGAAATGTAAGCCAATGTTAAAACAGCATCATAAGGAAAATCATTTAAAATTTGCGCAAATACATGAACTGAACAGATGAGTGGAATAAAGTGGAGTAAAGTAATCTGTTGAAAAGGAATTCAATTTGGACGTCTCTATTCATATTTTTGCTATTGGCATGATTTGAGGTCGAATGAAATTCGTATGTAGAGATGCAATTTCGATGGAGAAAGTGTTATGGTCTGGGCAGCCTTTTCTACTGCAGGAAAATCAAAAATATGTTTTGTTCCAACTAAAAAGAACAGTGCAATTTGTTAGAAGATGCTTTTCTCTCATTTATGAATGAAAAAATAGATGAAGATTGCATAATCCAACAGGATAAAGCAGCAAATCTATATCTCGAACCAATCTAAATCGTGGTTTAATGAACACAGTATTCCACTATTGGGCTGGCCGGCTTGCAGTCCCACGAGTCCCAAATTTGCAGTCCGGATTTAAATCCAGTGGAGAATCTGTGGATACGTGTGTATGGCCCGTAAAGTTGAAACCATAACGATAATAACAAAATTAAAAATTAAAAATTAAGAAAGACTAGGAAGAAATTGATAATGATTTTCTTCAAAAATTCTTCGAATCAATGCCGAATTTTTGAAGTTATCCAAAACAAAGTTTCATCAACACATTATTAATAACACTAAATTGGTTCATAAGTTTAAGTGCGTATATAGCAAAATGCCATAAACTGCTAAAATTACAATGAAAAAAATGTAATATATATTTTAAGTTTTTTGTTATTAATTTTTTAAGTGAAATCAATAAGTAATTTAAAAAATTAATTTGTAGCACTTTAATAATTTTTTAGTAAGTTAATTAAAAAATGTATGTGCGTTTATAGGAATATGCAGCAGTGTATATTAGATGCACTAAATTAAAGAAATAAACGGTAAATTGTAAGCGTGTGAATTTTGGCAATAATTCTAATAAAAACCATGTTTCCAAAACAAGATTACAAAAGCGACGTTTTACTTCAAAAATGTAATACTTTCAACTAGGAAATCGCCATACAAAAATTATGCCTCCTGTACATGGGAAATTTTTGTCATTTACTATTCATAAATCTGTAATAAAAATGTGCAATATTTTGCACCAATAAATAATCTTAATAACATTTTCCATAATATTAGTTAATAAATTAATAATTATTTAAGTTATATTAAAAATTTATGACATTTAGAAGAATTAGGGTAGGAGCATTAAATCCCTTGACTTAAAAAATTACAGCCGTATTAGAAAAATAATAATAATAATTTACATACAAAGCACAAATTATCTAATACACAATATAATCCTTAAAGAAAATCGTATTCAAAAATAATTTTTTTTAGTTATATTTATCTTATAAGTATTTAAATATTACAGAAACGCTAAATTCCAGCGAACATAACCATAAATAAAATAAAATACAAGTATATTAACCAATTTTTATACCATGCACCATCATAGGTGGTTGGAGTATTATTCGTTTGTACTGAAGTAAAGAAAAAGTTACCCAACACACACCTTAAAGTATACCAATCGACTCAGACTCACTTTTTAAATCGATCTAACGATGTCCGTCCGTCTCTCTGGCTGGCTGTCCATGTAAACCTTGTACACAAAGCATAGGTCGCAAATTTAAAGATAATCAAATTTGGGACTCGTGGGACTTTCATGACACAAGGACGAAGCCTATTGAAATTGGTTATGATCGGTCCATTATTTCACCTAGCCCCCATAAAAATTTCCTCCCATAATAAGGTTTTAACGATCATAAATGCCTTAAATAAAGCAATATTTTAATGAAATTCGGAGTAAGGAAGTATTGTATAAGTGTCAATATTTCTGCTAAATTTTATGAAGATCGGTTCACAATTAACCAATAATTCCCATATAAACCTCTCTTCCGAAAATCACTTTAACGTGCATAAATCCCCTACAAATGTTAGTATCCAGTTAATATTCTGCACAAATAAGTTTTATGTCAGTAAAAATATCATTGCCAAGTTTTATTAGAATCGGTCCATAATTTACCATAGCTCTCATATAAACCCACTTCCAGGAGTCGCCCTAAAGTGCATAAAATCATCTTGATGCTAGTATCAATGCATTATTCAGTATTTGTATATTTTATTTTACATTTATTAAAATTGGCCACAGGTACAATATAAGTCCCCTCGTACTTAATGGTGCAGGGTATTATATAGTCGGTCTTGACCGACTACATCTTTCTTTTTCGTTTTTTTTATATTTTAGATATCATTTCTTAAAATGACTAGCTTAAAGTATAAAAGGAAGATCTAGCACATGTAGTCTTTCTAGCCGTCTTACTTCGTCACTGTCATCTAAAAGAGCTATAGCCAGAATATTTTCGTGGTTGCTAAATATGTTTAAGTATCTCATGCTATATTTTTTCATTTCTTCCTTAACTTTGGATGATGAATATTGTTGTTTCTAACAAACCAAGGTGCTCCAGTTATTAGTCTTAAAGTTTTAGACTGATATATCTGAATGATATCAATGTTAGAGTACGAATTCCATAAGTCCAGATAGGCTTTAAAATTCCCTTATATAGTATTAATGATAGAATTAATGTTGTTTGGACTCAATTTTGAACTTGGACCCAGTAGCAAGAACATTTTTCTTTTTTTATATCATGTTGCTTTCTCTTTAGTTGTAAATGATTTTTGCATGTTAAACGTCTATCAATATTCATACCAAGATATTTAAAACAACTGGCTTGGGAATCAAAATTCCATTAAGATAAACGGACTGACAGTCACTTTCTTTAAGAGTATAAGTAACATGAGTTAAGTTATCAGCATTCACATCAATATTCAACATTTTTAACCATACGTTTATTAAGTCGAGTTGTGGTTGAACCGTTGCAGAAGCTTCAGATGCTGATTCTTTGGCCGCTAATATAGCAGTATCATCTGAATATGTGGCAATCATAACATCCGCATTCGAGGGTATGTCTGCAGTAAACAGTGTATAAAGAATTGGACCTAACACGCTTCCTTGCGGTACGCTGGAATTTATTACTCCGATTTCTGAATTATCATCGTTGATGTTGACATAAGAACTACGTTCAGTGCAGACAGTAGTTGTTTTAATTTGTATAGTAGGCCATTATGCCAGACTCTATGAAAAACTTGCTTAACGTCAAAAAATACAGAAGAGCAGTATTGCTGATTTTCCAACGCATCACTTATTGTTTTAACAACTATGTGACATTGTTCAGGGGTCCCGTGATTATGTCAAAATCCAAACTGATGATCGGGTAAGATTTTTAAATAGTGCACTTTCAGCTAGCATTTAGAAATGACCAAATAACTTAATCTCTTAATAGTGGTGTGTTTTTATCATAATGTAGTTCTATTGAATATACTTGATTGTTTGATGGCAAAGAGATATCATGGTAACTTAACAAATTAAATGGATGGAAAAATGTAAAAGAAAGTTCCGCAAAATACAGGCTTATTGCTTACAAAAAAGTGTACCAAACAATAAATTTTTTACAAAATTCATGATATGAATCTAACCAAAAAATACCACAACAAATTGTTTTACTCCAAAAAAAAAAAAAAAAAATCCTTAACCAAAAATTCAAAACGCACTCCACTCTATTTCTGTTTTATGCTAGTCTACTTATTTATTTATTTATTATTTTTTTTTTCGTTGTACACAAAACATTTTATTAACTTAACAAAAATATAATCACTTTTCCTAATTTCCTCTTGAGCATCCTTAGTAAAAGGGTACTAAAAAACACAATATATGTATGTTTGAAAACGATCCTTTGAAATTTCATATCTCTAAACATATGTCCCTAATTATTTCAATTATTACACACTGCAACAAAAAAAAATTAATCAATAACTCTAATGGGAAATGAAATTGTACAAGTAGTCTAGCAAAATCCCCAAAGGGTTTTTCAAAATTTATTCAAATTCAGGTTTTATGACCTCATAAAGTTCGAATTTTTCAGAGTACTTTTTTCTATATGATTGGAAATAAAAATGATTTAAATTATTTAATTTAAATGTTATTGTATGTTGTTGTCATTTTATATACTACCACTATTATCATACTGGATTTTTTCTGGATTCCACTCCTTTTTTATGCCCATTTTTGTAGTAATATTGTTTACTTCCTCTGACTTTAATTAATGTCTAATCTACTAAACCGATTAATGTGAAATTTAGCACATGTGTATATCCTTGAAGGAATTACTGACTGGATGCCACACCCAATTATTTGTATGAAAGGGTTGCTTTGCTTCTTAGTAAGCAAATTTTAAATTTCATAAACATTTCGATGACAGTGATAAACAAATATGATAAAAGAGGACGAAAAAAAGGTGTGGCATTCATATAGATTAAATTTTTATTTACGCAATATTTTCTAATCCTTGCGTATGTCAAATTGTACGTGAATTGTCTTAGTAGAATCAAAAAAGAAGCAAAATTTATTTTTAATGAAAGTGGCCTAAAAACTAGTAGTAGCATCCAACTTATATTTTTGCCCTTAGTTGTCTCCAAAAAATATTTCATATGTGTGCTAAATTTCATTTGAACTTTTGAAAAAATTAATATTTACAAAAATTGGGGGTGCATTTTTAGTAATTTTGGAGTATGCACAATATATATATATATATATATATATATATATGCGAAATATCAGTTAAATCGATTGAATAATGTAACTACTCATATATTGCATACAATCTTGTTATGAAGTGTGTGTAAAATAGGGTGATTATTTAATAAAAATCTCATAATATCTTAGAGAAGCTTTTTACTCTATAAAGTAACAAATGCCTATAAATACATTGAAATTTACTGATTTAAATGTTTTTTTTATTGACATTCCGAGTCTTCATAAAATTGAAATTCCATCTAACTTTGAAAACCCCTTTGGATATTTAATTAATCTGATAGTATACTTTTTTTTCGCGTTGGAATCATTGAGGCAATATTGAATGACCCAAAATTTGTGTCATAGTGTTATTAGAAATAATTACTTTACTTTAATCATCTCTCAAGCCCAAAAATAATAAAAATAAACAAACCCGCACACATTATTAAAATATTTTCTTCAATTATCCCTTGAGACTAAAATAAACATAAAAGTTTTCCATAACAAATGTACTCATAAATATCACTTACACTTGTAAGTGTAAGGATAACATAACAAAACTTACGTAAATATAGGAAATGGATTGCCTTGTATATTACAAGGCAGATGAACATCATTGCCACGTTCCACATGAATATCCATAACAGGCTTTTGAGTGGTGCGAGGTGCTAAGTTTTTACTTAATTCTGTAATAAATGAAAGAAAAGAAGTAAATAACATATACGTAACAATAATTAGGGATAAAACATTTAACGTTAAAATTATTTGAGATCTTTTTTTACCTTTTACTTGTAAAGTAACGGCTTCACTGCGTTGTCTGTCGCCATTAAGGGTATTTGTAGCCAAACAAGAGTATTTAACTAAAGCATCTTCAGAGCGTATTGAACGTACATACAAATCACCAGATGCTGATAGAACAACATAACGACCAGCTGGAATTTTAAGTAAAAAGTTTATATTTTAAGAAGTTGTAAGTAATATGACTAAAAGAAATTTCAAATACATATATGTATTTTAAGATTTATTTTACTTTTACAAAAATCAATAACACAAGAATTTAAGCAGCAACCATTACAGCATTTCCAATAATATTAAATGTTAAATAATTTGCTTTTTTTTGTCACAGAATCCCTTTTTAGCCAATTAAAAAATTAAGAACAAAAACATAAAATCTAAAATTTGAAGACATGGCAAAGATCTACCTTTAAGATGGGTTTTATGTTTTTTGTTTTCTTTTTTAGCTAATTCTAGAAATGGTATTCGAAATACCCCAGTATTATTAAATCTCTATACTCTTCCTTTAGGGATTTAGCAAAAAACAAAAAAGGAAATGAAATAAAGTAAACAAATGTAAAAAAATTAACCTTACTATAGATACAAAAAACGTGTAACTTGTTTAGGGCTCACTAACAACAAATATAGCTAAAAAAACTACTAGTTGAAAATTCCTTGAAAATGTAAAGTTAATGTTATATATGTGACAGACCCACACACATACACACAATAACAAAACAGTGGACAACATGAAAATTCCCACATGATGACATGAAAACATTTTCCAATAAATGTCAACTACAAAAAATATACTCTACAACAGCAAAAACGAGTAGGAGAAAAAAATATTTACAACTACAAATACAACCTAAAATGGCACTATATTATTTTTACTATATGGGTGTATGAATACAAGTTGTAGTACTTACATCTATACATACTCACATACCAATAAGCATACATTTGTAACAGACAGTCCAAATGTTTTCGATATGTTTTTTTTTTTTTTTTTTTTTTTTTGTCTGTATGTATTTACTTTATTGGTGACCAAAGATAACAAAAGGGATGTTAAACATTTTTAAAGGTAGGGGCCTTAAATAATAACAATTTATTATATTGAAAATATACTTGACAAATGACATATCTTTGCTAAGTATAACTTTTAAGTAAATTACCGCTTATTTCTATTTATTTATTTTAATTTTCTATGGATTTTTTTCATTTATGGCAAAGCAAAAAAAAAAAACTAAAGAATTTTGTTGACACAAAATAATAAAACATTTTATCCACTTTAACCTAAAATCAATTATACTGGTCGACAAAAAAATCCTACCTTAAAGACGAATAGTTGAACTATATGATCTTTGATGTGCTAAACACGAATGTACTTTCAGTTTTTCCATCAGGACTAGATTTCTTTTTATGAGCGTATTTAATATCTAGCACATAATAAGGCCATTAGACGATTTGTATTATTTATATAAATGGTACACCAAAAGATGCGAATTAAAAATGTCTTCAAGCCTCTTTAACATAATTTGTTTATTTGCTCAATATTTTCGGAGTTGTTGAGCAAATAGTGTCCGAAAAAAACTTTTTTTCTTAAAAGTTCTTCTAAAAGTAAAAACGACGAAAATGTTTTTATTTTTTTATCTTTAGCACAAAATAAACAATTTATTATCAAAATTGATACACAAATATTGATTTTATTCACAATTAAGTCAAAATACCGCTGCATACCTATAATTAAGTGTCGGCCCAGAATATCGGCGCAACGACCCTAATATTTCTCTCCCTAAAAATTTGCCACAAAATAACAGCGCAAGGCGCCATAATTTAGAAATGTAGTAAAATAAGCTCCAAATTAAAATAAATAAATATAGTAAATGCAAAGTTTTGATTTTAAGATCAAGCTATTGAAATTCTTTGTAATCTTTTTCCTCTCTCTTAAACTTCATAAATAAAAAATATAAAGCAAAACTTTCTTTGTCTATCCACCTTACATAAATTTAATGTAAAAATATGTGATTTATTTTGCAACAACGACAGCGCGTACAGAGAGGGAGAATAAAAAATCAACGCTTTTAAGAAACCGTTGCGAAAATAAAATAAATTTTAATTTTGAGAGGAATCGCTGTTATATTTTATTTGTCACATCAAGTGTTACCACGGCAAACATTTTTTTCTAAACAAAATTTTGGAAAAAATAAACAAATTAAAAAAAAAATTAAAAATTAAATGTTATTATATAAAAACTAATATATTCTTAATATATGTGTTTAGGTTTTAAATGCGTTACGTAATAATCATAAACTTTAGTTAGTCTTTAGGAGAAAAAAGTATTTAAAATTTAACTGTTTATCAAAATGTGGTCCCTGATCCAATTTTGTTGGGGGTCGGGATATATGATATGATGTCCAGATTGTAATAAATTTAGAATTGCAAAACATCATTTAGTAATATGAATTCCTAAATTTAAAGATTTAAAGTAAAATATATATAATTGGGAAATTGGCGAAAAGATTCAATATCAATCATTCATGTACCAAAGCACACATGTATATTAAATTTTATTAAGTTCATTTAAAAATGATGTACAAAATTATGGTCCAATTGAAAATATATCGGGGTTGATTAAACACTTTTATTGCTGTTATTTGTAAAATAATGTGGTGCCCGTTTTAAATTTTTATTATTCAATTATATTGTCATGCACATTTTTAATAACTAAACAAGGAACATTTTTTATTCGCTACAGATAGAACTTTGCACAAACAAAAAAAATTTAATCCTAAAATATTTTATAAAAAAATTTGTATGTACCTACATAAAATATGGCATTCAGTTTCAAAAGGATCGCTTTAAAATTAATTGTAGCTCCTATATAGGGTCCTCTCCCGAAAATCATTTAAAAGTACTTAAATTCCACATAAATGTTCGTATGTTAACAAAATTTGGATCAACTAAGATTAATCATAGCACCCATATAATAACATACACAATAGTCGATCTTCACCGAATATACATTTCTATATATATATAAATATATATATATATATATATATATATATATTATCTTTTTATTTTTGAAGCACAACAATTTTTTGCCGACCAGTGTTATTTTTTTTTTTTTTGGTTTTTTTAATATAAATTTTCAATAAATCGCAGATTTTCGGTTTTTAGTGTGATACTTGAAAATTGTAAAGATTCTAGTTAAAAAACTAAAAATTGGGAAAATTTTCAGATTTGAGTCTTAATCACTTTAAAAGGATCCTTATAATTCTCTTATTTCCAATTATATTCAATATATAATTCATCCCCATTCATTTAGCTTTCTAGTTCTTGTCGTTTAGATTACGATATTTTTCTATTCTGTATATATATCAATATCCCTATATTCAATATCCCTCGATATTTTAATCCTTGTGAGCTATTCTGTTTCTCTTGCTTGTTCAATTTTATAAGTCTTTTGTTAAGGATTAAATAAATAAAAAATGGATCTATTTTAGTATATTTTTAAAAAATTTAAGTAAAGTAAATTACATTAAATCATAAATCACATTCTAATTTACACATCACTGCCTTTAAGCAAAAAACTTTACAATAGAAATCAAAAGTTAATACAGTCTAAAATATATTAAAACAAATTAACCGAAAAAAATACTTCTGAACTTTTAGAATTTACTACTTATTTACCATTCTCACGTTCTGCGAAGGAATCTTAATCCTTGTTTTAATATTCAACTAAAACGCAACATTTTATTAATAAGATATATAATTAAAGAACTACAGTTTTGGAGCACACTGTTCAGGCTAAAGAAACATGTAACATACGTACGCAACGGAAGGAAAGAAAATGCGCAAACATAAATTTTAGCAAACGGATAAACACAGACATATCCCAACACAACAGCAACAAAACTAGTGAATATATACCAAAAAAGGACAAACAACTACAACCAAATATCCACAACAATCCAGCAAAACTATTTGTATACATAAATATGCAAACACATATAAATTCACAAATACAAAAGTAAACAACAGACAGTAGTCAATGTTTTTGTTTATATTTTTTATGTTTTCATATATAATTGTAAAAATATATACACATATACGAGTATAAATCGGTCGGTCGTTTATCTGAATAAAAAAACAAAACAAAAAAAAGAAGAGAGTAAAAAACTTTCAGCGAAAAACGAAAATCTCATATAACAAAACTCTCTGCACAATTTAAATGTAGAAAAATAAGTGCTAGTGGGAAAAAACTATAACATAAAATAACTCATACAATTTCAGTAAATATGTATTTGGAAATAAAAAAAAAAATAATAATAAAAACAATGAAAACAACACTCACCAACATCCGACAGATCCGGCAAAAGTATCTCTTCGCCACGTTGCCAACTGGCTACTTTAACATATGTACGCACATAGTCCGGTATGGCACACTTAATCAACGCTGAATTTCCCAAATAGACTTCAGTATTTTCCACGTGTACATGAAATTGTCGGCGCACCACTACAATGAAACATCAGAAATAACGGAAATATATATAAAAAAACATCATCAACACTATTGTACACAGAGAGACATATGTATGTATTTATATAGATGTTAAAATACATACAGAGTTTTACTCCAAAAATTAAAAAAAAATAGAGAGTAATACGATTTAACTTTACACAACAACAAACCAAGTAAAACATCATGAAAAATGTATCGGTATGTGTTAAAACAAAAGTGTTATTTCCGGTTATGAGCGAATGAATGTACATGCATAAACAAAAACAGCAAAATAGTTTTCATGAGCAGTCAGGATTAACAGGATTAAAACCGAATATTTAAAAATAAAAACAAATATATAAATAAAAAACAACACGGTATTGAAATAAGATTTTGCTGATGTTGAAAATAAAATTGCAATAAATAAAAAATTAAAAGCCCGCATTCATTTTTATAGATTATTTACAGCATTTTTTGTTTATACGGTTTACGTGATTATAGTTACTTAAGCATTTAATTTTATTTGGTTAATATATTTTTCTTTTATTATTAAACGTTTTCAAAAAGATACTAATATTTTATATTTTAATTAAAATATAAACTTTTTTACGGAATATTATAAACAAAAAGTTCAAAATATTAAAAAAAGTAAAAGTGTTATACTCGGATGGACCGAATTTTATGCCCTTCACAAAATATATATTTCATAAATACATGAACGTATTGGAATTATCTTTTATCAAAATTTTTGCTTTAGTCTGGAAATGTACTTAATATTTGTAAACTGATGTTAACAATGACCTTTACAATGAAATCTGTTCTGAGAAAAGTGTTCCGTTTTTAACTCTCAACGACATTTGTGGTCCCGATCAATATTTATCGCCTTTCCTATATCAATATTTCAAAATTTTTATAAATTGCAATTTACTTTATAATAATAAAAAAATAGTTTTCCCATTTTTATTTGTGTTTCAAGAACAAATATCAAATAATTGGCTTAAAAGACAAAAAAAATTTTTGTGAGAGCGAAGTGGAAGTACCTCTTTATATTTATATCATGAATCAAATTAATTATATTTTCAATGTTTGATGGTATTTTAGAGTTTCCTAGTAAAATTCTAAAAATCGCGATTTTTAAAAATTTTGCGAAAAATGGGGTTCGAATCTTAGTTACTTCTTTATATACTATAGGAAAATATATTTGGTTAGAGTTTATTACAAAGAAATGCTATTTAATATTGTGATCCTTTTTTAACCCAAGTAATTTTTTTTTTTTATCCATAAAATTTGTATCTTTTGAAATTTTTTGATGCACCTCTAAATTTCCGTTAATCATTACAAATGCTGTGTTAAACAGCTAAATAAAGAAGAGATATGTAAAACTATAAATTCCTTTTCAAATTTCTATCAACAATTTTTTTGAAAAAAGATACCTTAGGATTAGAATAAACTTGAAGAATTTTTAACTCTTGGACTCTAAGACGCAATTCCACCAAATGTGATATGCCCCCTTATTATCTACATTTAAAAACTTAATAAACAATTAGAGTTAAGAGGTAATATTAAAGAAACAATCTCAAATATTCAAATTTACTTGTGAAACTTATTTTTTCACAAAAATTATGCTCATATTAAAACGAGGATACGAACCATGGATTGAAGAATTGTAATTTAGTATACTTCCAATTATTATGTATATATACTCCTCAAATATGTAAACCGTATAAAAATCAATTTATAACACTATATGTTGAATATATTTAAAATTCAACAATGTTGAATAATATATATTTTTCTTTTACAAGTATTAAAGTAGAACTATTTTTTGAAATGCAATTTTTATTTAATAAGTTTCAAAAAAACATTTTTAATTACATAATTAAAAATATATTTGACAGTTCCTTTATCTGAAATTTTAAAATTTTAATTTCTGTTTGAAGATAAATTTAAAAAAAGAAGAATTCGAAGAACTCAGTCACAAACGCAAACGGTATACCATATCGATATGTAGAAATTCACTATCTTGATTGCTTACATAAATAGCCCTAAATGAAACTCAAATCTAAATAATACTTTTTCATAAAAAATACATTAAAACGTGCCTATAAATTCTTGTAAAATTATTATTCTTTTTTTAAAAGTTTTTTTTTTAGGAAAAACGTAAATTTATTAGGAGTCCCGGGGATACGAACTCAGGCTTAACAATTTGTAGTCTAGAACACTTTCTCTAAACTATTGAATTTCACAACTTTCCAATAGAAAAATATTTATATATATTTATTATATATTGTATTATTGTATTGTATATGCAAAGAAAAATGCATGAGCTGCTCTAGAAAATCGTTTATAACTCCGCGATTCTTAAACGGATTTTGCTGAATTTCAATAAAAAGATTTTCGAGACTATATACCATATATGTGTTGAAAAATAAATATATTTATTAGACTATAGGCTTCAAAACATCTATTTCAACACACATACGGACAGACAAATATTCTCAAAAGTTATTTTTACTCATCATATCATAAATGTCATAAATATTTTGTCCTGGGTATATATTTTAAGATTTCGTATAAAATTAAATACTTATACACTTCATTTTATGTGAAGGGTATGAAAATGTATTTCATATAATAAATATTTTTTTTTTTTTTTAATCTAATTGACGCAAAACTTATGACTGAAATTTCGGAATACAAAATGCCCTAAAATGTATAAATTCATTTCTTTTGAAAAAAAATCTAACTGATCTTATTCAAATGAACTTTTTCAAAGGTATGACATTTAATTTTAATTTTGAGGGCGGCCCTCAAAACGAGAAACTAAATCCAGTTACTGCCTTTTTCATTTATATTCTACTTAATCTTTTTCTCTTCTCTCTTTTATAAGTTTTATAGTGAATAGTGTATTAAGAAATTGTAGGATCATAAGACTCCGTTTCAAACAACTATTAATTTTAATACACCTACATATGAATAATTAACAAATTGTAGTACTCGCATATTAATATAATGTATTTAAACTTATTTTTACTTATACGCACAAATTTTTTATCGACAAAACTTTAAAATTTAGAAAATTTTAAACTTTTGGTCCCATTTTTTTTATCAACGCATAACTTTTCACCAGATAGTAAATCGGTTTCTTGTTATACAACATATGAAATTTATAAGTGTTGTTTCTCGACTGGTTTATAGCTTGAATCTAAGAGATGTAAATTGTCAGTTCAAAACTGGAATAAATTAAAAATCCTTGAAAGTTTCAGCCAAATTTTTTATATATTTTTTTTAGGTTTAAATGGCTGTTGTTTTGTTAGGTCTACCAAAATACATAAACAGATTTGCTGCTTAAAAAAAATAGAAATATAAGACTCATAAAGTCTGATTCGAAGAGTTTCGAAAATTTTTGAAATTCCTCATATAGATATTAAAGAGTCTCACGACAAAAAAAAAACTTGCAAATATACCTCTCTAGAAATTTCCAGAATATTACATGTAAATATTAAAATATATGTGAGCTGGACCATTTCTAAAATACGCCTAAAAATACGTATTTCTTTCAATGTCGTTATCAAAATTTTTGTTAAAAGAATGAATATCGCTATTACTTCAAATTGTAATAGCGATATTCATTTAAATATTTGTTATGTCTCTTTTTAGTCGCTGAATATTAAGGTTTTACTAACATTTTTTGTCATATTTTCTTTATTCAAAAATATAGTTTTCGGACACTTTTTAACATATATTGCATTTTAATGTACCATTGGAATGGTCTATAATGATACCATTGAAGATTACCCGAAATTAACCCTTTAACAGCAAGATGGTAAATTTTATGCATTTTGTTACCAAAAAGGTTAAATTAGCAATTTTTGCAAATAAGTCACATGGGAGTATTTATTATACTTAAATATGGATGAATCTATGAAAAATATATAAGTTCCTTTAAAACCGCGATAATTATCGAATTAAAAAGATTTTTGAAATTTAGTCACTATTTTACACTTATTTATAGTTTATTTGACATAAGAATTAACTTAACCAATTATGGACGGGAAATCCTAAAATATTACTTAACTAAAGCGTTAAGTGAATACTTGTATCAACACTATTGTATGAAACCTACCCAATGATGCTCCATAATATAAATTACGATGGAAAATGTCCGAAATATTCAAGCTTTAATAAAATAGTATTTAAAATAAAATATTAAAAACTTTTGCTAAAATTTTAATTTCGCGAGAATAAAAACTAATTTTAAAAAATTTTGTACTCATTATGAATTAAAATTCATTTGTTGTTATTTTTTTTTTTTTACAAAAAATTAAACATTATATACACCATATTTGTGGAGGTGTTTTAAAAATGATCCAGCTCACGTGAGCGAAATAATTAAACCGAAATATTCTGTCGCTTAGCTTAAAACATATCTATCTTTTATTTTAGGGGGGGGGGGGGGAAGGGGTATATTTGCGATATCTTTTGGCTCCATACAAATCAGAGCACTTTAATATACATACTACCTAAAAAAAATGTTAAATATACTTAATATTACACACAGTAAATATAATAAAAATTACGTATGTACGTGTAAAAGGTTCGCATAATGTTTTTCTATAGATGTCTTCAGTTAATTGTGAATATAACCATTATTTGTTCATAAATTTTCATGATATATTGCCTACTTCAATCGCTTTATATCTAGCTTTAACTTACAGAGTTTTATTTATCTAATTTAGACAAACCCTCCTTGATTTATACTAGTGTAACCGCCTTAAAAGGAGGTCGTATTAGACATGTTCATAATAAAATTAGTACCTAATAAAAAAAGAGCTGAAAGCAGATTCTTGTTGGGCATGTCTAATACCATTTGGGTCCACATATTTTAGTATAAAGGAGGATTTTTTGCCGAACAGGCCACAGTAGGATAAAATCGAAATTTTTTTAAATAAATCTGTAACTTCTAATAGGCAGATTGGTTGACATTTGTTGGAGGGATTAATACTTATGATTGGAATGGATTTCATATGAAGTACTATTAAACTGTGTGACTGATTTTCAATTCAGTGGCCATGTATGAACGTATAATTTATATTAATTTTAAAGTATCAATAAAATTGGTATTAATGTATAACAGTGCACAATAGGGCAGAATTGAAAATTTCTGGGAATAAATCTGTAACTTCTAAATGACTGGTTTTACATAGGCGTAGCAAAGGTGTATACTATTAATAACTTATGGAATTAATAACTTATACCTCAGTGGTACCTCCGACATAAAAAATTTTTAACCGCTTTACATTGGTCAAAAATCTACTTTTTCTGGCATAAATTCAAAAAGCTTTGTTGGTGCCTTTTCGACGTTATGCCGAAGTTATTTTATCTGAAATTAACACAAATATTTCAAATATTTATTAATAGAGGTTTTAAATCTCTACGGGATATTTAATTGTTTGCTTTTGGTTTTATTTTAATTATTTTTACTATAATTTCTATATTTATTTTTTAAATTTTTATTGATTAGTGAAACTATCTAATAGGTTAGAACATAAGACTTCCTGCTACTTCTTTTTGAAAACCAAGAAATTTCCGCTCAGGCTTAGCAATATTTAACTGAAATACAGTTGAAAGTTGCAAGAATTTGTCGAAAAATTCCGATACTATCTGAAGTGTTGCATAAAACAGACCCCATTACGAACACTTTCACGTTTTTAAATTCGTACAAGTTTATGCCCAAACATAACTTTTCGTTCCTCAAAGTTATAGGTTATCTTTATAAACAACGACAAATGCACGACTTATATAAGATTTAAAATAAAGGTCTTAAAATATATCTCCTAGGCTACAATCCACATTATAGAACATTGTTATACGTTTTTCTGTTAATGAGATACAGCTTTTATAAATCTAACTCCATTTAAATAAAAATTTTAAAAATAATATTCAACTGCCAACTTTAATGCCTTGTCAGACTGTCTTGATTACTCGGTCTGTTATACTTTATGAAATTCAAAACTTTATACAATTTCTTAAACTATTAATTTGGAATTTCTGCCAATTGGATTTTTGACCAGTGTGCACTTGACAAATTTTTGCTTCTTATCCAATTTTAAATATTTTTACATCTTCTTAAAGCTCTCGACGAAAAACAATGCACGTGCTATTTATCCCTCATAGTTTTGAAGTGATTTTCACTTATTTACATTTAAAATTTCGGCTCTCAATTTTGCAAAATTTTAGTCTAGATTTTTTAATATATAGCCCAAGATTTTCATCCAGATTTGTAAAAGTTTTCTTCAATTAGATAAAGAATGAAATAGTCTATCGAATTAAATATTTTTAAGGTCGATATCTTTTGTAAAGTAAAGTGTATACTCTTTTTTCTCTAAAATAAAATTTTCTTTTAGAACATATAATAAATAATTTTATACTTTTCCAAACTTACCGAGAAGTTGTAAAAATATTTGAAATCGGATAAGAAACAAAAATTTGGCAAGCGGTTAAGAATTTGCTTTGTCGGAGGTACCCTTTTTTAACCACCATAAGCCGCTCCTGAGGGGTCTGTGGGATTTAAACTTAAAATTGTACACTCCTCTACCATGCCTTTGTGTAATTGTATATAAATTCAACCAGTCGATTAGAAGTTACAGATTTATTCTCAAAAATTTTTAATTCTGCCTCACTGTGCAGTGTTATACATTAGTAGCAATTTTATTGCTACTTTAAAATTAATAGAAATCATACGCTCAGATGTAGCCACTGAATTCAAAATCAGTCACACTTTTAGTAGTACTTCATATAAAATCCATTCCAATCATAAGTATTAATCACTCCAACAAATGTCAATATTTAATACTGTTTTATTTTTTTATAGACCACACATACATTCTTTTGCCTTAATAAAATCTCTTCTATTTAAACAATAATGTTAATCTACCAACAATAATATCAAACATTTAACAATAATGAATGAAATTTTTATAACATAAAAATCTACCACGATAAAGCAAAATTTTTATGCATGAATTTATTTTAAAAATAATTTATCACGCCAAACATCTATCTTTTTAACTGACCTTTAAATAAAAAAAATGATGAAAAAACACACGTTTTTTATTAAATTATTTATGCTTTTTTCTTTTCGAAACATTTCAATTCAATAGTCATTGCCAACAGTGAACACTGTATGTAAATAACAAGCAAAACAACAAAAACGAAAATAGGAATGAATACTAGATATGAACTAGATACATACATGCAACATGAATGTAGAACAAACTTGCTGTTTACTACTATGAAAATCGTATATACAGTCAATAGTGATGAAATATTTAAAAACGTGAGAAAATGAATATGTAACAGTCAAGGTATACACACATACATATAAAAAGTATGCTTGTGTTTTTATACCCTTCAACACCACTAGTGGTGAAAGAGGGAACACTAAGTTTGTCGTTCCGTGTGTAACACCAAGAAATATTCATTTAAGCCATATATTTTTAGTCCATATGAAATTCTGAGTTGATTAAGCTATGTCCATCTGTCCGTCTGTGGAAATCATTCTCACGTTCATACTAGTAGACCGAATTAATTAAAATTCACCCAGATTGCTTGTGGTTTTCCTAAGCAGTTTGGTATTTAAAATCAGCAAAATCGATTCAGTAAAAAACTATATTTGGAAAAAACTATAAGATTGACGATTTTTTCCTAAAATTTTATAATTTAATTGATACATTTTATATCAAAATGACTACCTCTAGTCACTTCACATTATGACTAAAAATTAGCTAAATCGGACCAGTAGAAAAACTATAAACAAAAATAAGAAAATTTTTAAGATTTAATAATAAAAGTCGCCGTCACTTTACTTAATTGGGATATACACAACAGCATTTATTTACGAGAGTGCCTGTGTGTGTATTCGCTTTAATATTGTTGCTTTTGATCGTGGTGATTTTGGTTCAATTGCAAAACCTACCTAAACCTAATCTTTATGGCTTTATGTATCTCAAGCTTTAAACATGTATAGAAGGGAATATATTTACTTATTAAAAGTCTAATTAATTGAAAACATTGTTATTGGGGAAAATTTTATAAATATCAATTGAATTTGAATATTTTATGGTTTCATTAGCAGCTAGAAAAAAGTAAAAGTACCTATGAATATGAGACATTAGCAAAAAGTTCTAAGCTGCCTGAAACTGAATTTAATCTTTAATAAGTTTTGTGGTAGCAAAATTTTAGCACCATAGGTTTCATTTTATAATCATGATTGTAGTTCGAAGTTCAAAAGCTTAGAAAGGACCAAAAATTACTTAATTATTCCCATTCTTACTCACTTACTCTTTGCGCGTTTATACTTTTTGATCTCATACAACCTTATATAAACTAATCGGACTTTGTGGATAAATTCTACACTTTCTTTGTTATTGAGCAGACTTTCCAAAGTTAAACACATACAGGGTGGTATGAGTAAAATTTTTATGATAAAATTTTTTTATTTTTTTGATTTTTGAGTGGAGTCTCAACGAAATACTAATTTTAAATTAATATTGATACTTGTTGAAATTATTCGTATTTTTCGCTATATCTCGTTAATGTGCCCTAAACAGTCAACGCAGTTGATAGCCTCAAAATTTGGAAAACAAAGGCGAAAATTTATATAAGTTTTTTGAGAGTTTTTTCTAATAGAACAGCATGGATTACTGCGAGAACTTAGTTGTTTATTAGTTTACACAACAAAAGCGAAGAAGCATTAAAAATAAATTTATAAAAAACTTATGTACTTTTTGAAAATTACGCAAAAATTTGCACTTTTTGTTTTTGCATTTTTATATAGTAAATTGCAATTTGTAAAAATATTGTATATAGGAACGCCGATAAATATAATTGATCGGGATCTTAAATTTAAGACAAATGTTGTTGATAGTTGAAAACGAGACACTTTTGTCAAAACACATTTTGCTAAGACACATTGCATGGATAGCACAAAATTGACCATAATTGGCTAGAGTTTGTAGTGCTTGAAGGAAATGTAGAGGCACATTAAAAATTTTCGAAAGATACAAATTTTATGGACCAAAAACAACACACTTAAGTTAAAAAAGGACCACAACATTAAACAGTATTTCTTTATATTAAACTCTAAGAATTATATTTCCGTATAATATATAGAGAAATAGCTTAGATTTTATCCGCATTTATGAATTTAAATTTAACATATCGATAGCTTAACATAGAAAAGGCGTACCTCGAAACATAAGATAAATTAGTTGTTATAAATTAGGTGTTTAGGCTTACAAAATCTATAAAATACATTAAGTAAACTCTAAATTATGTAGTTCCAAAACGATTATACCCAGCAAATATTTTTTTAAATAGTTCAAAAGATGTAATATTTTCATGACTTCTTTAGAACTTATGTATTCAAATGCATTCTTAATTTCTTCCTTAAACCTAAAAAAATTATCATTCGCGAACTCATGAAAACATGGTTCATTGCATGCATTCAACTGTAGTCTAAGAATTGCAGTATTTGATTTTAACTCGATTTTACTTGTAAATTATTGAAGATTATTAATTTTTTATACTTAAATTAAAAATAAACTTTACAAAATGAGTGTCATTTTTGTTTGTTGATAAAATCTTTTGGCATATAAATATACCCACCAATAAAAAAATTTAGTCGAATCATACACGCAGAGAAAAAACGTCATTATCACTAAAATAATATTTTGTTCTCATTATTACTTTTCTTTATTTTTTAATAATACTATGTTCATGATAAGAATATTTTGGTTTTGGTTTTATCATTCAATGTTTACGTTGAATAAAAATTTTAATATAATTGCCTACAAAAATCTTATATTTTTGAATGTTTTTAACAGAAACAAAACTTTTTTTTAATATAGTATTAGCTATTACCAATTTTTATCGTTGTTCTTAAACCATATCTTATTTTTAAGTCATATTAATATTATTATTCACATAACAATAGAATGTTATAGGAATAATAACTTAACTTGTTTATTTTTGAATATATTTTGCTTTTAATGTTTGTTTTCCAACTTCATTATAGTTATCATTTTGTTTTGTTATATTTGGGGTGATTCAAGTAGTATAAGATATGATTAACTACTATTAGTTAACATACAGTAACTTGTATCATTTTGCACAACACATGTGTGTAATGGTCGATCATAATAATATTAATATGAGGATATTATGGGTAGTTTCGAATATGTTTTAAAATTTTTTATAGTAATTAATATGATGAAGCTGACTCATAATATTGCTCATAATATTATTAAATACAAAATGCGAAAACTCGAATCATAATATGAAAAGTGAGAGATGATTATAATATTCATATTTATTATTATTTATGAAAATATAGACTAATCATAATATTTTGCTTTTCAATTATGGTTCCCGCAACCATATTTTTCTCTACGTGTAAAATTTTCATTGATTCTAAGCACTCATTTTAATGACGAGTTGTTTCTCTAAAGTGAACCCATGCGCTCCAGTGAAAATTATGCATCAACCAATGAATTATAACTTTCAAAAAATTTAAAATTGCTGTGTGATTGGTGGAGAGTGTTTAAGATTCGTCACAGCCGAAGATAGCATTTTCACCTGTTTCCTTCTTTTTTTTTTTTTTTTTGTTTGCCGTAAATGTAACACTAAATCAACACATTGTATAGATGCTCTATGCAAACATCAGATGAATATGATGTTGCATGAATTGAATGAAAAATTTATAAAAAATTTTATGAACATTTTCCATAACAACAAAAGTAAAAATGAAATATTTAAATAAATATTTCTTTTAATGTAGAAATATTTGTGAATAAGAAGAAAACTTTTTAATAAAATAAAATTAAATTCTTGTATCAAATTTTATAACAAATTGTAATAAACAATTAGAAAACTTAAAATTTTAAATGCCAGCCTCCCACCAAAAATATTGTATGTAAGCTAAAAGTCCTTAAACAATTTTTTACAACACGTAGAGAAAAACCATGGCTACAGCATTGTCACTACAACAATATTATGTTCTTATTCTTAATTTTCATTAATTTTAATTACACTGTGTTCATGATAACTACGTTTTTGTTTCAGTTTTATCATTAAATGTTTACATTCAATCAAAATTTTAATAATAATATAAAAAATATCATTATTTCTACAACCATTAAATATTATCAATATGTTTCCTTGTTCTTAAACCAAATTTTGTTTTCAAAACATAATAATATTATTATTGCCGTAACAATAAAATGTTGCAAATAAATATGCTTTTTACAAATGTGGTTGAAAAATTCATAACTTTTTTTTATATATATATTTTGTTTTCAACATTTGTTTTCCAATTCAATATATTTCGCACTTAGTTTATACATGAAGTAATATAAGTAGATAAGGTTTTGTTATATTTGGTGTTGTTCAAGCAATATTGATTAACTACTATTAAAGGATTTAATTAATAAAAAAAATCTTATATTATCTTGGGCAACATATGATGGTATAAATAAATAAAAGTAATTAATGAACAGCTAATATATAAATAATTTTTTATGGTTAGTAAACACTCTTATCTACTATTATGAAACAAATATAATGGACTCAAGAAATAATTGAATAAAGATTATAATTTTGAATTAATATGATAAGATGGCATAATAATATGATAAAATGAAATCATAATATGATAACTTGGGATAATATGACAAGATCGAAAAATATAATAAATTGGAGTCATAATATAATAAGATGGGATAATAATGTTGTAATATGTTATAGTAATATGAAAAACTCGAAGCATTGCATAAAAAAGAACCATAAAATCGGACACAATATGATAAAAAGGAACCATAAAAATTATTATTTAAAATCATATCTATTTTTAGCTGTGACCATATATTCCAATCATAATATGTTGCTCTGCATGAAGTTACATGACAAATAAAACGTTAGATAGGTATTTTTAATCTGGAATATATAATAGGCTCAGATCAAAACAGATGGAATTAATGTTAAATCAAAATTATCTTTTACTTGCATTTGTGCTGACTCCAAAATAATAGTCTCACATCCACCACCTGGTACTTCAAACAATTCAAAATATTTATTTGCTTAAATTGGACGATGTCCGTCCGTCATCATTAAATCAATAACTTTTTTTTTTTTTTTTTTTGCTTCAAGCCCTTACACTATGAAATCCACAGATTCTTACTCTATAAAATAGTGAAGATGTTCATTTTAATTATGTGCTATAATATGAACATACACATAAATACAAAACCTATATACATTTGATATAAATGCACAATTTGTGTTAAAATTGTAATAAAGGTTTTCAGGTCAATATGCAGTTTTTAATATATTTTTTCCATCTTTAACATAAAATTACGAGTATTATGTATTTCCTTTGTTTCCTTTTAACATTTTGTATTTGGATTACACATCGTAAGTGTTTTAAATTGCTTTTATTAAAAAAAATAATAAATAAAGATAAAAAAATATATATGCAGATGGAGAAAACGTATGGAAAAAAAGGATCATTATCCGTTGAATTCTTGTAATAGCCTTGGGTTGTAACAATGATTATTTTTCTTTTTGCCTTAGTTGATGTTGCTCTTCTTGCTATTGTTTTTTGCTGATGCTGCTGAGTTGTAAATCCTTTTGATGTCAACACTTTAAACAACTGATTGTTTCTTTTTTTTGCAAATGTACAAGCATAATATTACCTTTAAGCTATTTTGTATACTAAATACTTACTATCGGCAACAAATCAGAGAGATATTTCTTATCTTTACTGTTATTTATAATGTTTGAAAAGCAAAAATGATTTAATATTTAGTTGTAAAGAAAAACAGATAGAGCTTAGTCATAAATCGGCTTAAATTTTATATTTAGCATTAAATAACAAAGTAATAGATAAAATATTTTGTGTGAAATGAAAAA
The DNA here is from genome assembly GCA_932274085.1 of Protocalliphora azurea. Classification (NCBI taxonomy): domain Eukaryota; kingdom Metazoa; phylum Arthropoda; class Insecta; order Diptera; family Calliphoridae; genus Protocalliphora; species Protocalliphora azurea. Next base: position 176,417,490 of record OW026519.1, read on the forward strand.
TATTATTATTTAGATTGTAATAATCCCTCTTAAAAGTAAATCAAAATTATATTATTTATTAAATATCAATCACACTTTGTATAGCATTTCTATATAATGTGAAAGAATCCTAATAATCAGGAAATCTCTACATGGTTTTAGAATATCGTATGTGGAATAAAATTGCAACAAAACCTTCGGAGTTGGTTAAAAATTGTGTACTTATGATAAAGACCTTTTATCATAAATTATGGACAACCACGTGTTTTCTTATAATATTGTGAAAATTTTATGAAAATTAGACTTTTAGCTTCTTCAAAATGTTAATAAATGAAGAACTATTCTGGAAAAATATTTGAATTTTTTTTTTTTTTTTTTTTTTTGATTATTTCTATTTATACATCACCATAAAATGATTTACATTTTAACTCAGATGGCAATGGGATTCAAATTCAAAGAAAAAATTTTTAGTAAATATAAACCCATTGAAAGAACTAATATAAAAAATATGGCCAAAAGTTATTGGAAGAAAAAAATTTGAATGGGTCAAAGTCAGTTCGTAGCGAACATTTTTTTGGAACAATACTTAAATTTGATTAAGACATTTTAGCATTAATTTTGGATGGCCACGTGTTTTCTCATTATAATACGCAAATTTGCATGAAAGTCGAAGTTCAAATTTCTTTAAAATATTAACAAAAAAAAACCACCTTGAACAGAAATTGTGTAATTTTTTCGATTAATTTTATATTTAGTTCGCAAAAAATTATTTACATTTTAACTAACTAATATTTTAATGATTTACTGCCTGTTCTTATAACAGGGGCACAAAAACGACTCGTATAATTTACATTTAAAACAAAAACAAAATTTCAAAATTTGTTTTTGCGCTCATGTTATAAAAACAGGCAGTTATATTTTAACTAAGATAGAAAGAGTACAAAAACTAAGGCCAACATTTTTCTAAGAAAAAATTTTTATAGATCAAAGTCAATTTCTGGCAAATTTTTAAGCTTTCAAAATTCTGATTTAACTGCATTTTTGGATTAATATATTAAGGTGTGTAACGCAGAGGTGATGTAAAAATAAATATTCTAAAGTACGGATATAACGACAGAATTATTTTTGAGGCGTATGAAAAATCTGTAAATTAAATCAACACGTAAAAATTAAAATTCACCAAATAATTTTAAACTAAAATCTATTAATAAGTTTTGGATCAATTTAAACAGAGGAGAGTTTGTAAAATCCTTTAGACAAAGTTGCAAGGTAAACTAGGATACAATAATCGAATAACAGGTTTGGAATGATAATAAAGTCCTTCAGAACATCTTCAAAAGTGCACAGAAGGGATCAAAATATTAGGCATATAAAAACAATATAATAAGTTATCTTTTGAAAAAAACAATATAAGATATTTAAATTTTTAGAAAAATTTAAACATATTTAATTTTTTTGTAATTTTATTTCGCATACGTTAGTAACCAGTATTGCCAAAATTTTCCTTTTATCTTATAACTTTTTTTAGCCTTTTTTGATTCTTAAGATTGCCTCAAGAAACTAAATTGTTAGTACTTAAACAACGAAGAATATAATTTATTATATGCCACTAATAATTTGTTTCTACAGTATTATCCATTTGAGCATTTTTGTATATTTGTTCACATAAAAAATCGAGGTTTTTTATAATTAAAAAAAATTTCGCCTGCGGCGTTTCATTCCCCAAATTAAAAGTGCCTTAACTCATTTTATGGAGTTACTAAGTCGATTATTATAATTACTTCTTAATATAGTTCATTAACCACAGAAACTATTTATGAAAATAATTAAAGATCTTATTAATGCGAAAATCCACCCAAAAATTTGAAAATACTTATTCAAAAAGGAATTATAAATCAAAAATTACAAAAAATCAATTCAAAATATTGGGTAATTATTTTTCATATGAAATAAAACCCAAATTTGTGTGGGAATTTTTTGGACGATTTTTCATTAAGGCATTTTTATAAATTAATTCTAAATTCTTTAGAAATATGTATATCAAAAACTAATGAGAGAACGGGAAAAAAGAAGTTTCTAAATATCAAAAAAAACTTTTTTCTGGCCTTTTTTTGGGGGTATTTAGCCTTTTTTAACAATTTTTAAAGTTCAATCTAAGCAATTTTTTTTCTCATCTCCTACCAACACTGTTAGCAACACTTAGATTTTGTCATATTTTAATTAAAATACTGGTCAAATACTATAAAATGTTATATTTAATTTCAAAACCATTTTCAAAATTGATGCTGTACAATCTTTTCAAAAACCTTTAAAATTACTAACGCAATGTGGGGTATACAAACCGGAAATTACAACAATCAACAGAAAGGAAATGACTAAATAACAAGTGTTGACTCTTTTTACTCATTCATTTATTTACTTTTCGCTTTTGCCTTCCGACAACATTTAATGCTTTGACAAATTTTTACTTGTAATCATTGTGGTTGTCAACTTATTACATCACAAAACATTTGTTAAAACTACTAGTTCCCAGAATATCCTCCTAATAATGAAGATGATGATAAAATTCTTGTGGTGAGGAGAATATAACAAACTGCTTTTGGATTTCTATGGCTATTAGAGTAGTCCGCAATCAAGCTTTTAAAATTGAACCAATCATAATTTGGCAGAAGAAACATTTGTTACAATATTCTGGCTAAAATCTCAATAAAATTAATTATTTATATTATTTTGATAATTAGTAATCTAAATTAGGGGTTAATTCACGAAAAAAGTAGCTTGGTACAATTATCAAATGGTTAGAGGTGAACTTTTATATTTCACATTTTAAAAACATATTCTTCTAATTAATTTTTCCACATGTCTTTAAACACCCTAATGTCTATGTCTGCACAAAAACTTCAATATTATTCTTTGATTGTGTTTATTTTTTCTATTTGTTGTTTCTTTGGTTTGTGGTCTTTTGATATACGTACATATATTTTAGAATTTTATAAATAAACAAGAAAGTAAATAGTATTAAACTTTTAGGAAATTGTGTCTAGTTTTATTGGCAACTAATGCCGATAAAATAAGAAGAAAAATGGCAATAAAAATGATTTTAAGAAATCATAAAACATTTAATTTTCATTGCATTAAGCTATTTAAATGAGGTTAAGAAATAGCTAAAGAATATTTAAATATAGTAAACATGGAATAGAAATGCAGTCAGTTAGTTTAAAATGAAAATGAGACCACCTTTTAATTAATGTATTTTAGTGATTCGTTTGTTTTACAAAATTGTTAAATAAATAATGTAATAATTAGGGCAACCAAAAATATGTTCTTAAAAAGCATTTTATGCATTTAAAAAATGCTCTTAAAATCTGAAAATTTTCTTGCATTTATTATATTCTTGGGGAATTGGATAAAAAACAATAAAAAGAATATTTCACTGATGGCAAATTATGTAAAAAAAAATCTATTATGTGCAAAATATGCAGCATTTTTCTTTTAAATATAAAATAGGCAAAATTATACTATTTAGTTTAACATATGCCAAATTATGCTCTTAAGTATAAAATATGCAAACATATATCATTTAAATTTTAAAAATATGCTCTAAAATAAAGATCTTTTAATGAAAATATGAAAAAATATGCAGCCGAGTTCAAAATATTAAAAAATATTCTGTAACAATTCGATGCCAACATTTTTAAAATTGTCTGAAATGGATAAATAATTAAAAAATCAGAAAAAATAGGATTTTGAATATTTTTGCTTGCCCTGGTAATAAATTTACAACAGGAATTTCTGTATAAATAAATCAATTCATGTACAAACTTTACTTTTATGAATACACAGCTATAAAATTATGACCGAGTACACTTAGTGCTACAGATACTCAGCAAATTGATTAATGAATCATGAAGAGTGTATTTTTACAATTTTTTTTTTTTTTTTTTTAATTTTTTCAACCAAAAATTCAATTTGTAATTTTAGTAGACAAAAAAAATAATAATAATAAAAATTCTAAAAATTTCCATTCTAAAGTCATAAACTACACTTTTCATAAACATATGTATATTCCAGGGTGATCGATTCTGTTTAAAATAGATTTTTTTCGGTTTAAGTACTGTCGATTATTTCAAAATGTTTATTTTTTGAATGTCGAATAAACTGGTTTTATTTAGCGCAAAAAACCGATTTTACAAATAAGATTTTATTCTAAAAACATATGTACAAAATATTAATATTTGAATGGGAATTTAGGAAAAATATTTTAACTGATTAATCCAACACCTACCTTGAAGTATACCAATCGACTCAGAATCACTTTTTAAATCGATCTAAAGATGTCCGTCCATCTGGCTGGACGGATGGCTGGCTGCCTGTCCATGTAAACATTGTGCACAAAGTACGGGTCGCAATTTTAAAGATAATTCATTGAAATTTGGCACGTGGAGCTATTATGATACAAGCACAAAATCTGTTGAAACTACTTGTGATCGGTCCATTATTTCATCCAGCACCCATACAAATGTCCCCCCGGAATAGAGTTTAAACACTCAAAACTGCCTTAAAAATAAGAATATCTTTGTAACTAATTTTATGAAATTTATGATCGGTCCACAATTGTCCATAGCTCCCCTATACACCCATCTTCCGAAATCACTTTAACGTGCATAAATCCTATACGAATGTTAGTATGAAGTTAATATTCGATATAAATAAGTTTTATGTCAGTAGAAAAACATTGCCAAATTTTATGAGAATCGGTCCATAATTTACCATAGTTTCCATATAAACCCACTTTCAGAAATAACCCTAAAGTGATTTTATGCACTTTAAGGTGATTTCAGGAATTCTGGATGTTAGTATCAACGCATTATTCTGTATTTGTATATTTTATTAACGTTTAGCCACATTTGTAATATAAGTCCCCTTCCCGAATTTTTATTCAATGACTATATCTTCCTTTTTCGTTTTAATATTTGTTTACTTCATTTTTTAAAGAAGCAGTATCTATTTCTAAAATCTGTAAAATGTCATATTTTCCCCATATAAACGCAACACACAAACTTCATTCCTATATGACACGGGTTAACGATATCCGATTTCAATAATATTTCACAAAATATCTTTTTACAATCCAATGAACGATTCTAGGGGGTGTTGCGGTCAAAATTCAAAATTCGTTAAATTTTGATGCAAAGATTATTTCAAACATAAATTAAACTGCAGATTTTATAAAAAAAAATATAAACAATTAAATAACACTCAATCTAGTTAAAGTCAAATACCACAATTGTAAAACTAAAGTTGAAACCATGCATTGAACATTGTTTTCATGAGTTCAAAACTGATAGATTTATTAGGCTTAAGGAAGAAATTAACACTGCATTGGAATATATAAGTTCTAAAGAAATCATGAAAATATTTACTGCACAGAAAAAATTATGACTAGAATTTTTTTAAATAAATCGTTATTTTGCTTTAAATAACATTTTATAAAAAAATTTGTTTGATTTTAATATTTTGTTTTATTAGTTGAAAATAATTTCTAAACCAATTCAAAAAAAAAAAAACAGAAAAACTTTTACTTTCACAAAAAAAAGTAAACAAAATAAAATTATAAAAATGTTGACACAAAAATTATAATTCAACATTTGGAGACTTCCAATGGTAAGTAATCTTCATTTTCGCACAGATTTTGTAATATAATTATTCATATTTAGGTATCTTTTAGATGATCCAAAAGCATATGATCTTATGAGTCGATTGAATAATATACGTTCATATGTATGTATGCTAAAACAGCTAACTCCCTCTCATTATACGTTATACCATACGCGGAAATAATCAGACTATTTAGCACTGTAAAGTTACAAGATCCTTAAAAAAAATAATATATGGTTAGCAATCGTAATTTGTATTGTTTAGCGGTATCATTATGTCCTATCCATAAATATTTATATCCATTTAAAAATCTTCTAAACTTGAAAATCGTAAGTATAATTTAATTATAATTTCTAATTAATAACGATTGGTTTTCTGTTTTAGCTCAATTTGACCCCTAATGAATTTTTGAAGTGTCGAAAAATGTGAATCTCTCATTTTTTCTTATAAATAATATATACTAAACTAGTATGGAAGTGTTATTTTTCACCAACATTATCACACATTACACTAGATTTTTACTATTTATATGTATTACCGTAGCTTTATATTTTATGTTACTTTGATTAGTCCTATTTTAGATAAACAGATCCTTTCTTTTCATGAACTCAACACCATATCTTTTTTATAATTATAAAAATAATTATAAAAACCAATATATATATATATATATATATATATATATATAAACATTTTATTAAATAAAAATAAATATTGTTTGAAAATTTACTAAAAATTAAATATAATTTTTATTACTTTATTTAAAAAAAAGTGATGAAATCTTTGATAATTTTCATAGAATTTATAAATAATAAAAATATTTTACTAAGAAAAAAAAAATACAATTTTTTCAATAAAACTTTTACGAATTTGAATGTTTGATTTTACTAATTCAGTTATAGGTCCGATTTTAATAAAAAATATAATTGGCTTTATAGTTTAAGTTTAATTTTTTAATGTGTTGACTATTTCTGAGTCACAATATTTTCTTTGAATGTTGGTCTCATTTTTCATAATTCTTTTCTTACCTTAATTAAAATTTCTTTCTAAGGATTTTAATGCTTCAAAAAAATTCTAAAATTTAAGTTAATAAATTTTAACTTGAATATTATAAAATTTGTTGAGGTTTTTACAGAAATGTAATATTTTGATAAAAATAATCACTTCTGCAAAAAAAAGGTTAACCGGATTTTTAGAATTTTAAAAAGTGCAACAGATTTTTCCAAAACTCCAACTAATTTTTTTTCCAATTTCTCCAAAAAAAAACGAATAATCGACTGCCCTAGTATTTATATATGAAAATATGTTTGATTTAAAAGAAATAAATAAATATAAATAATCAGATAGTTTGTTATATTAAAGGATAAAATGAAATAAAATAACACTTAAATTCAACACAAAAAAGTATGAATAGAAAAATAAAATAAAAAAATAAAAAATATCATTCTTTAACAATAACATAAGTATAAAAAGTTAGATTTAAAAAAAAATAAATAAAAATAATGTCATTTACCTGCTTGTACGTGAACATTACGACTCAATATTGTACCGGCTTCATTTGTAACACGGCAACGATACATAGTCTCATGAACATCAGAACGATAATATTGAGCCAGAAATGGTGGAAAATACAAAGTACCATTACCAGAAATTTTTCTGAAAAACAACAAGAAAAAAAAACATATTAAAATGAATGCTAATTTATTAAATTCAAAACAAAAATATTTGTTATAATTGCTGCTGCTATTAAAAAGTATTTTCTTTTAATAAAAATATTTGTTGTGTTTTTTTTTTTTTTTATTTTTTGTGTATGAATATAAATTCATTGAAACCACAAACAAACTACGTATCACTCTAAATGGAAATTTTTAAAAAAAGAAAAATATTTATTTTTAATATTATTCTTTTTTTATTTATATGAATATTTTCCCCCACTAACTATTATAAAATATATTTACTACTATATTTTAAGTGTACTCTCGTACACTTAAGAACTTATTATAAATAACATCAAAACTAGCTACATTCAACATCAAGTTCCTGTACTATGTATAACTAGTAGATACAAGTAGGTTTTTTTTTCTATATATATTATAAAAATGTAAGTGGGTGTATTTTAGAATCGATCAAAATAAATAAATGATACAATAAATATATGATATGATTCTATTTTCCGCACAAGGACATTGTCCGAATGCTGCTATGTATACCTGTCTAAAGCTATAGACTCTGCTGTATGAAGTACTGCTTTTTCCCCATTAAATACACTTTTCATTCTTTCAACAGCTGTCCAGCAAAAACTTTTTGGTTTTCGGTAATGGCAACTACTTATTAAAGTAGTTTCTTGGTAATGAGACATCATTATTATTTACCTACTCTGTATTACATAAATAAGTACTCAATAGGATAATAGCTCAGTAATATTGTAACCACGTGGATGAGTTGGTTAGAGCGCTGGATTAACATTAACCGAGGAATGTTGGTTCAACTCCACTCTGATGCTGTTAGTTTTTTGTAACAAAATTTCTAAAAACATATATTTATACTAAAAAGGTTTTTCGTCACTAAAAAAAATTAAGTGCGAGGTGGTGTATTGAATAAGACTTTAGTCATTTAAAACGAATGGTTAATTTGTGTCCGAGTTCAAATCTCACTGACGGCAATTTTTTTTTTATTGTTATTTTTGTTTAGGTACCTATTTTTAAGTATCCCTAGGGTATATAAATAATAACATGAATTTGTGGACAACTCGAACAAAAATAACTAGTTATTCAGGCAAAAAATAAGTAGTTTATATTTGTTTCCAATTATACCTGCTGACTTACCAGGAAAGCAAAGTTTTTGCTGGGTAACTACACATAAAAAGTTATGGCTAATATTTTTCTTAACAAATCACTATTTGAATTTAATTTATATGTAATTAAAGATAACATTTAGTTTTAGTATTTGATTTTATTGATTGTAGACATTTTTAAACTGAATATAAAAACAAAAATAATTTTCTTTATTTTGACAAGTTCAGTAAAAAAATAATAACAAAATTATTAATGTCCAATATTTTCAGGCGTGCAGAGGTATATTGTATTCATTTGAGTAAAGATTTTCCTAATGCAATAATTAATTTTTATGTATCTTAGTCTAGACAATTTGGAAACCTTTTAAATGTGGATCTGAAAACAAGTGAAAATTTATTATATAATGAGTGTGTCTAGGTTTCAACAAAACCAAAACGGATATCGAATGTTGACGAAGTGTGTAGCGGCACAGAAAATACGTATTCCATTCTGCTGTTGTCTAATTATAATCCACAAACTCGGCTTTGGTACTGCCAAACAGAGATTATAAGACAATTTACAAATGCAAACTTGTTTAGATCGTAAGTAGTATTGTTTGTTATACTCTATTCCAACATAATCATCACGAAATCGATTTGACTATGTCCGTCCGTATTCGTAGCCGTTTGGCTAGTGGTCCATTTAAATCGTATGTATTATAAATAAGCATCTTTTAGATTATTTCATAGAACTTGGTATGAGTTATTATTTTGCTACACCTAACTTTATTCAATTGTATTACAAACCTACGCTTCCCAAATGGGTGTTCGCGGACCCGTTGATGTCACTAACAATATTTTAGGATGTCTGCAAAGAATTTTGTTTCATTCGAAATGATAGAATAAATCGCTATGAATAAAAATGCTAGATCAAAGCTAGAAACTATCTATTGTTTTTAGGACTGAGTATAGACTGAATAAGGTCCTTGTAACTTCTACATTGTCCATTAAAAGGAAGACTAATTCTATTTATGCATTTATTCACCGTGAGAAATTTATAAAAGTGTTCGTGAAGAACAAATCTGTAGAAACTCCTACCATATACCACAATAGGTCGTTGGTGTAATATGTCTTAAAGTATACCGTAACTATGTCCTTCCTCCTGATTGGTTGACATGCAGTCTTAATTATGTAATGTAGAGTAGGCAAATAATAATGAAGACTCATTACCAAGAAACTACTTTAGTAAGTAGTTGTCATTACCAACAATCAAAAAGTTTTTGCTAGGAAGGTAATACTATGTTCATATAATATAAAAAAAAACGAAGGACAAGGCCAATGATACCGCAAAGTAGATAGAGGTCAACAAAAACAAATACTTTTTTACTTATTTAATTTAAATATTGAATGAAAATGTAAAATTTGTCGTGATAAATAATTTTATGTCAGTTTGATTACATTCAAGTGTAACATATTTCAATAGAATTTAAATCCATTTTTTAGATGACTGCAAAATTCTAAAAAGTTTTTGAAAAAAATATATTTTTATACCCACTTTTATTAATATTTTAAAATATTTTACCTTATGACTTATATCACTGTATGCTAGACTATACCGCATCAATAAAGGCAAAGTATTTTTTCTTGAGTACTATTTTCATAATATGTAAAATAATATAAATTTGGTTAAAAAATGCCAAGTTTGCAAAGTTATAATTATTACAATGGTAAAAATGTTGGCTTTCCATTGACATATATTTGAAAAAAACATCTTAAGATGAAAGTGAAAATAATTGTTACTTTGTGCTGATGTTTATAACACCCAAAAATATTAATGTACACCAATCGGCTTAAAATCATTCTATGGGTCGATTTAACGATATACGTCCATCAAACTTCAGGACGCAATTTATAAAATAATTAAATGAAATTTGGCACATATGTTTTTTATAGTCCAGAGAAGAAGCCTGTTGAAATTAGTTATGACCGACCCATTATTTCACCTATCCCCCGTACAAATGTCAAAAAATCATAGCGCCAGATTTTATCACAATCGGTGTATAATCAACCATAGGTCCCATATAAAGCCCTAAAACGTATAAATAACGTAATATAAAGCACACATTTGTTTCATAGAAATATACAATATTCTTAATACAAATATCAGCCAACAACTAATCCCACGTCCCATATAAGACCCCTCCCCGAACTTAGATATACAAACAAAATGGTGTAGGGTATCATGTAGTCAGGCTTGACCTACTATATATTTCTAACTTGTTATTTTATATATCAATGTTAAAACATAATTTTAGAATCATTATTATTTTGGATGTAGACACTTTCGTTTTTAAAAACTTTTATGGTTCCTAACAATCCAATGCTTTCAAAAATGGACTTTATTAATGATAAATTTTAACAGTTGTATGGAAGGTGGGCTTGGCGGTAGTCTAATTCCATCCATTTTTTACAAAAGTCTCATATTGGTGTGGTAATAAGTACTTTGTGCTAAAACCCATTTTAATTTGTGAAATGAAAAACTCACTTTATTTTGTAAAATACACTGTGCGAAAGAAAATTTCCAATATGAATTAGTTAAACTCCAATTTATTCTTGGAAAATATGTGTATATCAATACAGCTTTTCTTTCCAATATTTAGCTTTAAACAAGTAATCATATACAAATATAATTCGAATATTTTTTATTCTAAAATGGAAAAATATATTCATTCAAATAAGTAATTCTCAATTTTATAATACTTATACGAATGACAAAACTATTACAAAGTCATTTCATTCTAACTTCTTGGACCAGGTGAAATTAAAATTGACACAAGATACAGCACTAAATGCAAAACTCATAGACCCCTCAGAAGCAGTGCTATGGGATATTAAGTTCAAATAACGCGTGCACATAATTTATTTATAATTTATTGATCAGTTTTTTTACACCAGCTTAAAACTCTCCCTCAGGACTATAAATTATAAAATTATAAATTTCATAATTTATATATATACACTGCCTGCCACTTGAATAAGGAATCACATTTTTTTAAATTTATTTAAGTATTCTCCTAAACTAAAGTTCAGAAAAAAATAACTTTTTCCGCAACCAAATTTCAAAGTGTTGGCTCTATTTTCCTGAAGAAATAAAAAATTTACATATCTTGTTATACTAAAATTATGCATTTATTTAAAGACATATATTTCTGTGGTACTTTTTCATGTGTCACTTGAATAAGAAATATTTTAAAACTAAGCAAACTGTAAATGCGATTTGCCATCGCCTTGTATAATGACTCTAAGTAATTTAGCGAAATTGAACTCCATGCTTCCGTTCTTGCATCCTTCAAGGATTCTATTGTCTCAAATTGTTTTCCTCCTTCATAAAATTTTCTTGCATGACAACCCAAGACATTTTCCATTGGATTCAGGTCTGGTGAATATGGGGGCCAATCCAAAAGTTGAACACCTTGTTGATTAATCCATTGTTTTACTGTTCTGGCGATATAAATCGGAGCGTTGTCGTGTTGGTACGTCCAAGGTATGGATCCAAAGAAATCATTAAATTTTGGAAATGCTTCCTCCAGAATGTTTTTGTAAGTCGTTGCAGTCATTATGTTGGATACAAAAACCAATTCTATGGTACCATAATTCCAAATACCACCCCATACCATTATTCGGCCCCCTCTGCGGTGTCTGCGGCTCAAATATAATTCCTCCTTATTTAGGTCATGGAAGTAATAGTTATACCCATCGGGACGATCAATATTAAATTTTTTCATCGGAAAATACAACTTTAAACCATTTGTCGAACCATGTCATTATATTCTTGGCAAACTGTAGACGTTGTGATTTGCGTTTTTCATTAAGTGGTGGTTTTTTGCAGTTTTCGTCGGACTATGTATGGGCACGACTTTAAAATACGGTGCACTGCTCTTAGACTGGCACTGACTCCACTTTTTTCACGTATTTTTGATACCGACATAGCAGAATTTGATGCAATTCTAAGAATTTTTCGTCTCTCTTTTGGAGTTGTTGTCATTTTCTTCCGCCCTTTCATGTTTTTCCATATCTTTCCACGTTATCTAAATAATTGTACACAATTGTCTTTCCTCTATTAATGTTTTTGGCTATTTGGACCGGATTCTGACCCTGTGATTTCAAAATCAGAATTTTTTTCTTTTTCAGAGTTATTAAGAACCTTACCACGTCTGATTTTGAATAAAAACTATTTATATTGAAAGAAATTCAAATCATAGCCTTCCTGATTAATATTAAAAGAATTCCTCATTCAAGTGGCACACGAAATAGTACCACAGAAATACATGTCTTTAAATAAATGCATAATTTTAATATAACAAAATATGTATATTTTTTATTTCTTGAGGAAACTAAAGCCAACACTTTGAAATTTGGTTGCACAAAAAAAATTTTTTTTCTGAACTTTAGTTTAGGAGATATACTTAATTAAATTTAAAAAAAAATGTGATTTCTTATTCAAGTGGCAGGCAGTGTATATATATATATATATATATATATATATATATATATATCGAATATTTGTTTCTCTTTTGTATTTTATTTTGAGCTATTTTATTAAATTTAATTCATCATAAAATTATCAATTGTACCACGCATATTTATAAAGTACTTTTATTTCAACATAAGCATGTATATGTACGTACGTATGTATTTATATTTTAAAACATACACATGTTTAGTAATTTTTTTTCTTTACTCCTAACAAAGTATGTTCATGTACTTCATCGCAATAGTAAATTTGAAAAATAAAAGCAGCAGCATTCATCACTCACTCACTCAAACCCAAAAAGGTTAAAAATGAACATATATTTCAGTTTCGCTTCAAGAAAGAAAGCAATTTCAATGCAACAAATTTATTATTTCGAATGTCAAATGAGAAAGTGGAAAAGTAAAAAAAGACATAATGTGATCACGTTTGCCTAAATGGTTAAACATAAATATGAATTATTTCTTTAGTGATATTTTGCAATGAGCAAGAGCACATTAAGGAATGTCTGAAAAATTTGTTTAAATGATAAAATTGAAGAAATTAAAATTTAGGAAAATAACTTGAAACTTTTTTTAGTAATCACATTATTAGTTAGAAATCCTTTTCCTCATACGATATAAGGCACAAATAAGTTGACTAATACTATTTATTTTATTATTTATTTTATTAGCTGAACGCGATTGGTAATAATGAGTAGCTAGCAACAATTTATGTACTTATAATATATGTGTATAAACCGATTTTGTCGCAATACATAGAACCTTTCAGTTTTAGAAGTTTTACCTATACTTGAATTTCAAAAAATAAAAATAATATTAATAATTTTTCCCAATAAACATCGATTCAAACCTAAGAAAATTTTTGGAAAATACTCTTTAATAAATAGCAGATTTCTCAAATTGTATTCGAAGCTACAAGATCTGTATTATGAAATAAACAAGAATATTTAAAAAATGCCTACAAAACTATACCGTTAGGAATTAAAAATTTTTGAAATGATTATAAAGTATAAATTTAAGTTTTTTATATTATTTGCCCAATTCAAAACTTTGTTATTGTGTTATTTGTTAAAATAATATGTGAAGCAAAATAAGAGTTTTAATAAAAGTAATCACTTTGTGACTAAGTGTGTTATTTTCAAATAAATTAAAATTTTATAAATGTAAATTTTTTTATTATTTTATTTGGGTTTTAATGAAAAATATTGATGAAAATCTTATCTTTTGAACATTCTTGCGACACCGACCTCAAAGTATACTAATAGACTCATAATCACTTTCTGAGTCGATTAAACGATCTCTGTACATCTGGTAAGTTGCTTGGATGTCCGACCGTGTGGTACTCAGTAAATATATAAATTATGTAAAAAGTAAAAGTCGTAATTTTAAAGATAATTTGTTGAAATTTGGAACATATGACTAAAAGTTCTCCCGGAATAGGGTTTTAATACTGATAAATGCCTTATTATGTCACTATTTCAATAATTTGGCACAAATATATGGTCTATGATAGAATACCAAATTTCATGGAAAAATAATTTAGCATAGCTTCCACATAAGATTCGAAAATTACTTAAACTCGCACAAATACCACATAAATAACAGTATCAAGGTAATATTTGACTAATGTTTTATATAAGCAGAAATCATAGAAGCAGGGATATATATGAGGATCAATTCATAATTGGGCATAAGTTTCATATAAGACCATTTCCGAAAATCTCGAAAATCATTTTGACGTTCAAATATAATGGTGCACAAAAAAAATTATGGCTAAAATTTTTCTAAATAAATCATTATTTGGTTTTAAATTAAATTTAATAAAAAATAGTATTTGGTTTTAATATTCTATTTTATTGCACAGAAAAAATTATGACTGGAATTTTTTAAATAAATCATTATTTAACTTTAAATAAAATTTTATAAAAAAATTTGTTTGATTTTAATATATTATTTTATTGCTTGTAAATTCATTCTAAACTAATACGAAAAACAATAACAATTTATCATTTTTTAACAATTAAAAATATAAAAATAAATAAAATTATAAAAATGTTGACACAAAAAAATATAAAATCCATCATTTGCAGGATTCCAGTGGTAAGTTACCTTAATTATCGTATATATTTCATTACCAAATATGTATAGTAATTTATTTTTGTGTATCCTCTAGATGAATCAAAAGATGGGGTCTATCGTATATTGCTGTATAATCCCCAAGTCGACTATGTCCTTTCAATTGCGTGCCTGAACATCTATCTCCCTCTCGTGATATAATTATGCGAAAGTAACTGGACTTCTTCAAGATAATTTAACGTGTTTTAATTTTTGTATTTCAAATCATTTAAAAGTATTTTGTGGATAAGGTCTTTAGCGGTAGTGATCCTTAACAAAAATGATACATGTTTGCAATCGTAAATTGCCCTGTTGTAAGGTTTTGGCGGTACCAAAGGAGAGTTCGTTTGCGCACTTTTTATATCCTATCTAATTTGGTTTCATTGAAACTTAGATATTTCACTCAGTTAAAAGGTATGTAAGTTGAATTCATTTAGAAATTTGTAAATAGTGTTGTGTCTTCTTTTATTTCATATATATCTTTTTATTCATATATGTATGTGAATACATAATCTATTAGTTATGGCACCATTATTTTTCACCAGCATAATTACACATTATCTACATTACTATACACTGTGTACTACCGTTAAACTATATTTCATCTAAAAAGTCTCCATTAATTAGTTAGTATTATATAAAAGTTTCGTTTCTCTACACCAAATTTTCATACATGCATTTACATGATAAAATACAATACTAACATTCAAACCGAATTATTGTATATATTATAGAAAATGTAAAAAAAAAAAAAATATTAAATAAAAAATAAAAATTGTTTGAAAATCTACAAAATAAATTATATTATTTTTATTGATTTTAATAAATCATATTATTGAATTTCTTAAGAATTTTGAAATATTCAAATCTATAAATAGTAAAAATAATATTATAATAAGAAAAAAAATAAAATTTTTTCAATAAAATATATACGAATTTGAATATTTGATTTTACTAATTCAGTGACAGGTCCGATTTCAGTAATAAATATAGTTGGTTTTATGAATTTAGTAAAAGAATACGAAATTTAATTTTTTCTGTGTGAAATATATCATATTGTCGGGCAAGACTGACCATAAATTTTTTACTTGTTATTATTGATAAATTGATTTTTTTTTTTTTTTTTTCTTTAATTTTTTTGTGAAAATTTTGATTTTTAGTGAAAAATCAAATTTCAAGTGAAGAATGAAATTTCTAGTGAAAAATAAATTTTTTATTTAATAATCGATGAAAGATGGTAAAGTTTAGATGTTGCAAGTGTGAACAAATGTTTCTCATTTTCATCATCTTCCATATATTCCCCTAAGATGTATGCAAGTATGAAAACTACATAAAATATGCTACACTAATATCATCAAATATTGAAAATATCATATATTTTGCTTGAATAACTCAGTAGGTGTTGATATTGCGCGCAATTGTTACCAGAATTATACATAAACTTCTAGCGCGTAAAAATTTGTATATGTTCAATTGAAAACCGCTATAACTTTCACACCCCTGCACAAAATAATTAACGCAAACTGATTTTACATGCATTCGAGTCAATTTATATTTATACAAATGGATTTTAATGTGCTATCAAAAAAAAATCATTTTTTTTAATAATGATCCATATATCACTCAAATTTTTAATTTTTTAACTACACATTTAATATTTTCATTAGATAACGAGTTTTAAAAAACTACTTAAGATATTAAAGAGTAAAGCATAAAACAAAGAAAGGCTTCTCTTCATAAACAAAAAAAAAATAATAATGAAAATAAAACATCTTTTGAAAAACAACAACAGCAACAACACAATCATATGTACTGATATATATATACGTAAAAACTCCCACATAAACTCACATACACATGTAAACACTTCAGAAAACGTGTTTCAAACAAAAGTTCCCCGTTTTTATCTAAATAACCATAAAACCACTCAACAATGTTGCATTGCAAAGAAAATAAAACTGAAACCAAACAAATAAAAAAGGAAGTGCGATATAAAAAGAAATCACAATATATGCACATACAATTATATAAACATAAAGATATTGAAGTGAAAAAATCATATCGAGGGACTATATTCAAAACCCACTATCTCAAAAGAAAAAAAAT
Organism: Protocalliphora azurea; assembly: GCA_932274085.1. Taxonomy (NCBI): domain Eukaryota; kingdom Metazoa; phylum Arthropoda; class Insecta; order Diptera; family Calliphoridae; genus Protocalliphora; species Protocalliphora azurea. The sequence continues at coordinate 176,434,654 of OW026519.1, forward strand.
ACAACAAAAAAATGCTGCAGAAAAAACTGTTACTTTCTCTTATTTTGCAAGTATTCAAAAAATTTTCTTTTACAATATTTGTTAAAAACCACCACTAAATTTTACCTATAATTTGTTTTTAAAATTTACAATATTGACAATTTTAAATAGGGATAGAGGATTTTGCATTGCAAAAAATATATTTAGTTACCATTTAGTGTATAATTTTTAAAGTTTTTAAACTAGTCAGCAATTTAAAAAACCAACATAATTTAAATAGGCAACTTTACTTTAAGATCAGAGCAAGGGAGATGCTACTCCCCATGCAAACAAAATAATTTTTATTGGAGTAAAAATTATTTATCGCTTAAATGAAAAACTATTAGGGCAAAGAAACTACTATAGTGAAAGTCTCGAGATTTTGTGGGAAGAACTTTCTTGTCAAGTTCCACAATTAATATGAAAATAGTTAGGGTAGGTTTAGAGAGGATAGTTGACGCCATACAAAGTGAACATTTATTATTGTATATTATTTATTTGTATTGTATATAGAGGGATTTAAAAAATAAAAATAAACTATTTTATAAAATTTTATAAAATAGCCTTGATGATACATATATTTGATGAACTATACTAAAATTTTAAAATTTATGAGTTTTAACTTTACTAACATTTTTGTGTGGTAGTGGATTAATTTTAGTACTTTAAATTTTTGTTTATTTATTTTTATTTAGTTGGCATTGATTATTATTATTTTTTTGTCAGAATCATTTTTCAAAATTGAAAATTTTCGTCATTAAATTTTTTTTTAACAGTGACGTTCACATTATAAAGAAAATAATTTGTTTCAAAATAATTTTCAATTGTGACTTTTATTGTTATTCATTGAAAAAAATTTTTTTTTTTTTTTTGAATTGTTGAATGTGGTAAGGAAATTTATTTTTATTTCTTGTGCAGAATTTAGTGTCTCAATTTAGTGTGTATTTTAGGTTTTTCTATTACCATAAATAAATAAATTTACACCTGGATGTTGCTATTCCAAAGTTTTGCAATTGGCTTTAAATATTATTGATTGTTACAACATTGGAAATCCTCAAAATTAAAAGAACTGATTCGACAGATAATATATTCTTGGGAAGTGCATCTGAAAGTGAACGAACAATCGTTTTTTGTGAGACCAAAAATATTGTACATTTTGGAAATTACTTATAGAGTCTTCTCCAAAGGGGAGAGATCTAAAATCCACATTGAAGGAAAGGAAAAAATCTTCAGGTGACCAGATTGAATGAGAAATAAATAGCAATTATGTAAATTTTATTTGAATTTCAAATTAAACACATTCATATGAAAGGAACACTCTGAAGAGCAAAGTCCATGTTGAACATTTGAAAATCATCATATATACGGTGTAAAGATACCTAAGTCTAACATTTAATACAAATTCCATTATAAAAATTCTAAAACACTTGACGATTATATTTAAATTCTAAATTACTACTTTGGTCACCAAACATAAATTGTTTTTTAAAAACCTTTATATAATTGCCTAAAAGTATACTACACAAAATGAAATTAAATTTGATACTCTAACACCCATACGTCACGTACTACTTAAAGATATGGATCCTATTTGAAAGGAATAAACATTCAGTAATAATATAATCAAATACCTCTCACAAAAACATAAAACACACTTATACAAATTCCGTAGATTTCAAATATAAAAATTTATTAGCAAATTATTTCGTAATGACAATAATATTCATATCACTTTCTCACAGCTATTAAACAAAAATATATATACTTATTTGAGATTTTAATAACATAAATATTGAACATGTGTGTCTCTAAGCCATTTCAAATAAATAAATGCATTTCAATGAAATTAATTAAAATGCATGACTAAATAACACGAAAGGTTGAGCTATGTAAGTTTTTATGCTTAAAATATCAACTTACTTAAATAAATCTAATTATATTCTTTAATACCAAAAACTTACTGATGCAAAAATTTAGAACTAATCTAATAAAAGAAACCGTATAAAATAAAAGCCTTATTATTTCCTAAGAAGTTGTAAGAAAACCAAAAACATTGTCAAACGCGAAAAACTTACAAATTTTCAAAAATTCGTAATACCCTGTAAATTTTGGGATATTTCGAAAAAAAGCTAAATATTTTGATGATAAATATTATATTTGGTATGAGAAAATTTGGGGAAAACTTTTTCTGTGTTATACCTAAACGCTTTTTGTAAAAATTTTTGGATAGATTTTAATTTATAAAATAAAAAATATTTTTCAATAAGTGATAAAACTAGTACCTAGACAAATTATTTTTTATCGAAAAATGTATTTTTAATCATATGGTCCGTAAAATTTAACGAAATTTGGAAATTTAGAATTTCGAAAACTCAGGAAAAATAAATGAGACTACAAATTTATTTACTATTAGAAGAATTTAACAATTTACAAATATATATATATATGTTATGTAGTTAAGTTAATGGGCATTTCCTACATTTTTTGTTAAACCAGCGATAATTTTTAAATTTTGCTGAAAAATTTTCCAAAAAAGATAAATTTTTGGATAGACAATGTTGAAGATAAATTCGTCACCCCTTTTTATTTTTATGACAAACTAATTTTTTCCAAAGTAATTTTTATTTTTCCCTTTCCTGTTGTAAATTTTTCTTCGTGTTTAATTTTTCTTAGTTGAAAAATTTATTAATGGAAGGGGGAATTTCCCTTCTCCGCACCTCACCACCGTGGACCCACTCTTGAACAATATGTTACCATCATTACTCGATCAATGCTCCTGTACCAGACGTTAGATCATTTTCCCAATCAGTGATACTATACCAAATTAGAAAGTGTGTTTACTAGCTTCATTTGACGTCCCTTGATGTTTCAAAGTAGCGATATTCCCAGGTAAAGTTCACAGAAATCAGTTCTTTGCATATATCTCACTTATGGTGTATTGTATGTTAAAATATTTCCTACAATTTTTTATAAGTAAATTTTTATATCCCGTTATCATTTGAATTTCGATTCGTTCTTGTTTTGTAAGGACAATTAAGCCATTCCTTAAATATATAGGGGAATTTTGTAACCTATAAATATTGTAATAGCACAAGGGTACATAGTACATGCAACCGAACAAATTCAATTGGCAAAATATTTTAAATTTATATCATAGATGAAGGTTATTATAGGGAATATAGATATATCAAAAACGCAGTTTCATGAAATCCTGAGATAGAGGGTTTTGAATATAGTCCTTCGACAAGCTCTCACATAAATTGAAATAAACAAACGAAATTTTACAAAAAGATTACAAAAAAAAAAGAGTGAATAAAATAATAAAAAAAAGTTTTGCGTTTGACTCAAACATAATAGAAGAGACAAAAAATTCCAACATCTATGTGCGTTTATATACTTGAAAAAGATGTTGATGAATGGTTGAATGCATTTGAATATTTGTATGTGCTAAACATATTACACACATTTACTCTCATACTACCAAGTTTTTATTAACGAGTCATATCAAAAACATTTATGTATGTAAAATATTGTACATAAATTCATAAATGTATGTATGTATGTATGAATGAATGTCTAACTGACTGGCTGACTGACTAGAGTAAACCTGTCAAAATCAATGTACTCTATTGTTCTTATGTTTTGTTTTGGTATTTTTGTCTCTTTTTTATGGAAAAGAATTCTGAAATAAAGTTGCTGTAACAACCACAAACAAAATGAATAAGAATTTTTAAAAAAATTTGTAAAAGTAAAAACGAATTTATTATGCCCCTTATTTTGTTTATTATAATGTTGGTATTTTTAAAATTTTTATTCATGTCATTCATTCTGTGAAAGAACGCCTACAAATTTTCCTTACATCTTCGGATTTTATTAATGTTCGGTATACATAACCTATGGATCAATTTTAATATCTCCATTTTTTTTTTTTTTTTTTTTTTTTTTTGAAGTTTACTAAATATTGCATATAAATTGTTTTGGGACAAAATAGTCCACTATTTAAAAAATTTTTTTTTAAATATTCCTTCAGATTTTTTATACGTAAATATATTTCTTTTATATTTTTTCTTATTATTTTTGTGAGTTTAGTTTACAATTAATTTTAACGTAGGATCAGACTAGGGAAATATTTGACAGAAAATGACAAATACTTCTTTGTCGTAATGTGACCATAAAATATTTTTGTATAGCAAATAACAAATCAGCTGATGTTGGGTAAACAAAATTGTTTAATAGTAAAAAACAAAAAGTTTTTAATCAGAAAGTTTTTAGTGTGACCACTTAATGGAAAATATTTTCTCATTTTTTGGGCAAATAATTATTTGATCTTACAAAATTTTTGTAAGAGAAAACAATATCAAATAACATTTGTATTAAATCTAAATCATTAAAATGTAAAAAAAAAAACATAAATAATAAGATTTAAGCAATAAAAATTTTCTAATACAGTATTGCTGATCATTGTAATAATTTCATTAACTTATTTACTTAAGCAATTAAAAGTAAATAAAATAATAAAGCAGGATATGTACCTCATATCCTGGAATCTCAGTCAAATAATACGAAAAAATAATATAACATCGAAATTGTTGGATATACCATCGCTTGGGTATCTTCTACATACTGCTAAAAGTCACCTGCACGAGTTGTTCGGGATTAAAGGTGCTAAAATCAGTTTTTTTACCTATATCTCGGTTATTATGCATCAAACGTATTTTAATGAAAAAATAATTTAGCATCACCTGGGTATCTTTTACATACTACTAAAAGTCACCGTTCATCACAGGTTTGCTGTGCGAGTTATTCAGGATTAAAAGAGTTAAAATCAGTTTTTTTTACCTATATCTCGTGTTTTGATGGTATTTCAACATTTATATAATATAAAATTTCTAACAACTTTGCTGAGGTATATTTTTATGCTCCATCATTGGCTTTCGAGTTATAGCGCATTTTATGTTAGATTTAATGTTTTTAATATCAACTATATTACAGGACAATATCATCTAATTGTGAGGATAATTATACCAACCATATAATCTTCTGTTGCACATATTGTCGATAAATATTATTCTGGTCCATGTTAGGGTGTCCGCAAATATAAAACAATCGCAAACTGTACACATAGCTAAGAAAAAACCTCAGCCTATAACTGAGCAAACCAGAGGACTGTCTCTACAATCTCTAAAATTGGACAATAATTTCAACTAGCAGTCATATAAGTGGTATAGAGAAAACACAGAAAAAATTGACTACTTATATGCCTGCTAGGCTTAAGTGTAATCCAATTTTAATAAAGTCCTCTTACTTGCTCAAGTATTGATATAATTCACTATAGCCTTATTGAAAAATTTGCATTTTCGGATACCATAATACAGACCAGGAAGAGGTTCCCCGACCATTTCGTGAAATATAGGGGATACTAGATAACATTAAATTTAACATAAAATGCGCAATAGGTATATAAAGATAGAGAATTAAACGTATTTTTTAACAATTTTGTACAACACCCTTCCTCCTTCCATCATAAAACCGACTTCCGAACCTATTTTTTTTTCTTTGTCTTCTCATTTTTTATATTTTATTTTTTTATTATTTTTTTTTCCTCTTCTAAAAAAAGCTATCGAAGCTGCTCTGTATAATGAAACCAAAAAAATGTATTTTATTTATTGTTTTCGACAGTTTGATGAAATAATTTTCGAAGACAAATAATTTTCAAATGTGAACAGTGAGAAAATATGTTTTCCCATTTGCCCATTTAACTGTATTTAATGCCTCTTTAAATAAATAAAAATGGGAAAACAAATGTGCCTAATGTGGTTAAAAAAATGAACTACGTATTACTCTGGAAAAATTTTATGTACTTTGGGACAAACAAATTCGAAACAAACATTTTCCTAATCTGACCGTACTTTTGCTCATAATATTTCACAATTTCTCATTTGTAGTATTATACTTTTTTGTCTCAGAATAATTGCTAATGCACTATGAAGTAAATATATTTGTATTTCATACTAATTAAAAATGTTTAAAATAAAAAGCGTAGAAATTTCTTAAAAATGCATCTGAAAATTACATTCTTGTTGTGAGTGCATCTTTAGTAAAAAACGTTATTTTTATTATACAATATTATTTACAATATTTATTGTAATAAACTTTATACTGGTTAAAGAGTTACGAACACTTAAGTTTACATATTACTTAATGAGAATAACAAAAGAAATAAAAAATAAAAAATTACAATTATATAAAAATTAAAATTTTGTGTGAGAAAACTGATAATAATTTTTATAAAAAATATTAAAAATAGTAAATAATCTTACCCCGGAGCAATTATTATTGCATTTTATAGTAAAAATATGTCATTTAAAAATATTAAAAGAAAATTAAAATCAGAGGAATAAAAATTTGTCAAAAAACGCATTGTAAAACTGCAATTGCATTACGAATGAATTTTGCAATAAACAATTTAATTTTGTATTATTGCCTTTAAAGAGGTTTCAGTTAATCTTCATTAAAGAATTGAATCATTAAAATCCACCTACATCGTAAAAATTTTAAATTATGTACTTTGTCGAATTTTTGTAATTTTTATAAAAATTTAAATCGTAATTAAATTCGCGATTTTTTTTTTTTTTTTTTTTGAAATTCGAAAAAAGACTAAATGGCTCCATAAGTTATATTCTTACCAAATATGAACAGAATTTTTGACAATTTAAAAAATATACAGTCTTTTATAAATCTCTCGTGGAATGAACGATATGTATTTAAAAGGTAACGTATGAGTAATATTACTTGTTTGTAATTAATATTACCCATACGTTACTATGCTAAATGTTCTATAGCTCTAACATTTTCAAACATGTGTTATTATGGAAAATGGTTCTACTTAAATTAGAAAAAGTTAATCCATCGGTGGATATTCAAATCTATAAAAAAAAAAACTATTTTGAATTTCAAAATTTATTAATAATTTTTTTCTTCTTTTTTTCAAACATCTAATTGAATGTTTTTGGACTTAGAAGAGATTTCTTCTTATTAATAAACAAATTTAATTGTTTTAATATATTTTAGTAGTTTTGAACCTCTTACAGATTTCATAACGAAAATGAGCAGGCTCTAATTGTTTCTCAAATTTAATAAACTATACATTAAACGGTAGCATGAGTTTTAAGTTAAATTATTCAATATCTTTTCATTAAATAACAGGCTGCTACAAAATAACATTTTTTTATTATCACTCGAATAACGATCTAATGTGGGCTTTAAATCTTCTTGACGACATCCCATAAAATTGTTCAAAAATATCGAAACAACCCCTAAATTTTGAGATATTGCGAAATATCCGTTTTTTAGGTAAGTTCTTGCATTAAACATCTCGTAGCTCCCTAAATTTAAATCAACTAAGGATTTTTAAATTGACTGAAAAAACTTTTTTGAAATTAGCTTTTTAGCTAAAAAAAATTTTAACTTTGCAACAAGTATTTTTTGTTGTAATAATCAGCAATTTATTGCAAGAAAATTAAACACAGAGCAATGTAATCTTTTTCTAATTTAATCCTCTTTTTTGACATATCCCTAAAAAGTTTTTAGTAATCCAGTCTGCAATATTCCTAGTCCGAACTATTTCAAAATTAGCAGGTGTCTAAGTTTACCTTCAGATAAACAATTTCGTATCTTTAGAGACCTAAAAAAAATAACAGGTAGTTCTTTACCGTCGTTAAGGCAATCCTCGGGGAACGTCTACCAGACTATCCATTGTTTCGTGAGTGTGGCCAAAAATAAAAAATTACATAGTAAATTGTAGAAAAGTGGTAAGCTTATTTTATAAAAAGCCAGTTCAATTAAGAAAAATCAAAAGACTTTCTTGAAAAAGTTGTTCCTTTCTGCAGTTATATGGGTTCAAAGTTTAAAGTTTTTATTTGGTATTAAATTATTGAAAATAACTTGAAAAATAGGAAAATGCTAAAAGATTAATAAAATTAAGAATTGTTTATAAAATGCATAAATCTGCACAGCACTATTTTTGTTACATTATGAGAACATGATCGGACTAATTTTTTATAAAATGCATAGATTACGTTTGATTTACCGTTATTTTAATAAACTGGAAAATGTCCTAATATGAAATAAGTTAAAACTTCAATCGACAATTAAAAGAAAGACCATAATTAGAGCTACTTAAACTGAGATAATAACATTTATAAGAAAGTAAATTAAATTAGAAAAAATGCCATTGCATAAATGGAGAAATTTGAAATATATACATAAAGGACGAAAACATAACTTTGGTATGTGAGTACAATATTTCTTAAACTAAAAAAATAAAAAAATGAAGACTTGTTGGGAAAATTAATCATAATTTGTTGATTGTTCTGACTTAACAAGAGGGAGGAGGTGTGTCAGCTTGTAGTATCAACAATGCCACATATTATATAAATATGTTATAGAACTGTATGATGCAAATTATATTCAATATGCATGTTTATCTGCATCAATAGGTACTAATAATTATAAATACTATACATAATTGCAAAACCATAACATTTTTTTCCAACATTTCATATTTGGTTTCATTATTTTTTTACATAATAAAAGTATTTCAAAGCAACCAATAATTAAAAGGATTTTTCTCTTATTTATAGGAAATATTAAAATTTGTATGCGAAAGGATAATAAAATTCAATTTTATCATATCTTTCATATAGTAAAAACAAATTTTAGCTTGGCATTTAGTAAGTAAGTTTTATACTGGATTTATGTAATTATTTTTACTTCCCTCTAGATTTAATCTGATTTTATCTACAACTGTATAAAAAATAGATGTATCTTTGCTTCAACTTTGGCCTTTAACTATAAATATAATAAATATATAGTACTTTTTGAACAGTTTAAATTTTTAAATTTTAAATTTTTTTATAGATTTCGACTTCAAGGACTTTTTCGAGCTAGACATATCCATCGTTAGAAATCATCAAAATTTTGCAAGACAATTCCAACTACTCACATAACCTAATTGTATCGAATTCTGACAGCTTTTGTGGAATTCATTTACTTTTTCACTTCTAGGATATATGACAGCTATGAGTATCCTTGAAGTGATTTTTTGAACAAATTTTGAATTTTTTCACATTTAAGCATTATTTTAACTTGCACCAAATTTTATTAATATACGACAACTTCTTCCATTTTTAGGCACTTGTTATATGAGTTCACTTTTAAATTCTCGGAGATATGACTCAATCATCTTCTTTAGTTATCTCATTTATAACATTAATTTCTAACCCGATCTGGGGTCACAGAGATTCTACATCCCAGCAAAAATAAATTGAAGTCATTTTCAAGGAAATACTTCTTCACTACTTCCAAAGCTTCAGTGATAGTACATTTTCTTGTGCTTAAGGAGTTATATAAATACCATCTAAAGATTTTACTAAAAAGTGACTAAGATTAAGTTTTCTGATATAAAAGATTGAGAATTTATAAATACTTGTTACTTAATAATAACTATTTTAATCAAATGAAAAATATTGTTTTGATAATTTTTTTTAATTAAAAATATTTGATTTATATAAAAATTAAAAGTAATTTACTTGAATTGAATTTACTTGAATTGATAAAAAGAAGTACATAAAAAATCAACTTTGCATGACATCGTGAACATGACATCCTACTCACTGAATAGGTATCAAAAAAGGGAACATCTTCCAATGACAAGCTTATGTTAAATTTATTGGAAATTATCCGAATTTGCACTACTTCAGGATCACAAGTTCAGGATTTTACTGACTTTTTTGGGTGTTTTTTTTTCTGGGATATTTTGTACTTTATCTTTCTGGTCGCATGAACCAGCTCAATTTGTCTGATTTCTAATAGCTAAGTTTAATTTAAAAGTAATTTTATGTTCGAAGCTCAGCGCCATAATAATTCATTTTAAATTGCTTTAGATGTTATTATTAAATAAAAACTGTTTTTTTTTTTAAGTTACAAATGGATTTTTAAAACTTATGTTTATTGCAAACACTATTTCAAACCCATAATACCTACAGCATTATAAAACAATAAAAATATGAAATCGCAAAAAAAACATTTGAGACCCTAACACAACAACAGAAAAAAATTAAAAAAAAAAACAAAACATAAAAAATAACACCACTCAAAAGAAGACAAATATGTGAAAAAATACAATTGTTTAAAAAGTCCTAAACAAAAATTGTGCTTGCATGCATTTGCTCACAAGTATGAGTATGTTTATAACATACATTTGACATGTAACATGACTAAAGTGACATTTAGCATTGAATAGTTAAAAACCAACAACTATACATACATATACGTATATGTATATTGTGATTAGAGGCTGGTGAATCCAAGAGGCAATACTAAAAATTGATGCTTAAAATTTTCATAAAAAATATTAATTTTTAAATTTATGTTTCCTTTTCTCTTTTAAGAAAATCTTTTTAATAAAATATGCTAATTGACAAGTGTCTCTAAGGAGCATTTAAAACAACTCATCATCATGAACATTGTGAATTTGTAATTAAAACCTTGTAATAAAATATGTTTTATATATATATATATATATATATATATATATATATATATATATATATATATATATATGTATATAAAAACCACAAAAAACATGTACTTATGTCCACATGTATTTTATGTGGAAGAAAAAAAATTACAATAAAAATATGTAACCCCATGTAAAATTTTAAGTTTTGACACTCATTTGCTGGCAACCACAAAAACCAACTGAGTTTACCAACAAAAAAGGCTTCACTCACACTTTCAAACTCTTAAAATTGTATGCCAACATAACTATTATTTCTGTTAAAGTTAAATAGAATTTTAAGGCCTTAAGTTTCATAGTTTTAATTGCTTTTTACGATAACCGAATTTGTTAGAAAATTTATATTTTGAACAATATTGAAACTCTAATTTACCCCACGATGAAGCTATGTTCGTGTATATGTCTATCGCACTATGGTTTGAAATGGGTCAAAAGTTGTGATTAAATAAAATTTAAAAATTAACTTTTTATATTAATGTTTGGTGTCCGGTGGAACTATATATAATTTTGCATCACCAATTATTTAAACTAAACATTTCTGTTTTTTAGTTTATCTGTTAGTGAGCTGTCAAAATTGGCAACATATTGGTGTTCTCATGTATAGCGGTAAAGTCGAAATTTTGTTGAAATCAACTAAATATATTTTCGCTTAAAACTTTTAAAAATGAAACTTTTATGTTGGAATCGTCAAACTTAGTATTTTGTTACACTAAAAGTAGGTTCTTATTTTTGGATATTGTATGTAAATATTTTTACATGTTTTTTCTAAAAAAGGTCAAAATTTGGGGTATTTTTATTATTTGATGCACAGTATTATTCCACCTCTGTCACCGCATTGGGAGCGACACCCAATGGTTTTAATGGCATGAAAAATGGGGCTTAATTCAGAAAATGATAAAAAAAAAACTTAATTTGTCGGGCATGTTCTAGAAATCAAAATGAAGTGGATTTAAAATCGAACAAATTTTAAAAAGGACCCTGTAAAGAAAGTTCATAAAAGTATTCCTTTTTATATACTTCATTCTTTGAGTATTAGTTATTTCTATAAGAACAACTCTTACAATTAGGAAAGACTGTGGTCCATTTGTACAAACTTGAACTAATATTCTCGTTCGATTTCAATTCCATTTTATTTCAATTCATTTCTAAAACATGCCCGCATATTTCGTTTCATTAATTTGGACACAAATAAGTAGAAAAAGTAAATTTTCCAATTTTAGAATTTTTTTATTCTTATTTTAACTATACCGTAACTAATTTAGTATAAGATTAATGATGAGGATTTATACATGTATATTTAGCTTGGAATGTTGAACAAATAAATTAAGAAAAAAATTGGAATTCTGAGAAACTTTTACCCCCGCTAGAGCGGATCAAAAAATGGACTATAAAGTAGGGCTTTTTTCAAATTTAAAAAATAATCTATAAATTGTGCAACATTTAAAATAATTTTTTAAACAATAGCCAAGACATTAAAAAATAAGCAAATACATACAATATGACACAATATGACAAATAATTTAGTGGAATAGGAACACCAGGCTTCTAAAAATATTATATTAGGCGGTATTGGGTTTAGATATGTATACTAAAAAAAAAAGAACGAAAGGAAATACATTTATATGTGAAAGTTTTGCCTTTTTAATAGTTTCTTTTAAAATCTATTTACTAAATACCAATTTTTGCATTCTATAATAGTAAAATCGTAATCAAAACATAATTATCTAACATTGAATGGAAAAAATATAAGAATCAGTTAAAAAATAGTAAAATTATTAAGAACTCCCCCGATAACTAATGTGTCCCACTTGTGTGGGAAATATACAAAAAAAAAAACTAAAAAAAACTAAACAAAAAATAACAAAATAATCGTTCGAAATATTTCAATAAAATAATATATTTACTTAAATTCCATTTACAGTTATTCAATTAAAAAACTTTATTTGAAATATTTCACTTTTTAGTTTATATTCACATATTTAAGAAATCTATAAGCTGAAAAGCGGTACTTAGGTGTACATCTTATATGGATGCTAGGGCCAATAATGGATTAAAACTTTTTATATTTTGCAATTAGAATGTTGAGCACATAAAACATATGAAAAATGTATTTATTTCATTTTATTTATATTTATTTATTTATTTCTTAGTTTCAACATATATTCATATGCAAAAGTACTTAAGGAAATATTTCGGGAGGATTTTTGTATGGGAGCTATATAAAATTATGAACCGATTTGAATCAAATTCATAACAGTGCATTAACAAATCTATATAAATATACATGCAAAAATATTGTTAATTAACGATGGACAGACAGACGAGCCCTGGCTTAACCCATTTCCCACCACTACTTGATCACATTAAGATAAATTAATAAAATTTGGTATGGGTTCTATTTTAGTAAATGTGATTATAAAATCGAAGGATTTGAGTAACTAGCTATTTTAATTTCAGAGATATCGGGTGTTGCAAAAACGCATCAACGCTCAATTAGGCATATAAGAAGCAAAAGTTTTAACAACCCAGCAAAAACTTTTTGGTTTTCGGTAATGACAACTACTTATTAAAGTAGTTTCTTGGTAATGAGGCGTCATTATTTTTTGCCTACTCTGTATTACATTAATAAGTACTCAATAGTATAATAGCACAGTAATACTGCAATCACGTGGATGGGTTGGCTAGAGCGCCGGATTAACAACCAGAAAGTTGTTGGTTCAACTCCATTCTTAAGCTGTTAGTTTTTTATAACAAAATGTCTAAAAAGATATTTTAAACTAAAAAGAGTTTTTGTCGCTTAGGATGCTATGTGCGAGATGGGGTACTGAGTAAAACGTTAGTCATTAAAAAGGAATGGTTAGTTTGTGTCCAAGTTCGAGTCTCACTGACGGCAATTTTTTTTTTTTTTTTTTTGTTTTTTTTTATTTTTTTTTTCGTTTAGGTACATATTTTTGTGGACAACTCGAACAAAAATAACTAGTTATTCAGGCAAAAAATAAGTAGTTTATTTTTGTTTCCAATTATACCTGCTAGCTTACCCGGAAAACAAAGTTTTTGCTGGGAAGTTCTATAGGATAATGATTTTTATTTCTTATTTAAATTTAGTTTTTTGTTTATTTTACAAATTTATTTTACAAATTATATATTGAAATTTAAGGTAATTAAATAATGATGTAGAAGCTTTAAATAATTTGACGGTGTAAGGCCAAATAATTTCTTGTAATGTATAAAAATAAAACTATTCTTGTTTAGGTTTCAACGAAACTAAAATGGAAAAAAACGGCACAAAAAATACTATTTTATTCTGCTGGTGTCTAATTATCGTTCACAAACTCTGCCAAACAGAGACAATTTACGATTGCGAACTTGTTTATGGTCCATCGAAACAGATGTCGGCTTCCGACACTACTGTAACCACATCTATTACAGCGTTTATGACGCTAGGTTCTATCTCTCTTTACTTGGCCCCAAACGTCTGGCGCTGCTAATTGAGTCCCTCAAAATTGAACAAAGTGCAAGGCGGGCGTCATGTTTAGGTTTGAACGATACCAAAATGGATAAGATACCATGAATGCTGACGATGTGTATAGCGGCACAGAAAATACATTTTCCATTCTGCTGGTGTCTAATTATAGTCCACGAATTCTGCTTTGGTATCGCCAAACAGAGACAACAAGGCAATTTACGATTGAAAACTTGTTTAATTCTCTTTGAGATATTTCTTTAGATAATTCACTTTTGATTTCAAGCTGGCTCATGAACTACTTTTTTTCAGCTATATGAAATTATTCCATAGTAGCCACCACCACGTTTTGCATAAAATATAAATGTTACGTTAATCGTTTCTGTTGTGATTGGCTGAGTAAGATGAATTCTAATCTTGTAAATCCTGACAAAACACCAAATGAAGTGATGAATAATCTGGTGTATTCCAATTGCACCGCAATTTAAAAATTGAAACATTACCCAGAGAAGGAAAAAAATCGTTTACTTTCATTTATTACGGGTATTTTATAGTATGTTATACAATTTAAACACCTTTTGTAACTTATTATCGATTTATTTTCACTTGATTGATTGACCAAAATGAACTGTCACTTGAGTTGAGAGCGCAGGCTTTTATAGTAGAAATTCTCTACAAAAATTAATTTTTCGAATGTTTTAATATTTTGTATTAAAATAAAATCAGTAATTAAGTAACAATTTCCTTGTTTTCAGTGCGCCACCTTACGTAAATGTAGTTAAAGCACTCTACACCTAATTGACCATTGATGCGTTTTCCCAACACCAATTTTTAGGAGCCTGATGTTCCTATTCCACTAAATTAATTGTCATATTGTGTCATATTGTGTATATTTTCTTATTTTTTAATGTCTTGGCTATTGTTTAAAAAATTATTTTAAATGTTGCACAATTTATCGAATTATTTTTTAAATTTGAAGAAAGCCCTACTTTATAGTCCATTTTTTGATCCGCTCTAGCGGGGGTAAAAGTTTCTCAGAATTCCAATTTTTTTTTTTTCTTAATTTATTTGTTTAATATTCCAAGCTAAATATACATGTATAAATCCTCATCATTAATCTTATACTAAATTAGTTACGGTATAGTTAAAATAAGAATATAAAAAATTCTAAAATTGGAAAATTTACTCTTTCTACTTATTTGTGTGTAAATTAATGAAACGAAATATGATGGCATGTTTTAGGAATGATTTGAAATGAAGTGAAATTGAAATCGTACGAGAATTTTAGTTCTATTTTTTTACAAAATGACCATAGTTTTTGAAGGTTTTAAGGGTTGTTCTTGTAGAAATAACTAATACTCAAAGAATTAAGTCGTTTTTAAAATTTTTTTCGATTTTAAATCCACTTCATTTTGATTTCTATAACATGCCCGACAAATTAAGTTTTTTATCATTTCCTGAATTGAGCAACATTTTTCATGCCATTAAAACCATAATACTGTAAAAATTTTTCTTTTTAAGGCCCTCCTTTTACTACACTTCTCTTCACTAACTACTTATTAACTCCCACACAGATCAACAGTAATAATTAGTCTAAATATTTTTAAGCTTATAAAAAAAAAAACTTTTATCATCCATTCCATGAAAGAACACCCAAAAATTTTCCTTAGGTCTTCGGATTTTGTTAATATGAATAAATAACGTATGGATGTATTTGCCTTCTTCATTTTTATTTAATTTGTATTATTTTTTTTTTTTTTTCTTTAATTTTGAAAAATACGCGATTTTAGTTATAAATTAAATTTTTTGAAAAGACAAAAAACCGAAAAAGTATGCAACTTTAAACAGCAATATGTCCATACTCCATAAACGGATTTTGATAATTTAAATTACATATAGAAGATGAATATTTCCTCTTTAAAAAAATAATTTTGAAATAATATTTTCAGTTAAAATGAATTCATAATGAAAAGGCAATTAATTTAGGATGCATTTTTGACAAATTTCTACCCTTTTATTTATTTATTTATTTTTTTTTTAATTTATTATATTCACTTAAAATTGCAAGATATTCGTAAATTGTTTTGGAAAAAAATGGCTCACTATTTTTAAAAATGTTTAGAAAATATTCCAAGAGATATTTTCATATTTTCATGCAATTTTTTTTTCGACGCCCGACGTAACTCCCCATTTCTGATGTCGATGAAATTCGGTATACATATTCACTAGGTCAGTACAAAATTTAAAGTTTTTCAAAATTTTGAAACTCGTTGTAATTAAGTTTTTATAGCAGTTCAAAATTCACTTTTTCCAAAAATTTGTTTAAAATACATGAAATTTAAATTAATATATCTTTGTCCGATTTAAACAACCTTTGACTCAAATTGATACCCAATAAATCTAGTTTCTAATTGTTTTTGTAAAAAACTAAATTTCTTAGAAAACAGATAATGATATCAATATTCGTCCTTGTATAAACGGTACTTAAAAACATATCTTCCATTTTTATATTTTTTCTTTAAAATGTTCCTTAAAGTGTTGGCATCTTCTTTTTTTCACCTAGATGATTATCTAGTAATATTGCCTATTTTTCTTCTAGGCGCATTTATTTCTTATTTCTTAGATGTATCGCCTATGATGAACAATCTCTCTCGATAGGGGAAAGTTCCGCTATACAAATATGATTATTGTGGCAATAAAATTTTTCTTTTAAGCAATACGAATTCGAATCATTTTTTTTTTTTTTTTTTTTTTGCTTGTAATATTTTTTAATGTATTTTTGTTTTTTGTATGAGTAGATTTTTCTAAAAT
Organism: Protocalliphora azurea; assembly: GCA_932274085.1. Classification (NCBI taxonomy): domain Eukaryota; kingdom Metazoa; phylum Arthropoda; class Insecta; order Diptera; family Calliphoridae; genus Protocalliphora; species Protocalliphora azurea. The sequence goes on from OW026519.1 coordinate 176,451,525, forward strand.
CATTATCTTATGTACTAAATGAGTGTGTCTCAAAAAGTTTGGATTTCCATTGTAATAAAAAAATTTCATACTTTCAAAAATGCTAAAAAAAATATAAATCTAAAATGAAATATTCAATAAAAATTGCATCTAAAAAATTAAAGCAATTGCATTAAAATACACTTTTTGAAATTTTAATAATTTTCCAAACATTTTAATTAAAGATGACAACAATACAATTTAAATGCAGTTTAAATTGTCTTACTTTTCGAAATATTATTGTTTAAACTTACATACTTTTATGATTTTTTAAGTTTTTCAAAACATCAATAAGTAAAGAAAAGTCACGACATTTTACGATTTTACAAAACTAAAGCAGAAACTTATAAATAGGTTACTTGGAACAGCTCAGATATTCGTCATCAATCGAAATAATCAGTTAGAAATTGCTGACTTATTGTCAAAATTTTTCCATATGGTCGCACTAAGAATCCTGGTTTTAAGAATAATTTTATTTGTATATTAATAAAATAGAACCTTATTTTCAGCTTATAATAAAGCGAAGTTTTGAACGTTTTTTATACATATACAAATTGTTGCATTTAAAAAACGTTAGAAAATTTTAAATTATTACTGAAATAATACTGAAATGACATGATTTTGTTTACTTAATGTTAATTTTGTCAGTATTCCCTCATATTCCCACCCTCAATTTTTACATATTGTTGCCAACATTTTAAGGAATATTTTAAAGAAAAATTATGAAAATTTAAGTTGTTTTTTTAATATCCTTCATATAAGGACAAATATAGATTTCATTTTCGTTTTTTTTTTCAAACATAGATTTTTTAGGCTTCAGTTTGAGTTAAAGTTTGTTTAAATCGGCCAAATAATTCTGAAGAAATTTCATATATTAAAAAAAAAATAAAAAAATAAATTTTGAACCACGATAAAAACTAAACTATAATAAATTTGAAAATTTTGAAGAACTTAAAATTTTTTTATTGTCGTTATGAGTGTGTATATCAAATTTTATCCAAATTGTAGGTGGTGAGATCAAAAAAAAAATTTTTTTTTTTTGTTCAAATTTTTGTTTTCTCCCTATAATATTTGTGTTTTTTATTTTTTATGAATTTATTTTATAACTATATTTATTTGTGGTATAAATGATCCAGAATAAGTACTAATGTACTGTGTAGTAAACACATTTGTCTACAATATTAAGTAAAAATCTTTAAAATCAAAAGATTAGAAAATTCTTAAAAATGCATCTAAATGTTGTATTTTTATTATTGTTGTATTTTTACTAAAATTATAACAGAAACTTTATTTATAGTAAAAGCATAAGCACTTAAAGTTACATCCCACCAAAAACTTTTTGGTTTTCGGTAATGGCAACTACTTATTAAAGTAGTTTCTCGGTAATGAAGCGTCATTATTATTTGCTTAGTCTGTATTACATAAATAAGTACTCAATAGTATAATAGCACAGAAATATTGCAATCACGGGGATGAGTTGGCTAGAGCGCTAGTTTAGCAACCTGAGGGTTGTTGGTTCAACTACATTCTGATGCTGTTAGTTTCTTATAATAAAATATCTTAAAAGATATTTTATACTAAAAAAAAGTTTTTGTCACTTAGAAAATTAAGTGCGAGATAGTGTACTGAGTAAAACATTAGTCATTAAAAACGAATGGCTAATTTGTGTTCAAGTTCAAATCTCACTGACTAGTTTTGTTTCTAATTATAATCGCTAGCTTACCGGGAAGACAAAGTTTTTACTGGGATATTACTGAATGAGAAAAAACAAAAATTTTACTTCAATTTTGTATGATAGAACTATTAGCCATTTTGTCTAAAATAATATTCATATTGTTCTAGAACAATTAGTATTTCAATGTGTAATAAAGACATTAGTTTTTAATGTATTAAAAGAAAACTAAAATCTAATAAGTAGAAATTTGTCAAAAATGCATTGTAAAACTACAATTGTACTACTACTGCATTTTTATATAAACATTTCACCTATAAATTATTGCTTTTAAAGAGGTTTCAATTAGCTTTTACTATACCCTTGATCCAATAAAATGCTTCCACAACGTAAAGAGATAGAACATTTAAAGTTACGTACTTTGTCGGTTTTCTTAGGTTTTATAAACAAAAAATTATATGGTGATTAATGCAGCGAATTTTTCATAATTGGAAAAAAAAAAAGATTGAGGGAGACCAAATGGCTCCATAGGTTATAAATATACCAAATATTAACGAAATCTGATGACCATTTGTTAAAAAATAGTCATTTCTAATAAATCTCTCGTGGAATAAACGATATGTATTTATATACATATAAAACCACACATATGTACATAAGAATGCATGTATGTATATAAAAATATCATAATTCCAACATTAACTTACCTTAGTCCTGGCACTTGTGTAGCCATTGTACCATCACTGAGTACCCATGACACAACCGGTGGTGGATTACCATGAGCCGTACAACTAACTTGTGTTCCAGTGTCATTGCTAAAGAGTAGACGTGATGGTGGCTCCTGCAAAAAGGTGGGTACACGTAAGCCGCTTGTGGCTTTGACCACAGGCGGTGACAGTAATAATATTGTGGTTACTAAAGTAATTTCCAACAATGATAATGAGGTGAGAAAGACAAATGCTGAAAAGATACAAAAAAAAGAATGAAAAAAATAAAGGAAACCGGAAAGATTAAACAATGATAGACAAAATTATTAAAGAAATATGTATACTAATTATGTGCTATGTAATACATATTTAATTTAATTTGATGTCTTTTTTATGTTAGAAGTTAAAAAGGTTTTACGTTTAGAACAATGCGCTAAAATAAGCCAACTTTGACGTTAAAATATTCACTTGTTTGGATAAAAAGTGAGCAACTAAAAACAGCAACAATTTGGAGAAAATCGCAAGCTCAATAAAACATTGCAGTTTCGAAAATTATTTCAATAAAAATAAAATTTATTTATATATTGTTATTCTTATTTATATATTTTACTTTATGTTGCTTTCCTTTTAAATCACTTTTTTATTTGCACTAAAGACAGTATTAAGCACAGATTATAGAATTTAAATTTTATTATTATGATTTTTTTTAAAGATGTTAATCTTAAAGTTTTCCCTTTAATAATTAGTTGGTCTTGTACGTCTGCTATCCAAATTTGCCTCAAATTCTATTTAATTCATAAATGAGTAGTATTATCATTTTAATCATCACAATTACGAAATATACAGATATTACATAATATAACATTATATTATATATATTGCAGGCATATGCATTTAAATACGTGGTATGTGTCAAAAATAATACAAAAGATAAGCGCTTAGTTCTTTGTTCCCATTAACAATGCTCTTAATTCTTTAACCTTAAACAAAAACTTGTTAATAAAAAAAGCATCTGTGCCACATAATTGTTTCAACATCTCTGAACGCTTTATATGTATGTATACACATACATAAGTATAATAGTGAAAACAAATTTGTACTAAAATTCTACATTTATACAGATGCGAATATATACGTTATGCCTTTAGCATTTAACACTATGTAACAGTAGTGGCATTTGGGGAAAACACAAAAAACAGAAAGAATTTAGTTCAAGTCGTTACTTAACAACAATTAGATACTTATTTTTTCAGGTTGCTTGTTTTATTGCATCGCATGAGTTCTAATGAATGTAACCATGAATATATGTAACCAACATATACACATTAATTTATAAACAAAGATACATACACTGGTGCATATTCCTATAAACGCATTTACAATTTTTGTTTTTCTTTGAGGTATATTCGTTTCTCTTAACCAAAAACAATGTTGTGTTTTTACAATAACCCGCGATAAAACAGTACTCTTTTATGTAAGAAATATTTGCTTTTGTTTGTTGTCTTCTTTAATTTAGCAAAGTAACCTTTTCTGATGAAAAGAAATTGAATTTGAACGGTCCCGATTCATATTCTTGCTATTGGCATGATTTGAGGTCGAACAAAATTCGTATGTCGAAACATAATTTCGGTAGAGGCAGCTTTATGGTTTGAGCAGCCTTTTGTACTACAGGAAAATCAAAAATATGTTTTGTTCCAAATTAATAGTGCAATTTATAATGATCTTTTGAAGGATGCTCTTCTCTCATTTATGGATGAAAAAATGGATGAAGATTGCATATTCCAAAATGATAAAGCTGCAATCAATTTCTCGAATCATCTAAATCGTGGTTTAATGAACGTATTATTCCACTATTCCGAATCTAAATCAAATGGAGAATCTGTGAGTGTACATGGCCCGTAAAGTTTTCGCAAGAAATGCACGGAATGAAACCATAATGACAACAACGGAGTTAAAACTAAAAATCAAGCAAGCCCGAAAAGAAATTTAGGGTGATTTTCTTAAAAAATTAGTCGAATCAATGACAGACCGAATTTTTGAAGTTATACAAAACAAAGGTTCATTATCACATTATTAATAAAGCTTAAGTGCTTATATAAGAGAATGCCATAAAAAATGTTAATAAACTACTAAAATTACAATGAAAAAAAAATTAATGTACATTTTAAGTTTTTTGTTATTAAATGTTTAAGTGAAGCCAATAAATAATTTCAAAAATTAATTTTGTAGCACCTCAATTATTTTTTAGCCCCATTTTTAGTAAGTTTATTGAAAAAATTGATGTGCGTTTATAGGAATAAGCACCAGTGTATATGTATTTAGTTTTAGTGTTAAGAATATTTACAACTAATTTATATTTTTAAGTTTGTATTTATTTATTCATATAAATGAGAAACTTACCTTTTGCCTTGGCAACAGTTACTAGTGCACTCATTTCTGTGCATGTGTTTTGTTTTGTAGAAATTGTGGCTTTTAAATTGTTTATGGTATTTATATTGTTAATTATTTAATAATTAAAATTGTTATAGGTTGATGTTTATTTATTTAGTTAAGAATACCTGAGATAAATCTGCAAATAGAAAAAAAATAATTTTTAGTAATTTTAAAGGAAATATTTTAATTTAAGATTTAGTCAATTCCCAGCAAAAAAGTACTAAACAAGATCTGAAAAAGTAACGATCTTAACACTGCGCTATCTTTGGAAGGTAGCTCTTAATGCAAAAAGCAGCTGCAGAAGTATCGTTTTTAACCCATAGTTTTGATTGGTAGGAGGTTATTTTTTATGAATCTTATTCATTGCTTTTAAATTTGTTCTCTTACAACAAAGTTTATATAATTTTTTAATAAAATATTATTTTAGCTTTTTAAAAATAATAAATCTACTTTTCTATTGGTTAATTTATAATTTTCTTAAAATTTTTAACCTTTTTTCTTTCTAAAACTGAATACGTTTTACCCTTTTTTGGAAGTAATTATTAATAACCTCCAAAAAAAATTGCAAAATATGCACTTAGTTCTATTTTTGAATTTTAATACCATAATAAGAGTTTCTCACGGGAATTTCCGTGAATTCCGCAAAATTTTTAATCCCGTAATCTCCGGAAATCATGCGGGAATTCCCGGAATTTCTTGTAAGGAGTAAGATCAAAAAAATCTTAACATATATAAAATTCAATAATTTGGAAACCGTTGATCTTATAATTTTGATTTTTTTTATTTAATTGATATATTATAGATCACAGAAACATATTATTTCTAACCACTATTTATGAACGCGTGGACCTTTTTTTGGTAACCTTTCCATTAGACATTTGATAGTTGTTTCAGTCAATTTTTTTTTTTTTTAACAATTTGACCATCTCTTTTTCAAATTTTTGATATTTTGGAACACCTATTTTATGCTCTTTAATTCTCTTTTCACAAGAGCCCAATATCTCTTTACTGGTCTTAGCTTCGGACAATTTGGAGGATTGACCTCTATTGGTACAAAAACTATGTTTTGGTACCACTCCACAGCTTTCTTACTACATTGACATGATGCTAAATTGGGCCAAATATATGTGGATACACTGTGCTCTCTAATGAAAGAAAGAAACTTTTTTTGTAAACATTCAATGATGTACATTTCGGTATTTATAGAGCCCACTGTAACAAAGGATTTGCTTATTTTTATGCAACTACATAAAGCTTCCCATACCAGGAATTTTATAGAAAATTTTATCTGCTTTTGAGTTCTAATCTTATCTTCAACATTTCCCCGAGCATTAGCAACATAAAAATTTTGACCTGGAAGCTGCAAAAAATCTGCCAGTATATACGTTTCGTCGTCCATTATACAACATTTTTATATAAAATTTAATTTTAATAGTCAGAGCATTGAACTAACCGATTTTTTACACATCAGCATAAACGCTCAATATTATGACGTAGGGTTTAAAAATGCAATAATGAATCCTCATAACAGTATGCTTTTCAAGAAATCGACCTATTGATGATATTAATTGTTATTTTATGTACCTTTAGATCTTAGAAACAAAATGGCAATTCCATTTTTTCCTTTCAATACTAAAGTCGGCGGCATCAGTTTTCTTATTTCATGTTAAGTAGTACCGCAATAGGTCTCGGAATAGAATGCCTTTTTGTTATATGTAAAGTATTTTTTTATTGATATCAATGAACATTAAAAATTTAAAAAATTTATTTTTAGTTTCCTCAAAGTAAATTTCGGTCCTTAAGCAGTTATTTTAGTACATCAGGGGAAAAACTCTATAAATTTGTTTGCAAAAAATATGAAATTTTCATACCTTAGTTAATTTTATAAGCAAAGTATTGAAATTTGTTTTATAATAATTATGGTGCAACTATTTTAAGTAAAAAATAAAATAAAAAATGCGCTAAAAAGTCCTTTGGAAGAATAAATATGTTTTTAATATAATTGTTACAATAATGTTTTGTTAAAAAAAATTGGAATGCTGCAAGAATTGAAAATCACGAACTTTTAAGTAGATTGACCGCTTTTTATTTTCCTGTTTTTATTTTATTATTATTATTATTATTATTATTATTATTTTTTTTTTTTTTTTTGAAAAAGGTGTCAAAATTTTGCGCCTTTTTCTTTTTATGAATAAGATATTGAAATTTTGTTCTACCAAAAATTAAAAACAGAAATCTCTAAAGGAAAACATTTAATTTAGTTTTTCCATATCACCTCCAAATTAGGAATTTTTTTGAGAGATTGTTGAAATTTTTCTTTGGCCAAAATGTACCAGATTTGTGATTTCCAATCGGTGGTAGAGAACTGAAGACTAATTTTAAAAATTATTAATATTTTCCTATTTTACTCATTGATACGCTACATTTGAATGGTTTTCCTACATCATTTAACCAAAAAAAAAGCACACTCTAAGGTGTATTCTTTCACATGATTTTTGATATGCTCAAGATAATTTTCCATATTGAAAAATTCAATATATTCGCATCATAGGATAATTTATATAAAAGATAGATTTTCAGTGCAATTTGTTTATATTTACTTATAAAAAATAATGGGAAATGCGTGCCGACTACAAGCTAATTCGATGCATTTCGTAAAACGTGTTAATTAGACAGATTTAGCAATAGATTTTTAGCAAAAATCTAGTCAAATCTGAAACAACATCCTTCACTGAGATCTAATACATATATATATGTCATTCAAAAATAATGCACACAATTTTAAAATCAGATAAAAGTGAAACTGCCGATTATCGATACATTTACCCAACATTTATTAAAAGATTAAATAGTTCTTTTATTATTGACAGCAAAATATATTTTTCTAAATTCCGTTTTCTTTTCAAATTTATTTTTTAACTTTTTTTTAATTTGTCATTTTTTACTAGTTTTGATAGAATTTGAAATGAACAAACCGTAATATCGAAAGAGATATTAATAGTTTTTTTTAATTACTAGTCATAGAAATTGATATGATGTTTCCAATACATTAACCTATTTTTCCTTTTTTTCCTCAATTTGTGCAAAACAAATTTTCAGTTTTAAACTTTAAAATCGATTAGACATAAAAATGTTTAATGTGGAAAAAACTCAGTGAAAGTACATCCTTAAACCTCTATTTTCAGAAACACAATTTTTTAGGAGAACAAAAATAAACTGTTTATTTCTTTTATTTTTCAAGTGTTTAAAAAAATATTTATTTAAAACCACGAATAAATCTTACATAAAATTTTTAATTTTTAATATTTTGCAATATATGCAATTTTAAAGAGAGATAGAGGCTTTTTGGTCTATTATAAAAAATTTTGATTTTAGACATTCAAAAAAAATTATTATTTTTTGATGGCACATTAAAATCCATTTATATAAATATAAGCCTTGTTCCCGTACCCTAAATTGAGAGCACGAGTAATCCCAGTGTTATCGAAAAGCGTTAAATAATTAAGAAATAAAAATATACAATAAAAAATTTGAACGAAAATGAATAAAAAATTTGTATTAACATACATACAAATATGCTAAAAAATAAAATTGCATTCATATACGAATTTTTAAAACTGTTTGATATTTTATTTCTGGGTAAACAATTTGGACTTTTGTGTTTTAATACTCTTGCACATTGTTGTATTTTTGTGGGAGAGAAATTAGCCCTCTCATTTTACCGCTATTTACCCAACAAGTACGGAAATAAACCTATAAAGTAACATTAATTATTTCTTTATACTAATATTCGCGATTTTTTTAAAATTTTGTGAAAAATTCAGATCGAATCGGAATTATTTCTCCATATACTATACAAAAGTATATTTTATTGGAGTTTTTACTAAAAAATGCAGTTTAATATTGTGAACCTTTTTTAACCCAAGTAAAGTTTTATTGGCAAATTGAACAACAATCATGACTATAGAATGAATACTATGGTGCTAAAATTTTTCACTCTCTTAGTTTCAAGTCGTGTGAGTTTAGATCTATAACCCGTTTGTTTAAAATGGTATTACAACAGAACTTATTAAATATTAAATTCTGTTTCAGAGAGGATAAAAGCTTTTGATAATAGAGGGATTTGTATTGTAAAAAGTACAATTTATTTCCATTTAAACTATGATTGTAACAGTGATATAAAAAGCAACAGAATTCAAATAGGCTATTTATTTTGGGAACGAAGCTGGAGAAATGGTACAAATTTTTATCGCATATTTAAATAAGTTTTACAATTGAGATGAAAAAAGGATGGGGAACCCCCATAAAAAGCAAATATTAGTTATTGCATATACATATGTATTAAGAACTATTAGGGAAAAACCCTTAATTTTTTTTTTTTTTTTTAATTTCCTTACAAGTTACATAACTAAGATATGGAGAGTGCTAAATAGAGGGTTTTGAATAGTATATAGACTAAATTTTATATTCTCTACTAGATTATAGACTACATTATATACTAGACTATAGAGAAGACTATAGACTAGACTAGACTATAGACTAGAGTATAGACTAGACTATAGGCTAGACTATAGATTATAGACTAGATGATAGACTAGGATATAGACTGGACTATAGACTTGGCTATAGAAAATATTACAGACTAGAATAGACTACGTACCAGACTATAAACTAAACTATATACCAAGCTACAGACTAGAGTACAGATTATTTATAGAAAAGACTATGGACTAGACTATAGAATAAACTGTGAATAAGACTATGGACCATATATTACGCTACATTCGAATACAAAATTTGGAGCTAAAAACATAATATGTGTGCAAAAGTTGGGTCGATCGGTCGTAAACCGGCCAACCTGCTTTAACTTTTGTCCTAAAAATGGTCTTGAAAGTTACTAAAATCTTTATTGCATTATAACTCTTTAATTTAACATCTTGCGAAAAAAAACTATACAAGGTTTTGAATCAGAATAAAAGGCAGACATTTTTTATATAATTTTTTAAATTACCATGACTTGTTGTGATGTTATAAGCAATCAAAATAAAAGTTTATAGCTGGACTTTTTCTTAAAAGGCCCTCATTTTAATATGAACCTAGCCTGTTAGATCTTTATTATTTTGTAGAGTAAGATTTGTACTTTCTATAAATCAATACAGTTTTCCACATACGCAAACAATTCCAGCGCAAACGGACCAAAATATGACTTTAAGGTATCGATTTTGTACCTGTTACACAAAAACTGGCATAAAATGCTGGGTATAGCATGTCTTTTTAGATCATTATAGCGAGTATTTTTGAATTATTGTTGGATTAAACAGTCGCTCAAAATTTAAGTGTTTTGCACACATATTATCAAAACTTTTATAAACGTTTTATAGGTAGTCTACTTTATATAATGTACGTATCAATTTTATTATTAACAGTGGCTGCAGAAGTAAACATATTCTTACATAAATGTTTTCACTTAATACTTACTTTTTAAATTTTTATATCAATTTACAAATTATTAATACATTAATTATTGCCAACATGTATAAAAAACACACTTAAGCTGACAACAAAATAACTTTTTTAATAATCGTTCTATTAACATCTAGATTATCCTTATTTCCTGCTAAATCTCAAAATATAATAATATAATAATACACAATCATACAAAAACATTAAAAATGTCTATTATTATGACATTTTATATATAAAATAACATCTTAATCATAAAACTTTTCTGACAATAAAATAAAAGTAGAAATACAGAACAAATCAGGAAAAAAAGTTAAATGTGAAGGAAGGAAATAAAACGAAACAAGAAATCATAATAATGAACGTAATATAGTAAAAAAATAAACCAACAATATTAATAACAACAATATTGCTAACATTGGCACAATCATCACAAGCCAAGTAGAAAATAATAAGTGTAATAAAAGAAAACAATGAAATGTTTTAAAAATGACAAACAACACACAAAACACCCAACCATACAATAACTCATCAAATGTCAAACTGTTTGCAAAACAAATAAATACTCACATACAATAAACACTTTTTAACACATACCAACAAAGTTGATTTTTTAAAAGACTCAATAAAATAATAAACAACTAAACAATAGATGGAAAGACTTCTAAGGCAGACATGCAGACAGAAAAGAAATACAGCATTTACTGACAAACAATAGTCCTAATGACAATCTAAAAGTTCAAAAAAAGAAAAAAAGCATCAACAATAATAACAACAAAATCACCAACTAAAAATATATTGATGTAAAGTGAGAAGTTAGTCTAGAACAACAAAAAATAATAATAAAACAAGAAAACAAATGAAGCCATCAACGTAAAGTAATAAAATAATAAAAAACACAATGTCTATAAAGAGGGAGAAAAAATTACAAAAACATACTTACATATGAATGGTTAATATACAAACAAATGAAGGGGAAAAAAATAACTTAAACAACAATAACAAATATATGCTCATTAAAATCATACTAAACAAAAATACACCTTTCTACAAATATTAATATATATATGTGTAGGTGGCTGGATGAGAGGGTTTTTTATAGATTATGTATTAGGGAAGTGACATTTATAAGTTAAATTTTAAGAAAAATTATCTATTTAAAAAATAGAAAATTACACTTTTTATATTCATACGATAAACGATGTAAAACGACACACTAAAATTCGGATTATTCATTCGGAATTTTGTGGTTAGCTTCTGCTTAAACTTTAAATTAATTTTCAATTGATTTACTTATACACATATTTTAAACGTTATTTTGTTTAGAATCTTCTTTAAAATCTTATAAAAACTCGAAAAATACCAATAAATTGCTTATATGGGAAATTCTCTTCATACGTTTTTAACTTAGATTTTTTAAATTCACTTTTCACGAAATTATGTTAACAACACCTCATGGAATAAAACAACAGAAACTCAAGATATGAAATGCTTCTATGTGGTACCGGTAAGCATTCAAAGTTAAAAAATACAACAAAAAAAATTTTTAAAAGTAATGTTTTTTTTCTTACTTTTGATTCCTGTAATCGCGAATTTTAGCATATTTATCCAATTCCTCTAATATATACTACAAACACATGTAGAAATACGCCAACTTGTATTCAATCAATGTGTCGCTGACCAGTGTTAAATTATATTGCGGACAAGTGGTGAAACTAAAATTTTCAAAATTTAATTTTTTTGTAGTTTTTCGATTAGAAAATTCGCGTCGTTTCGAGTATTGTAAAATAAAGAATAGAAGTTAATTTCCCTTGTAATTATGAATCGTTTGAGATACATCTCTCTAATATGCATTCAATAGAGGCGATATAGGGGGTGCGCAAACTTGGGGAGAAAAACGTGAATGACTCTAAGAGCCTTGAAATTACACTCACAGCATAATTTAAATGAAGCTAAAGTATCGCGTGATCAAAAAAGTTTCCAGATTACATTTTGAAATCGTTGCGGCGCAATAAAATATTAAGTAGCAAAAACGCTATAACTCTTTAAAATCGATCTAAAATTTTGCTAATTTATATTAGCTATTTTTTACATTTAATGTAAAATTATATTTATAATAAGTACATCTATTTTATTTCAATTAAATGAAAAATAGGTTTCAACAAAAAAAAATTGAATAAAAAAAATGACCTAAGATCAGACGCAAATTGAAATCGGTAAAAATGTACAGCAATCTGTAGCTGTTACGATAGCTTATATTGGAATCAAGTAGCACTCAAAAGTAGTTACAAGTTTTTGGTGTCTACACGCAGAGAAAAAATATAGTTGTATTCACCATAATCTAAGAGCAACATATTATGATTGGAGCATATGATCACAGCGAAAAATTGAAATGATTATAAGTAATAATTATTATGATTACATTTTGTCATATTATGTACGATTTTATAGCTTGTTTTTTCATGTTGTGATTCTCGTTTTACATACAATTAAACAAACTTACTACGTCATTATCCCATTATATCAGATTACGATTTGATGTTATTATATTATTATTCTATATTATAATATTATTTTATTATTATACCACATTATACCATTTTATCATATCAATATCCCATTTTATTATATAGTTATCCAATCTTATCATACTTTTATTTCATTTTGTAATATTGTTGTTCCATCTTATCACATATTAAAATAAAACGTATTAATAAAAAATTATTATTTTTTTTTATTGAATATAATAAAGAAAAGTGTTCCTTAGCCAAAAATTATATTCATTTGTACCACCATATGTGGTTCAAATGCAAGATATGTTTTTTTAACTAACCCTTTAAAGGTAATTAATCAAACCTTGTCTATTTATATTTATTTATATATGAACTAAATGAGAATTACAATGAAGTTGGAAAACAAACACCAAAAGCAAAATATATTTAAAAACAAACAAGTTATGATTTTTTCACTAAGTTTGTGAAAAGGATAAGTATTATATTTATTTGAAACCTAATAATATTAATACGGTTTAAAAACAGAGTATGGTTTAAGAACAAGAAAAAGTACTGCAAATATTTAATGATACTAGAAGTAATGATATTTTTGATATTAAGAAAATTTTTTTTCTAGTAAAAATATTTAAAAACATATAATTTTTGCAGTCAAATATTAAAGTTTTTATTGAATGTAAACATTAAATGACAAAATTTTAACAAAAATATTGTTATCATGAACAGAGAGTTATTAGAATTCAAGAAAATTAATAATTAGAACATAATATTATTGTAGTGATAATGTTGTAACCATGTTTTTTTACCTGCATGTATTTTTTGTCATTGCAAAACTTATTTTGTAATTATACAATTAATATATGAAAAATATATCAGTGAATTAAATGCAATTAAAAAAAAAATATCTATAATCAATGTATTTTGTTTTTGTCTCTATATTCTAAAGGGAGGTTTAAACAGATTTGTGATCGCAATTATGTTCACTAATATAAAACTTATCGAAACTTCATTAATTTGTATTTTGTGTACCTTTGTGTAGGTACGTATGTGGAATTATTTTTGATATCGGGCTTAAAATGGATTTTTTAAAATTTTTCTAAATTTCTGATTTTTAATTACCATAATAGAAAATTTGTTCAAAAAACTGTGAAGAAGACAAAATTATCCCATATAAATGCACTCTGCAAAATTAGGTGTCACTCTAATATTTTGCACACTATATTTTTATATAAAAAAAAATCAATCCTATTCGAAAGTCGGCTTTTTTTGAAGCAGTCTAATCACTATTTATGTTTTTATAGAAAAATGTATAATAAATTGTTTAAATGTTTTTTTTTTTTTTTTAATTTTTCTTTTAATATTTATTATTAACTTGAACTTGCTAATTATCAGTTGTAATAAGTCCAAACATACGTGCAATATGCTGGCCTCCTTAATATTTTTATTGCATATGTAGAGATGTGTGACTGACATACTCTTACGTACACATTATGAAGTGACTTTTAAATGTTTGTTATTACAACACATACTCAAATACACATAAAAATACAAACACATATGAGTCTAATGAAAATAAAAACAATATTTATAATATAAATTACAGGTCCTAGGCAAACTGCTATCATGTGAAAATATCTATATGCATGAGCGTATATAAACACATTCTTACAATGAATAAATACATATGTGTGTATTTAAAATAATATAAATGGAATATTTAACTTGACATTTACAGTGAAAATTTTTTATTGTTTTAATTTTTTTTTTTTTTTTTTCTAATTCAAAAAAGAAAACAAATTAAACTTAATTATGTTAGAAACAAATTTAATGGATTAAAAAAATTCATCACAAAATACTTTTTCTATTTTTATTATCTCTGCTCCACTGTTAACACTTTAAAATCTTTATACATATAGCAGTTTTTCTAATAATAACATGTCTATCTACTAGAATACGTTTGATGTTGTTGAATAAGTTTTTCATAACTGTGTGAATAATAGCTAAAGGCGAAATTTTTAACAAAAGACATAAAGTCAACAAAACGTTTAAAATTCTCAATTAGGAGGATCTTTTCTGTAATAACAACATTTACACACATGGTGCTAGGATTGTTTTTAACATATCCAAACTAAAATTTTTTTTTTTTTTAATAAAAATATATATGTAAACAGTATCTTGTGAATACTTAGTTGTATGATATATATTAGGGTGTCCCGAGAAATTATTTCTTGAGATTCTAATGTAGGAAGAACAATCAAACTATGCGTATTAATGAGCAAATTACAGGAAAAATATTAAAAAGGATAATAAAAATTGGTCTTCAGTTTCCTATCAGCATAGGTCCGGCTGACTACTCTCGTTTTACGCAATATTTCATTTATGAGATTTCTTTATAACACGATTTAATATTGGTGACCATTTTTTGAAATACGCGATTTTATTTTACGCAAACTTGGTATGACGCGTTTAAATAACAATGGCAGGCTTTGAATTGCGTGAAATATTATACTGTGTTGAAAGGAATTTATTGAAAAAAAAAAATAATTATTTTAAGAAATGGCTCCATAATAAAATAATGTAATTCATAAGCAAAATGCTATATAACTGCTCGAAAAAATCGATATTTTGGATTTTTTTTTAAAGGGAGAAAGGCAATATAAGTAAAAAGATCCTAAAATTTAAATGAATCTAACTACAGTAAGAATAATCTAAAAAATAAATGGTAGTAATGCGTTGTGTCCTCAATCCGAAACAATTTAGTAGAACAAAATTTACAATTCAGTTATAATTTCAATAGAACAAATTAAAAATATTAAATATGATTAAACAAAAAGCTTTAAAAAATGGCATTTTCACGAAATTTATTTGTTTTAATTTAACGTGATTTATAGGTCACAAATATTTTTCATTTAATTAGTATATTCAGCTAAATTTAAAAATTCTGGTCCCAAAATATAATTTTCTTTTTTTAATGTGTTTTTAATTTACGCGTAATTTCTCTAGTACCAATGAACTGCGTAAATCGAGGGTACATACATTTTTCGCATTGAAAATAGCATTTTTATCAATTTCTAATAGGTTTATATCAATTTTAGTTTTTTCTTAACCCTTTGGGGACAAAAAAATTTTATGAGGATTACTGTTATTTTTTTTTTTTTTTATTTAATTAAATTTATAATTAATCTCAATTTGTTTTGCGACTTCCTTAAACCTTTTGGTCAAATTTTAAAAAGTACAATGGAACGCGCAACATCGTCTTCAATTTCCATAATAAATATTTTATGATACTGTGTCCCTAATCACAAAACCAACTATTTAACCCTGGAAGGGCTTCGGTATTTTTACTCTTTTGAAGGCTTCGTTAGTCGAAAAGACTAACACTAATTTTAATTAAAAATATTTCAAGACATATCATTAAAAACAAATAAAATAATTGATTTTTAGTTGATGTATTCACTTAAACAAAATAACAGCAAAATTTCAAAATATTAAACAAAAAACATAAGTACATTTTATACTAATTATCAGGGAAAATTTAAATATGCAAAAATATGCATTTTGCTAACTTTAAAATTGTGATAGTTTTCGACGTTTTATAAAAAAATAAAAATAAATTAAAAATGCACGCATAATTTGATGGTCTTATTTGATAAGATTTGATTTTTCTTTACGATTATATAAGAAGTATTCAAAAAATTTACAAAATGATATATACAGATAAGTTAATCAAACTCCAAAAAATCACTAGAAAATAGCGTTCTTGATAAGCAAACTAATTTGGTATTCATTATATGTAAATTTAGGCAAACACTTTAAAGATGCGATTTCTTTTTTTGTAAAATATTTGAGAAATTTGCAAAAGCTTAATTTTCAAGCGAAAAGCTTCAAAAACTTGACCTATTAATTATATAAAAAATTTTCTTTAAAATGTATGTATCCTAAAATTAATATAGCAAAAGAGTTGTTGCATACTCTGTGCGTATTTAAAATTTCTGATACTTTTTGAATTTGTTTACAGTATGGCTTCATAGAAAAAATTATTACCTAAAATTTCTCAAAATATTTTTAATTAAAATAGTGATTGTTTTGATCACTTTTTAATTGATTATAAAAGTTTAACAAAACTATATATACTTAAGTATGTGCAAACAAACATTAAAAAAAATTTACATCTGTTGGAATAATTTAAAAGAAAAAAAAAACGTTGAAAATTTACATATTTTGTAAAATAAGTTATTTGTTGTTCTTTTCGTGTATATAAGGGCCTTGAATATTGTAAGGATTTCATATTACACTGATATTACACAGATTTGTAAAGTTCCACGTAATATTAATTTAGTCTTTAGCAGATATTTTAGGCACTCTCATCGAACAGAATAAGAAAATTTAATGATATACGCATAAGAATAAGAAACGTGGAAGCAACATCATAAAGTAAGTGTTATTAATAATTTTAATAATCTTACGATATCAAATTTTAATATTTCTATCACTACCAGAGCTACTATCCAATAACAGACAGAAATCCGTTGAAATTGTCATCCACCCAAATATGTAATTCGATCGCAATCCAATAGGTTTCTGACATATCTGTTTACCGCGAAAGGCTGTCTTTGTAAATTGCGAAGAATATAGAGAATAAAAAAGTTTATTTAAATGAGAACTATATTTTTGTTATACTCATAAAGACATTTAAAAAATTAAAAATAAAAAGTAAAGAAAAACGAAAAAGAAAGATATAGTCGGTCAAGACCGACTACATGATACCCTACACCATTGTGTACGAGCTTAAAAATTCGGGAAGGGGACCTATATTACACCTGTGGCCAATTTTACTAAATGGAAAATAAAATACACAAGTACAGAATAATATGTTTAGGGTTATTCATGGAAGTGGTTTTATATGGAACCGATTCTCACAAAATTTGTTGTTTCTACTTACAAAAAACTTCTTTGTGTCGAATATTAACTTGATACTAACATTCGTATAGAATTTATGCACGTTAAAGTAATTTTCGGAAGAGGGGTTTATATAAGAGCTATGGTCAATTATGGACCGATCATAAATTTCATAAAATTAGGTATATTTATACAGAACCATACAGAATATTTCTATATAAATATTTATTTATAAATATAGTTCTATATAAATATTTATACAGAACTTCTCTGCACTGATTTTTATTAGCTCTAAAATTGCGACATGTACTTTGTGCACAAGGTTTACATGGACAGCCAGCCGTTCAGCCAGGCGGACGATTGGTATACTGTAAGTTATGCAATATAAAGGTATTGGATAACTTTTACCATTCGTTACAAACGTCAGCAGATACGCATAATACTTCAACCTCCTATGGTGGTGTAGAGTATAAAATATAGTATAAAAATTTATATTTTTATACTATATTTTATATTTTGACAGTTTTTACAATTTTTGTTTAAGCTCAGCTTTGGATGGTGTAAGACCATCTCTAGGCTTTTACTTCAGGTTGATTAGAGAGTGGGTTCGGGATAGAACCAATCATGCATGGAATCGTAGAATGGACTGCAGATTATCAAGGGTTCTATGGCCTAAACTTGATACAGCAGATAACAAATCTACTATTAGGCATGAAAAAGGGAAACCTGAAAACTATGATAGGTATTCTAATAGATCATTGTCCCATAGGGGGAATGACAAGGAATTGGGAGATAGGTTCCTGCGGTCTTTGCAGGATGTGCGGTGGATCGTATTACATGTCACTGTCCACGTCTACAACTAAGTAGACAGAAATGGCTAGGCAGTCGATTCGTCGAAGAATTGGACATCATATCAAGGATCGATCTGAGTAGCTTGATAGGATTCGTCGTGGGATTAGGCTGGCTTATAGTGAACGAAATAGGGTGGTAGTATTTTTCCTTCTATCCAAGTTTTTTCAATTCTTTTCTGTTCTTTTCTTGGTCTCAGCTTTCTAATCCTTTTCCTTTCTAAAATCACTTTAACATCACTACTACTACTACTGCTACTACTTTTTCTATCATTTCTACGAAAGGACTCACAATGGACCTCTAGGTCTCCGAGTTAATACACAGGAACTCTTCCGAGTACTGTGCAACCCTTCTCTACCTACCTACCTACAATTTTTGTTAATTTAGTGAGAGGTGCAAATTTAAATATTTTTTGATTGCATGAATACTAAGAAATATTATAGGCTTTATTTAGTCTTCAGACATCTTCATCGTCATTGTCCAACGTGACAAAAAAAATATATTTATATGTTGTTAAAATTACCTTTGGAAGTCGAATTTTATTTTTTCCAAAAAACATATATTTCACACTATGGAAAGAAATATTAATTACACTGCATTACTATAATTACAAAATTACCTTTTCGCTAAAAGTTCAAAAAATCACACTAAATGGTACGTTAGTCGTTTCGACTAACAAGGTTGCTCAAAATGTTAACTTTCAGGGCGTTAAAGCCACATACGTCTAGAGACCTCAAGATCTTATTTACGCCACAAAAAAACACTCAAATTAGCATTGTTGTTAGTCGAAATTACTAACGATACCCAGGTTTAAAAACGTTAGCACGTTTGCTTTAAAAAATTATTATTATTTGTTTTTAAGCACATCAAAATTTGGTAGCATTTGATCCAACGATGGCTAAAGCGAAATTATTTTTCAAAAAAAAAAATGTAGTTTTTGCTTAATTTATGTGTTTGTTGTACTATTTGCGCGATTTAAACTTTGGTAAAAAAAAAATATTTCTTCAGACCTATATGCAACGATTGAAAAATCATGGGTCTCATACATTAAGACTAACAAAAAGTTGCGATTGTTTTTTTCGAAATGGATGACAAAAAAATTTTAATTTTTCCCATGGGATTTTGGTCCTCGAGAGACTCTTTTAGCGTATTTTTGTGAACAAATTGTTCAAAACTACTTTAAGATGGATTACCACAAAAAAACTTTTAATATTTTAATCATAAAAAGAACAACAGTATGCAATTTTTATATATTTTACAAAAAACTAATTGGAATATGTTTCCCATGATATTATCCCAGCGAATATAAAAAAATTTATAAATTTAATCAAAAAATATGAGACTTAATCAGATTCATGTCTGGACATCTGGGAATATTTGTGGCATATAATGCGTGTTATATGCGTTCCACGTTTTTATATCAGCTGCGTTGGGTATAGGTTCATTGTGCTGTTGAATGCAATAGTCCTTACGAATTCGCAAATTTTCTGCACTTTTCTTTGAATATATTCAGGTACACAGATTTATACATTATTTTATGAATAAATACTAAATTTCCAATACCGCCTACCGACATACATTACCACACCGTGCCAAGATGTTTTACAGTTTTATGTATATGCTTGAGATGCTGCTCCTCAACCTTTTTTTCGGCATACTAAAGATCTTCCTTTTGGTTTGAAAATGTTAAAGATAAATTCGTCCGAAAAAAGTAATTATTTCAGAACACATTTGGTTTGGCTATGTAGCCATTGGTGAATTCTTGCAGTTTCTTTCTGTAAATATGGCTGAGAAAGGGTTTGTTTCATGCTATACGTGCATTATACCTAGCTGCTATATGTTTTATGGTACGTATATTTTATGGTACATATATCTACAGAAATACTATTATTAAAACACACCTTTAACTAAATAAATATCTTGGATGCACTTTTAAATGGATCATTCCACAAATTTTCCTTTATTTGTTTCCATCCTGTCTTGCAGTATGTTCTGGAGAGCGTACTATTCTTAGTTGATTTTCAATTTGGCTTTATTATTTAAATAAATTTATAACTTTTTGTACAGTAGATTAACTTTGACGGATCCGATTCTTCAATTCTCTTCTGGGCGTTTTTTAAGCTTATAAAAAACTTTCGGTTGTAGAAAAAACTAAATTCAAACCAGTTCCCAATGTAAAAGAGTTTCAAATGTCTTATTGTCCCTTTCCTTTGAATTGTTATAATCTTTGCAAACCTATTTGCAAGTGTACCAAGACTTTTGCCCTGCGCAATTAGAATTTTGTTTTTACCAAGACTTATGTTGCATACTGTACTAAAAAAATTTTTTTCATAACGAGTTCAAAATTACGAATTTTTGACACCCATTTCGGAAGAAAACTTTTGAAGAACTAAAGAAGATGAATTTAATATACATTATTTTTTTGCATTAATCTCATTATTTGCGGTTTTCCTACGGGTCACTCTAATGTATACATATATACGTGAAAGTCAAATAAGTAAACTTAAGTTTTATGCTCGTAAAGGGGTGTCAAATTGCAAACAAAACACAGAACCATCAGACCAATATAATACACCCATACATTTAGCTGAAACAAAAAATACTCTTACTACTTTACATACTAATAAAACATATAGAACATAGATGTTCCATTGCAACGTATATTCTAAATTAGAGGGTAAACCAATAAGTTAAGATATCATATATCAGAATCATAAATTTTATTTTGAATGAGCTTACAAAATTTTGAGATTAATATTATAAATTGTTTGTTCATTTTTTTTTTTCATTTAGATTAAATTTTTATTCCAATTTAATACTAATTCGATTCAGAACTTCTAAAAATCCATTTGCAAAATT
This sequence comes from Protocalliphora azurea, assembly GCA_932274085.1. Lineage (NCBI taxonomy): Eukaryota > Metazoa > Arthropoda > Insecta > Diptera > Calliphoridae > Protocalliphora > Protocalliphora azurea. The sequence goes on from OW026519.1 coordinate 176,472,935, forward strand.
TTGGACAGTAGTAGACCTATTAACAAGATTGGTAGGGAAGGCACTGTGAAATCTGTCATTAGATTAGCGTTGCGCTAATATTGCTGTAATAAAATTTTCAAAAACTTTCTTCATTTATTTATATTATTAGCTTAAAAACTTATAAATTTACACTCGTATGTAAGTAAATATAAAATAAAGAAGCACTTTGTAAATGTGTGTAAACAAAAAAATAATACTGACTGGTATATATCTCCCCCTTTATTTCAATCTGCTTTCTTCACTCCCTTTCAGAAGGCAATATTATTATTATTTTCGTTTTTTTTTTATAATCCTAATGCATATATTATATGTATATATATATATATATATATATATACATACAGAAAATAAAATATTGTGTATGGATGATGGCCTCATTTGTATAACTTGATGAGTGTCATGATTATATTTGTTTTGTCGCTGTTTAAAAACAAAACAAATACGTTTTTTTATATTCACAAAAGGAGAAAAACTCTACAGAAATAATAAAAAAATAACAGTTTTTTATAACTAAAAATAAATCAAACAAACAACCAACCAACCAGCTTTAGTAAATCTTATCTCCATTCATTTAACTTTTTCTGTTTATTCAAATCATGTCTAACGTTGTGTTTTGCCTTAAAGCAACATTATATGTGGCTCTTAAACTTCCGGTGTATAAATACAAGTTAACGAAACAAATATCTAAACATTTACAAACGCACACTGTAAAGATAGTAGACACAGAGAAAGAGAAACTGTTGAACAACTTTTATTATCGTCATCATCAACTTGTTTCATGCGTTTCTTTTTTTTTTTAATGTTTTCATGTGAAATATCTAGCAGCTCAACTTTTAAAGGCTATTTTTTCTTTTTTTAGTTTACAATTATTATCATTATAATACAAAAATAATATGAAAAGTTTAATGGATTTAAAACAATTTATTTTGCCATCAAGTTTAAATTTTGTGCTTGTTTTATAAACAGATTTAACCGAATATGGTTTCAAAGTTTTTTAGATTTTCTAGGAAAATTGGTTTTAACTGTAAATAAAAAAATGTATTTAAGAGGATAAATATAGCATACAGTAAACCTGAGCAAAAATTTATTAATATAATATTCTTAAACATTTCGTTAAGTTATGTAAAATTAATGAAAATTTCACTGTTTTATACAAAAAAAAAATAGGAATTAATTGTAAGCAAAGTCATTCCAATTAAGTATTAAAAGACCAACAAATTTTTTTTTTTTTTTTTTTTTTTGCTTGAAATATAAAACTGGTATATTTTAAAAGATTATCAGAGTTAAAACTCCATACTTATCACATTTTTTAATTGACTATAGTTCTAGAGATCAACCGTTATGTAAAGAACTAATGAAGTTGCACCACATATTGCAACATATATCCAGAAGTACTTGTTTTAGTAAGTTTACTAGAATAAAGAGAAAATTAACAATCAAATAATCAAAAGTTAAAATTATCTGCATATTATACCAAGAAAATGTTCATTATTCTGCTCAATACCTTGGGAGATATTAGAAAAAATTGTGTTGAAAAAATAAAATTTTTTGTTTATTTTATTTTTTTATTATTATTTTTTTTTTTTTTTTTCAAAAAGTTTAAAAATATTTAAAATTTGCTTTTTTTCTTTTATCATATATTTTTTCTTTATCATATATAAAACGACCTATATTCCATCACAGCAAAAATTATTACCGTATATATTTCATTTAACACAGTTGTTTCATTTTGCATCTAAATTTAATAAATATATTCAAGTAAATATAAAATAAAAATAAAATTTTATTTTTCACTTATATTTTTAATTCACTCAATCATCTACTTGACTGATTTGATCAATTTTTTAATTAGAAAAAATTGTCTGTTTTTTTTTACTTTTTACAGTTTTTAGTAATTGATATAATCATCTTGATGCGAGGTTAAAATTTAAAAAAGTTCTTAATTGAGTGAATTATTTATTAATATATTTGGTAATTGGTTACTTTTTTCTGTGATGAAAATGATGCACATAAATGTCGAGCTTTTTAACAATTAAGCGCATGTATCTTATTTAAAAATGATACAAAATATTTCGTAGTGAAGATAGTGAAATTTGACACCCTGTAGCTCATTCCATATTACAACAGGTTGACTATAAGATTATTCCTTAGAAAGCTTAGGGCACCAACTAACAGTAAAGTATAATTTAAAATAAAATCTAACATACACTTCTCATATTAATTTTAACTGCCGAGAACTTTAAATTTTTTTCCTTGATATCAATACCTTCCAAAAATATGTCAAACTAAAGAACTGGTCGAATTTTTAAAATGCGTTGGTTTGTCCGCGTACAGAGGAGAGTCTAACAACTTAGAACAAAACTTCAATTGAGAAATTTTTGCCAAGGAATTCGATTACAGAGCAATTAAGAACATTTTTCTTTGCTGAAATTCTGATTTCGGAACCAACTTGCCTGTACTTCGAAATTCGTTTTGTTTTTTTTTTTTCATTTTGTACTTCAAAACAAAAACAAATCAAGGCATCTAAACAAGAATTGATGAAGAATCATTTTGTGTATGAACGCAAATGCAAGTTCAAAAAAAAACAAATTCAGAAATAAAAATTGCTGCGTGTAAACTTAGACTAATAAACTGCCTGAAGGACGATGTTCAGTGGTTCAAAAACTCATTTTTTTTTTAATAATTCTATGAAGTTTGATCTATTAAACGTATCTCAATAAAATTTGACATGGATAGAGCTGAACTGCTTTCGAGTTGACTTGGAAGAGCACAGATCCCTATAGTGTCAGATGGGTAGAGAGTAAACACCGAAATTTGGTCATCTCGATTATATAATTCTGTTCAAAATTCGACAAAAATTATTTTGTTATTTTTCCTTCCAAATCTCAAGATGTGTTTACTTGTGTAAGTTATCTCATTTATTTTAAGAGATATATAGGTTGAAGCAAATTGTTTTCTAATTTTTTATCTCGTTTTTTTAAGTTTTCTAAACTTGGTTGGCATAATTTGGATCCATTTTTTTTTTTTTTTTTAATATGCACTAGATTTCTTATAAAATTACAAATAATATTGCTGCTAGAGTTATATAAATATTTGAATCCCATAAAAAATTATATTATTCTTATGTTAAAATTTTGAAAAAAAAAATACAGTTTTGGTGTTTTGTGTAAAATTCTTTCACTTCTATCATATTTCTTTGTTTCGGATTATATAATTTGTTTTATGTTTTCAAAAGAAGTCTTAGCACAAATGCGTATTTGCGTTAAGATATCTTTTGAAAACATAAAAAAAAATTATATAAGCCGGAACAAAATAAATATTTTAGAAATGAAAAAATGTTACATCCTTTTTGGAAAAAAAAGCACAAAAATTGTGAAATTTTTTAAAAGTTTCAACTTTAGAATAACTTTTATTGGATTCATATATTTATATGATTCTTGCAGAAATATTATTTAAAGTCTTTTAAGAAGTCTTGTATATATTGGCAGGCTAATTTTTGAACCCAAATTTAGCCTACCAAGTTTCAAAAAACTTAAAAAACGAAGCCAAAAATTAGAGAAAAATTTGCTTCGACCTAAATGTCACTTAAATGAAAAGTTATCTCTTTTATATAAATGTAAGCATATTTTAGTAGAGATTAACAAGGACTATCTATATGTAAAATTTTTTGCATTCAAATCATGAATGAATTTTTGGCGAATTTTGAAACATACCGCAGATGACCAACTTTGGGGGTTTACCCTCTAGCCCTCTAATGAAGTAGGGATCTGTGCTTCTACAAATCAACTCAGAAACAATTCGACTCTAGCCATGTAAAATTTTTAAGATATCTTTAACTGATCAAAACTTACAAAATTATATCTAAAAAAAAGTTTTTGAAGCACTGTGAGATGTCGAAACGAAATATGGACTTTATTCTTCAGTTAATATCAAAAAAGTTCCAAACAGAAATTTTATGAAGTTCTGTGAGGCCAAGAATGATCACAGTTCCTCAATAATGAATAATAACAAATTCCCATTATTTTGTATTAGACTACGAAATATATGTTATTGTTGTCTTTCCTCCACTACTAAAAAATCTGAAAAATTATTAAACAATCTCTCACAGTTCAAACTTTATGCGACAAAGGATGTAATTAGTTTATAAGTTTAACCTGAATAAACTCCAGCATTTGTATAAAAGTATATTGACGCCATTACTAAGACAAAGCATCGAGTTGAACATTTAACAGGGTCCGATACAAAATTTTGTTACTACAATAAAAGTTCTCTGGAATGATATATTAAGAATAATGTTACTTTTATCCCACAAATTGCGGAAATTTTAAAAGTATTATATCCAAGTCAAAAGTAAATTTTAAAAGGACCCTCCTAAATACAAATAAGGTAAGAAATTTCTATTTAATATGAAATACAAAACGATAAATTTAAATACAAAATAATACATCAGAAAAATTAGCAGATTATTTCATTAAAATATTTTTTTAAACATATGTATGCTACATTTTATTTAAACACTAACCTTAGTTTGGGAGATACAGATTTATTACTCGTACCAATTTTGTTGCGATCACTATTGTGTGCCGTCTAATAGAATTTTTTTTTTAATTTAATCAATGAAAACCGATTGTTATTAGCTCCTAAACAACATATATACATATTTTTTTTTTATTTATATAAATCAATAAAAACAAGTTAGAGTGTTATATTCGGCTTTACCGAATCTAATATACCCTTCATCCGTGTTGAGATGTGTTATATAAAAATGAAAAACCTTATATATTGAATATAATAACAAATATATTTACCTATACTATATCTATGTAAATACTGAAAACTTTAAATAATTTGCATTTTCACATAAAGTTGAAATAGGATCAAGATTTTATAAATCCTTATATCCTTATATATATTGTAAGTTTGTTTGTTTTCTTGTGTATCAATCACGTCTAAAAGGCTGAACTGATTTTAAAAAAAAATTTACACACAGATAGTATCACAGGTGGTTATAGGCCTTGTTAAATCTCGATTGGAAGTCACACCCAAATTTTACGCCTATTTAAAAAAATCTATTTTTTTCAATTTTACACGTTATTAATGAAGCTATTTACATAAAATTGGATGCATAGATAGATCTTACACTGTATAATTATTATATACGAACAATTTTTAAAAACTCTCAAACAGATGAACCAATTAGCTTAAAATCAGAGCAGGAGGTGTAGTATCCTCATATGAATCAAATATTAATTACGGCATATCTACTACATTGAGATCCCTCAAATTTCGTGGGAACTTTTATCCTATCATATCGCATTGATGAAATGACGGACGAAATGAAATGAAGGACGGAAAGGGGAGAGGTAGCCCCCATTCGAAGAAAATATTAATTTTCTTATCTAAAGGACTAGTACAGTGGAAGTCTTAAAACATTTAAAAGAAATTTTCATAACAAATTTCGTATAGAGTAAATAGGTCCAAGGGGAGTAGTAGCTCCCATATAAGGTAAATGTTAGATATCGCATCGAATAGCGTAGCGAAGCGTACTGGTAAAAGCTATTAAATAACAAATTTTAATTGGCACATATTTAAGGAAGATATATCACTTCGGTGCAGAATAAATATTTTATAAATGTAAAAAAATATTAAACTGAAAAAGAGTGTGGTGGAAAATTTTCAACACTAAATTCTTTGAAAAAATCGATTTTTCTGTAAAAGAACGAAGTTTCTAGCTTTTGTATGTGTCTTAATTTATTGTTGCTGTTGTTTATAAGTACCCATGAAAAAAACAATCAGACATTAAATAAAAAAAACAGGTTTGATAACAGATCGCTTGTTTATAAACCGATTTGGTAGATTCAAAAAATATTTGTGTTCGATCTATATAAGAACAAAGTCCTTAACTTATTTACGACTTGTATATCGGTCAAAAATGCGTTTTGGCCGATATCTCTGTAATTAATGAACAGACTTTAATTTTTATACGTTTATAGTATTGATCAACATAAAATTTACAATTAAATACAGTGTAATAAAAATCGTTTTTCATTACTTCCAATAATCAAAAGATTTATTGTAACATGAGAAATACAAATTATATTTGGAAAAGACCCTTACTGTGGTGATTGTCAATTTAAATCATTTACAGCTGAAGCAATCCATTTGCAATAAAATACTTAATAAATAATAAAACATTTATTAACGCAACACATTCAGTTCACTTAAAAGGTAATCAATCTTAACAAATGTAAGACTTTGAAAGAACTTATTACGTCACTCTAATAACACAAATACACCCTTTTTTAAACATTTCACATGTTTCAACATAAATACTTATGTTCACAGCTATGAAGTAGATTTAAAAAAGGTGAAAAACACTTTTAGCCAACAACTCCCCCTACGAAGTTGTTTGTACTTAAAAGAACTTTTACTTGATGGATGCAATAGAAAATATAATAGAACCAGCAACACCTTTAACGCTTTCTGGATACGTGTATACGTGGACCTGTATTTATAAACAATTGCTGATGGCAAGATGTAAATGTATTAGAGGTAAATATAGCTATATTTCATATGTATATATATTTACACTACTATATATTTAGTCGTTATATGAATGTGTATGTACAAATATTTATACAATTGTTTGTAAACCATTAAAGACTTAAGTGCAGCTGGTGTGTATGAAAGTTGAGCCGAAAAGAGAACAGTTACATTTATGTACAGGAAGAATAAAAGTTATAGAAACAAACAAAATGTACATTAGATGTATTTACACTTATATGAGCAATTTCAAAAATTTTCAAAACTCTTTGAAACTGATCTTATGTGTTTTGTTTTTCTAAAGTTTGTTTTAAAAACAGGAAAGTTGTTGACGCAAATCTTACAAAATAACTAAAAAATCCAAAATTTTAGATCGTTTATCTAAAATCTCAAGGAAATACAGCCATTTAAATGTAAAGAAAATATAAAGAATTAAGTTGAAACTTTCGAAGATTTTTTGATTTATTTCAGTTTTGACCTAACAATTTACATCCTTTAGATTCAAACTATTAACCAGCCGACAGACAACAGCTAGAAAATTCATATATTGTATAACAAGTAACCATTTTACTGTATGGTGAAAATTTATGCACCGATAAAAAAAATAAAATCAAAAATTTACAATTTTTTAAATGTTGAAATTTTTTTGATAGAAATTTTGCGCACATAAGTGAAATTAAATTTAGAGAAAATTGGAGATATATCTCGTTGATGTGAGGAAACTAGGCATGGGATAACATTATCACAAACTCGTTATTGCCATAAATGTTTGTAAAATGTATATTTTTCGCTACAAATACCGCTTTTATAGAAATTTTTAATAAATAACACTTTCAAGTCAAAACGGCGTTAAAAAAATTTTAATGCAAAAATTTTATACACAAATTTAGAAATTTTGTTATGCGTTTTTTTTTTTTTTTTTTTTTGAGACCAGGTATGACTTTAGATCATCGAAAAGTAAAGAATCATCTAAATTGTTAAAATTGGTAATGTGAAAAAAAAAAATTAAGAAACGTCGTTTATACCGGCAAACAGTGGCTTTCTTCTCCAAACACATTTCTCTTGCTAAAAACTACTGCGAAGTAAAAATTACGTTAATATTGATATCAAATAAGAGCATTTTGTTTGCTTAATTCTAAAATTCAGGTGGCGTCCAAATATTTCAAGGATTTATTATTGCATGGATCAAAAAAATAATAAGTTCTTAATACCAAAAGTCAGCCACACACATTTCGCATCCTAGTTCGAATTTTAACATAATAAAAACTATTTTTCATGTACAACTATCACTAAATAAGATAAATGTCTACAAAATTTTTAAAAATTCACTTAAAAGGAAAAGAAACTAAAATTGCGCCTTTTGACGTGGAAACACAACCAACTACGGCAACAGCAGTTCGATACAAATTTGACATTTCATTGCGTTGAACGGCAAGGCGTTCAAATAAAATTTATTTTATCTTCTTGACGATACTCTATTTTTTCTCAATAAGATTGCCATCGATTATGAAAAAAGATATAAAAGCTAAAAAAAGAGAGAAAATGGAAGTTATTTAAAAATATATATTAAACAAATGAAATATAATAATATCAAAATATTAAAAATGATAATTAAAACAAATAGTAAAAAATAAGATTGATAATTTATATTTTACATAAAACTTTGTGAATCACTTTGCAATCCCACTGCCGTTCTTATTACATTTACTTTCTCTCAATTAAAGGCAAACCGTCCCGTTGTAAAATATGACATGTCAGCGGTGTTGTGTTTCTACACTTAAACAACTATTGTGTAGAAACGCAACCAACGACGGCAACGACAGATCCACACAAATCTGACTTTACATAGCCGTTGACGATACTCTGTTTTTTTTTTTTTTTTTTTTTTTTTTTTTTTGAAGAAGAAGAAGATTGAAAAAAGAAAATAATGAAAACAAAACAAAGAGAGAAAATGGAAATTATTTAAAAAATATATACTAAACAAATGAAATATAATAATATTCATATATTAAAAATGATAATTAAAACAAATAGTAAGAAATAAGATTGATAATTTATATTTTACATAAAACTTTGTCAATCACTTTGCCATTCCGCTGCCATTCTTATTACATTTATTTTCTCTCAATTAATCATCCCGTTGTCAGCCTTGTTGTGTTTCTACACTTAAATGACTATCGTGTAGAAACATAACCAATAGCAGATCCATGCAAGTCTGACTTTACATAGCCGTTGAACGGCAAGTCATACGAATAAAATTTATTTTATTTTTCTGACGATATTCTATGTTTTTTTCCAACAAGATGAAAAAATATATTATAAAAAAGAAAACAATGAGAACTAAACAGAGAAAGAAGTAAAGAAGTAAAAATTATTTAAAGAAATAAAATTATACAAATAAAATATAATATTATTTAATTATTAAAAAACTATAATTATAACAAGTAATAAAATATAAGATTAATAATTTATAATTTACCCAAAATTTTGGCAATCATCTTGCCGTCCCCCTGTCGTTGTTATTATGTTTATATTTTCTCAATAGGAAGCAAACCGTCCCGTTGACAGCGTTGTAATATTTCTACACTATATTCTTCAATACAGTACGGATATTCATTTGATTCTTCAAGTAAAATATTCCAAAATTTGTCTTTCATTACCTACTTTTTTTAGAGATTTTTAGCCAATAAACATTTTTTTCTATTTACAAAATTGTGCAAAAAATAAAAATATTTTTTTTTCTTTTCAGTGTACTTCGGTAAATGTATAAAATTTTGTAAAATTTTTGCCATGTGCCATGTGATGTTTTATTAAATCGCGGTGTTTTGGTTCCGATAAAGTATAACCTCTATTTTTAAGATTTTTTTTTAAATTTCAACTTTAAACCTCCACAACTTTTGCGCGCATTGATAAAAATGATTAACTGCAACAGACTTTGCATGCATTAACATATGTTAACAAAATCACAAATCGACGTTCGTGTCAGAAGAAAAAAAATATTTTTACTCAAAATTTTTAAATTTTTTGAAATCCCTCATATACATTGATACACTTATGTGTATGGTCCGTGTGTGAATATAAGTAAACTGCTTTAAGCACTCCATAGAACATCCTGTATCCGTTATGAGGTCTAAACTCATATAAAACATTTTCCATGCATTCAAACGTAGGTTGGTTAAACTCTTTTTTTTTATATACAACCAACCATTTCATTTAGTCACTGTAGCTGCAATAAATAAATAAATTCACATCTCAAAAGTATTTGTTACAATTAGAGGTGTGTTAACAAATATAATGATTAAAACTTTAAATAGACAAGTTTACAAAACTCTCTGACCTATTTAAACAATTTATTCATAGGGTCAGCAAATCGATAATAATATTAAAGCATAAACTAATTGTATATAGAATAGTTTCAGGTACTTTTTTTCCTGTTTTATTTTTTATATTATACAAAACAGATACTGCATTAAAGCTGTGAAGGAAATTTCATTAGATACCTATTTTTATAAACAATTCTGTATTTATTCTATATTTTTTTAAACTGCAACTGCATATAAGCAAAAGTAATAGAAGAAAAAAATACATATAAAAGTCTATAAATTTTAGCTCAGTTACATATATGTATATTATATTTTTTTATTCAACTGTGCAACTGTTGTGTTTTTTTTTTATCCTTTTTCCCATTTTTTACGTTAACACTTTTCTTCATTCTCACTAAACTCTTACAGTTCTATGCCATTCATCCATTACATTCAGTCAGTCAACCATTCAGCTACACATTGTATAGTTAACAGACTTTTACATATAAGAATTGACTGCATTAGAATGGGTTAAATTTACCACTGTTGCAAATGTACATTTAAACTGTATATTTAAAAATACACGTGCTCATATGTTTTTCCACAATATAATAAAAGCTCATACTGCAACAATAATAATAATAATAATTTTTCTTTTGAGTTGAGTTGTTGAATCGCTTTAATGATCGTCACCTTTTTTCGTTAACAAAATGTTTTTTTTTTTTTTATTTTCATTTCTCTTATTGTGTTTCAAGCTGCTTTCGTGCCACAAATACTAATGTTTTTCAATGGAATGTAAAAATAATAATGTAAATATAAAAAGTTTAAATGGTTTAGTCGCCATAGCCACAATTGTTATGAATTTAAATTGTTGCTTGTTAATGTGTTTATGGCCAAAATACATAAGGTAAAAAACATAAAATAAAACGTTTATTTTTAAAATTTCTCAAATATGTGAATATTTTTGAACTTAAGATATTTATACAAACATAAAGGACTAGCTAATACCCGCCTCGTTGTGTATATTACAAAATTTAATATGATAGTAGTTCACTTAAATTGTAAAATATTTTAGTTCTTTAGATATGTCAAATTTATATTTACTCTGTGTGAGAGATTTTATTCTCCCAAGATCTATTTGCTCATACCCTTCATGTTTTCCAGTCACCGCCATACCGTTTTATGCTCTTTTTGCCTCCTGCATGTAAAAGTACCCAAAAGTACCCTTTAGAATTAGGCTTTGTAAAAATGTAATTTTTTTTTGGTACTTAGGGTACCAAAAAAGTACTATCATTTTTTTACCCCCTAAGTGTCCGCTTTTAGTCCTTAAATTTTAGACTATCAAAAAAGTATAAAACACGCAAGTAAAATATTTTTATGATTTTAATTAATCAAAAAATAGTTTGGAAGATACCAAGTTAACAAATTTGCCCATTTTTATCCCCTAAATATTCGAATTTCCAAAAATCCCTAATATTTAGCGTGAGAGATACTTTTGATCTAAATTTCATACCTGTACCTTCTGTCGTTTGGGCTTTGCGATGATGAATCAATCAGTCAATCACTCAGTAACGCTACTCTTTTATATACATATATAGATATCTTTCAATATTATAGAAAATCCAAAAACTACCACTTGGAGAACAAAAAGGTATCACAAAACACCCCCTTGTGAATTAGTACCCACAAGGGACCAGGTAACTTTAATTTCATGTTTCTATGTTCAATATTATAGAAAATTCAAAAAATACCATTAGAAGAACGAAAAAGTACCAAAATGTTCCTTTATATTTGTTCTCATTCACCCAGGACCGCATAAGTTTAATCTTTCTAAGTTCACAGTAAACGAAATATTAAAAGGACGAAAAAGTACCAGTAAGTCCCGCTTTTGTAGATTCCAACTCAAAAATATATTAAAAAAGTATTATTAGATTTCCTTCTTTGGTATCATAGAAGGAAAAAAACTAACTATTAAACACCTCCATTAAACACTTGATTTCTAATTCACTCAGCCACATAAATTAATGTAAAGAAATTTGATTGAATGGTTTACCACCAGTGAAACGGTGCTGAAAAGTAATGTAATCGAACCGTTTTTGAAGTCAATCATGGTAAAAAATATATTTCACTCATTTTCAAATCAATATAATTTAATTTTATACAAACAAAGAATTGGAAAACTGTCTTAACCAAAAATATGACCTGAAATATCTCCTTTCCAACAGGTGTTCGTTTGACACAATCGAATTAGTTTTACTCAATATATGTGCAACAACTAGTTGATACTTTTTACATGACCCAACAATACTTAAAATTTTATATTTACCGAATTCAAAAAGAAAGAAAAATAAATTTTTGAAGACGTAATATACTTTGACTGAGTTTACACTAGACATTTTTTCTTGCTGAGATCTGATTTCGTGTGAGAGCGAGCGAGAGAGATATAAAAGGGTACAAACTTGCCTGTACTTCATTTTCGTACTTCAAAACAAAAATAAATCAAGGCAATTAAAGCAAGAATTGCTGAATTAAATTTTGTGTGTGAACGTAAATGCAAGTCCAAAAGAAAAAAAATCAGAAACAAAAATTTCTTTGTGTGAACGTAGACTTTATGAACAAACGTGTTATTTTTAAATGAATTAAAATATAATTTTAAAAAAATTTTTTATTATTTTATTTTTGCTTTTTCTAGATACATGCGTTTGTAATAACAAAAAATTTTAGTTAAAATCTTATTTTTTTTTTTTTTTTTTTTTTTTTTTTAAAAATCGAATCTTTATATATTCCCACATCCACCTTAAAGTATACTAATCAACTCAGAATCACTTTCTGATTCGCAAAATACATTTCTGGTTAGCAAAATACATTTAAAGATAATTTGTATAAATTTGGTACAAATGACTATTTTAGTATAACGATGCTGCCTATTGAAATTGGTTATGATCGGTACATTACTTCACTTAGCTCCCATGCAAATGTTTCCCCGGGATATGGTTTTAATAATCATAAATGTCTTATTTATGTCACTATTTCAATAAAATTTGGTACAATTAAATTAAAATATAATTTTTAAAAAATTTTTTATTGTTTTATTTTCATTGAAAAATCTAATTTTTTAGTGAAAAACAAATTTTTTTGTGAAAAATCGAACTTTTTTGTGCAAAGTCCAACTTTTTAGTGAAAAATCGAATTTTTTAGTGAAAAATCGGATTTTAGTAAAAATTTGGATTTTTGGTGAAAATTTAGATTTTTTATGAAAAATAGGATTTTTTTGATGTAAATTTTTCTCCAAAAACCCTAATTTACATAAAAAATTATATTTTTCATAAAAAATCTAAATTTTCACCAAAAATCCAAATTAATTGGATTAAAATTAGAATTTTTGCACAATTCTAAATGAAATAATTTTTAACGGAATTCATAAACATAGGTGTTAGGTCACCGTATAACATTAATTAATATATTGTTAAACTAATTATTTTATTTTATATTCATTTTTACTTAATCCCACTGTAATTTGATGTAAGTTTTGCTAATATGTAACTTATTTTGGTAATTAACCGTTAGGTTATATTTGTTTTCTTATTTTGCTTTGTATTTACATTTCATAATTAATATTAGTATTTTTGTAAACAAGAATTCAACATGGCTACATATTTTATTTATTGTTTTTTTTTTTTTTTTTTTTTTTGCATATGTCTGTACATTTCTAGTGGAGAATTTCTTTTATTTGTCTCTCAACATAGAATAATAACAACAACACAACTTACTTATTTACTTATTGTTAGGATCACTTGTTTAGCTTTAGTTTAAGACTTTGTAAATAAAGAAATTATTGTTATAATTGAACGCGAACAAGCATCTTGTCTTGTTATTTCTTTTGGCGGTTCACGGTCGCAAGTTTTTTGGTATTACTAAAATAATTAATCGGCTCAACAAACATTTCCAGTAGCAATATAAATAACAAATTAAAGAAACTGATTTGCTTTATGTTGCTGGCGGTAAGGAAAAGGCTCCTTATCACAATGTTATAATGTTATTTTTAATGTTCATATAAATTTTTAATAAATGTTAAATAATATCGAGGGTCTGCATTCAAAACCCTCTATCTCAGGATTTCATGAAACTGCATTTTTGATACCATTATATTCCATATAACAACGCTCATGTATCATATAAATTTCAAATGAAAATTCATATTTTTTTTTTCATCAACGTTTTTGTATCCCTCTATCTTACAAAATAAATATTTTATTTTTATTTTTTAGTGCAAAACACTCTATCTTTCTGAGCAATTATTTTATTTTTTGACAATTTAAATATAACATACACCAATTCTGACTAAGTTATATATGCTGAATATGAATCTGGCCAAAAAATTAAATTGTTTGAATAGTTCTTTTAATATGTAATAATAGATATTCACTTTGTATGGCGGCTACTATCACCTGTAAAGCTACCCTACCTATTTTCATATCAATTGTAGAACTTGAAATGAAATAATTCCCACAAAATCTCTAGACTTTCACTTTAATAGTTCCAAAGCTATGCGATAACTAAAAATTTGATCACTTTCTCTAGAGCTGCCCGCCCTATTTTAATATATGTTATGGTTCTTGATAAGGAAATTATTCCCACACAATTTTGAAACTTTTGCTCCAATAGTCTTTCATTTAAGCGATAAATAACTTTTACTCCAATAATAATTATTATTTTGTTCCTATGGGGGGTATTATTTCCTGTGCTCCGAACACGAAATTAAGTAGCCTATTTGAATGATATTGGTTATTTAAAATACTATGTACTCTTTTTACAATGCAAAACTCTCTATATCGTTATTTTATTTATACACATTTGACATTTGAAAAGTGCAAAACCCTCTATTTCTCTTTAAAATTGCAAATATTGTAAAATATTTGAAAAAAATTATATGTAAAATATAATCGTGGTTTTAAATAAATATTGTAAAAAAAAAAAATTCTGAATACTTACAAAATAAGAGAAACAAACAGTTCATTTGCTCTCCTGAAAAGTTGTGTTTTTCGAAATAGAGGATTTTGAATATAGGCCCTCAATATGTTACTTCAAATAACATATAACACAACAATTCAAATAATATACTTTGTGAATTGGATAATTATTACTGTAATATTCATTTATTTTGAAATTAAATTTACTTTTCCAAGAATAATTTTCATTTAAAGTATAATAAATCCTTATTTCCAAGAAATTTGAAAATCTTAAAATTTTTCTTTAAACCTAACATTTTCCTATTACAGAAAACATCATTCATTCGAGGACATTCAAACAAATTTTAAAAATGTATAAAGTCATTATTTTGTACATTTAAGATTGAAATAATATTTACACAACACCTTTAAAGAACATTTTAAAGAGTTTCCTGATTTTGTCACCCACTTCAGAAATGTAAAGAACACAACAAAAACAAAAAAAAAATGAAACATATAAAATAGCACCTCTTCAATGGAACAATACAAACAACATTTGCACTCGTAAAAATTTAAACAATAACCAGGGCATCATCGTTATGAACACCAAAATGCTGGTACTAAATAACACTCATACTCGAAATACTTCCATACAGAATACAAACATCTCTACTACTACTTACATACATACAAACATATATACAAATTATATGTATGTATTTTATTCATCTAACATTGCAGTTACTTATAAAATCGACACAACAGCACAAAAAAAACTAAGAATATGAGTTGTGTAACAAAAGATTCAAAGGATAACAAAAGAACTAAGAAAAGAAATTCTTTTAACACAAAATATTCAAACACACACACACACACACACACATTAAGCTTTAAAGGAAAAAAATAACATAAAAAGGTGGCATAAAGTCAAACAAATTTTGAAGAAATATATTGTTTTGTTGTATTCGTCTACTGCAACCCCTTTTCAAACAAATATCAACATCATCGTAATCATCACCAGTGGCAGCAGCAGCAACATCATCATTCATGCTTCCTTTATTTTAGTGAAAACAATAGCTCATAACAATACGATGGAAAGTAATGACAGACATGAAGGTGACGGTGAGTTTAATAGCAAATATTTTTAACGCTTTTCTTTATTTCTACTATCAACATATTTTAACAGGCGCTTTATAATAATTACTAAAATAATATTCCAAAACATTTAATAAGATCAGTTTAGATGCAGAGTAATATATACCTAGATTAAGTTAATTTAGTATTAATACAGCGAAAAAGACAATGAAACTGTGAAGTACTTATATCAGGTACAAAAATTGGTTACAATACCCAAATTTTTTTATAAATTTAATAAGATTAGTTTAGATGCAGAGTAATATATATCTAGATTAAGTTAATTTAGTATAAATACATCGAAAATGACAATGAAACTGTCAAGTACTTATATCAGGTACCAAAAATTGGTTACAATATTCAAATTTTTTTATATTTTTTTTTTATAAACAAATAGTTTAATATATATTTTTTATGAAAAAAATTTATAATATTATTATTATATTATATATATATATATATATATATATACGTTTTCTTACTTTTTCAAGTAAAAGTTTATTTTTCAGAATTTTTCAAATTCTCGTTTTTACTAATTTTGCTACAATTTAAAACGAGCAAACCTAATATATAAATAATTTTTTATGATTAACAAAAACGTTTATCTATTAGTTTGAAAGAAATGTAAAGAAATCAATAAACAATTCATAAAAATAACAATTTTGAATTAATGTATTTTCTTTCAATATATGATAAGATGGAATAATAACATGATAAAATGGAATCATAATATGATAGGATGGAATAATAATACGATAAGATAGGATAATAATGTAGTAAAATATTATAATAATATGGAAAACTCGAACCATAACATGAGAAAACGAACCACAAAACCGGACACAATATATAACAAGTATTAATTGTAATAATATATATATTTTTAGCTGTGACTACATATATGTTCCAATCATTATATTTTGCTCTTAGATTTTGGTCACTACAACTACAGTTTTGCTCACCATGCTTAAATTAATGACAATATAATTTCTTTTAAATATATAAACTTTGTTAAAAGTTTATAAAAAAAACTTTATAATTTGTAAAATTGTGGTTATTTTCTTGCAAAAAAAAAATAATAAATAGATAAATAAATAAATAAATTTTTATTTTTTAGAGGTCCTTTAACTTCCTTTTTCACTCATCTTCTTTTGGAAAATCTTTCTTGCACGAAGTTAAGATTTTAGTAATTGCAGTGCTGATTGTCTTGCCGAACTTAGTATGCATTATTTTTAAAATATACTGAACTTCGAAAAGGCCACTATATCTAACCTAACCTAATTACTTATCAACTCAAATACAAGCGTTTCTATTTCTTCCAGACATTGTCTCAAATTTTAAATTAGCAAAAAAAAAAACAACAAAGGAAGAACCTTAATGATATTTTAGTAAAGTTTTTTGGACCACCATATGTGGTTCAAATGCAAATTTCTTATATTGTATAACCAAACCTTGTCTACTTATATTTATTCATATATAAACTAAATGAAAATTACATTGATGTTAGAAAACAAATATTAAAAAAGAATTATATATTTAAAAACAAAAAAGTATTAAAGTTCTCCACTATGTTTGTGAAAAGGATAAGTATTATATTTATTTGTAACATTTTATTTTTATATTAATATGGTTTAAAAACAGAATATGGTTTAAGAATAAGGAAAAAGACTGCAAATATTTAATGATTGCAGAAATAATAGTATGATTCATATTAACAAAATTTTGTTTCTGGTGAAAGTATTTAAAACATACAATTTTTGCAGTCAATCATATTAAAATTATTATTGAGTGTAAACATTAAATGACAAAATATAATCAAAATCATTGTTATCATAAACACAAAGTTATTAAAATTCAATAAAATTAACAATGAGAACATAATATTATTGTAGTGATAATGCTGTAGCCATGTTTTTTCGAATTTAACATCCTAACGTAGCACATTTTATTTAACAATTTACTTATTCATTTCAAATAAAAATAAGAGAAATAATCCTTAAAACCAGATGCCTTTAATTAAATGTCATTTAGTATACACTCAGCTTAATAATGCCCAATGAAGCTTAACGGCTATTTTATTATTATATTCTCTTCATTGTTGTTAGTTTGTGTACTTTTTTTCTCTTGTTCTTTTATTTTTCATATTTTGTGTTTATTCATGGTATAACAAGACTCGTTTTTTGCGACTGTTGCAACAGTGGGGTCAAACGCAAATTTATTGGTAATAAATCTGAATCTCCTAAACTACTGGTCGGATCAAATTGAAATGTATGGAGGAGTTGTAGAGGAGGACCTAAGCTTTCAGAAAAATCATCTTGTAGTCACCCTGTGATAACACGAGATAAGCTACAGGGTGTCAAAGTTGACTACCTCGAGTATGTAAAAGTTAAAAAAAATCGTAACTTGTACAAATGAAGTCCGAATTTAAAGATTTTTATATTTCTGAAAAGTGCTTGGCAAGATAAAGAAAAAATAAGCTCACTTATCTAAGTTATCTCTTACAGTTAAAAAGATATTTACGCTTGAATTTTGCATTTTTGATTTTTTGGCTCGACTTTCTTTGGTTTTTCGGGAATAAGTCCGGAGATATATGAGGTAAAAATTTTTTAAAAATATTCTGTAATTTGCTACATATTTCAAAATAATACGCTGAAAGAATTTTTGGATTATCTCAATTCGTCTAGACGTGAAAAATATTCAAAGTCAGCACTCTGAAATTGGCATGAAAAATGGCTATTTTTTTACAAAAATATAGTACAATTCATTCACTTTTTTCTCAAAGTTCCGTTAATAAAAAAAAATTTTCCTTATTAATTTCAAAAGATAAGGCTTCATAAATGGTTAATAAAGAAATTTTGAATTGATTTAAGTTTGCACCCTACATCCAGCATTGGCCGAAAATTGTCAATTTTAAAAAATAGTTTCATTTTTATCGATTAATAAAAAAAATCTCACGCGAGCATTTTCAAATTTGGTACCCATATTTTTTATAGAAATAGATTTAGAATGATTTAACACTAAACTGCTTCCCGCCCGGCCAAAAACGAATGCAGGAGTGGAGATTTTATGTTAAAAGTCAGTTTTTTTAACGACTATTTTTAAAAGCATATTAAAAGCATATTAGCATAATATTTTTAATATTATTTCTTATGTAATATATAAAACACGAATCAAGTTTTATTCCTAAAAAAATCAATAAAATAGCTCCAATAACCTATTTTTGGTAATTTTTCAAAAATAATTTTTTTTTTTTTAAATAGCTGAAAATCCAAAAAAATTTAATTTTTTTAATACAACTCCACTAATTTTGCAAATACTTTAAAAATGTTAAAAGAATATAAAAATAGACTTATTTACCAATTCAACGATATATAAAATGTTGATATAGGTCATTTAATAATAGTAATATAATGGCCTCAAAACTACCAAGTCACGTCAAAAGTTGCAAAATTCACTATTTTGTTCCGTATTTCCATATGTGTGTATACGTAACACTCAACTGCATTGCTTATTTTTGTTACGAGATAATAATATTTATTAATGAATTTATTTAAAGTGTTCATAATTTTTTTCTACTGAAAAGGTTTTTAAAATTACCTAAGTACATAAATAAGTATATTTTCCTTCGTTTTTTATTACATTTGTTTAAGTTTTTAAATAATTTACCTAGCTACTTAATTAATGTATTATACAAAAATGATTTTTTTACAATCGCATAAGTACATTTTTTGACGTACCTGTTTAACACTACAGATCATAAAAATAAACTGAATGAAATTGGGGGTTTTGAGCAAAAATTTTAATTTTTTAATTCATTTTTGCCTGTCACAATTTACCTGATATAAATATTCTTTTTCTATATATAAGTATCCTTATAAATATGCAGATTTATTAGTGAATTTGCCATTATGGAGATTACATTAAAACACTTTTCTATTTGCAAAGTAATCTGGGATAATCTATCTGATATTATAAATCGTCCAGAAAAAATAAGAAAACTCCTTGATACAGTAGTATCTTTTGGTTTAACTCTTACTGCAGAAGACAGTTTAAAGCTCGAAAATTTTTATAAATCAGACGAAAAAAGGATGCAAGCTTCAGATTGGTCAATACCAAAGTGCAAGAAGAAAAATGAAGAGTGGTTGGAGGGAGAAATACCAATTTTCATCGGAAAGCATAAAAAGGGTCGACCAAAAAAAAAGTTACGATGAAGTTCAGCTAAGAACAAAGAGGACCAAACAGGAATCTATTCTAAATTCACATACGAATGCCGAAACGCAACCAAAGGAATTAGAAAAAGTTATAGATGTGTTACCAACAGCTTCTCCCAATCGATTACATCGGATAATCTAAAGCATAGTGACACCGAAATCAACATCGTCCTTTACCTCTGAAAATGCTTTAGCTCTAATACTAAATTTAGGATTATCAAGAAACCAATACGAGATTTTGAGGAAATCTGTTAGCGAAAAAGGATATAATATCTTTCCCAGTAGCAAATCAGTGAGAGAAGTGAAAAGTAATATTTTACAGCCTATGGAGCACCCGGTTAATGCTTCTGTTAAAAGTGCTAAAGTTAATATATTGCAATTACTTGATAATACTGCTTCTAGAATTATATCTACCTTCAGCAATGATAACATTGAAAAATGCAAAGACTCTGAACTTATTTTAATATTCAAATGGGGCTGCGATGGAACATCAGGATTTTCGGAATACAAACAACTGGATGGAAGTAATTCTGGAAATAATTATTCCTCGCTGTTTATAGCGTCTCTGGTACCACTTCGAATGCGCTTAAATAAGCCTTCATCATCGACAAGAAATGACACGGTTACAATAAACAGCATTGTCAACCAATTGGAAGAATAAATTAAAGCATTGCCCCCAATATATGTAAAAGTATCAAACAGAACTATTAAAGTTACATTTCAACAACAATTATTGATGATTGATGGAAAAGTTGCAAACGCTATAACAGATACAACGTCTACATGGAAATGTAACATATGTGGAAAAATAAGTTCACAATTTCAGGATAATTCTGAAGTCCTTGTTAATAAAAATTCTTTAAAATTTGGAATATCACCACTCCACGCAAGGATAAGATTTTTGGAGTTCTGCTTACATCTTGCATATGATATGAAGTACAGAAATATTCCCGGGCAGGAAAATGCTACAGTAAAAAACAATTTGGAACTTCACGAATTACGAAAAGAGGAGAAGAAAAGAATTCAATTAGAATTCAAAGAACAACTCGGATTAATAATTGATAAACCTCTACATGGCTATGGAACTTCAAATGATGGAAATACAGCAAGACGTTTCTTTGAAAATCCGGAACTCACATCTTCAATCACATGCATTGACTTAAATATTTTGAAGCGTTTTAAGATTATATTGGCAGCCATTAATAGCAAAAAACAAATTAATGCGGACAAATTTAAAATTTTTGCTTACGAAACTAAAGAACTACTTAACATTACATACCCCTGGAAATCAATGACTCCAACAATTCACAAAGTATTGGCTCATTGTAAAGAAATAATAGAAAATAGAATTTTGCCATTGGGAGAGCTAACAGAGGAAGCACAGGAAGCCCGAAATAAAGATGTTAAACATTTCCGACTCTTCAATACCCGAAAATGTTCGAAAATAGTGCAAAATATGGACTTAATGGAATATTTATTAATATCATCAGATCCAGTTATATATTCTATAAGAACACGATAGCTACCAAAAATCACTCTTGAAATAGAAAAAGAGGATTCCGAAGCTAAGGAAGTTAAAAATTTGCTAACGTTTGATGTTTCTGATTATTTTCAAGAAAATCTCTAATAATATCTTCGATAATATATTCTTAATAAAATAAATATACGGGATATATGTATAATAAGTATGAAAATATGTAGAACAAATTAAATAAACATTACTCAAATAAAGAATTTACATAATACATTAGAAAACTAAAATGTTACGTATACACACATATGGAAATACGGAACAAAATAGTGAATTTTGCAACTTTTGACGTGACTTGGTAGTTTTGAGGCCATTATATTTCTATTATTAAATGACCTATATCAACATTTTATATATCGTTGAATTGGTAAATAAATTTATTTTTATATTCTTTTAACATTTTTAAAGTATTTGCAAAATTAGTGGAGTTGTATTAAAAAAATTAAATTTTTTTGGATTTTCAGCTATTTAAAAAAAAAAAAAATTATTTTTGAAAAATTACCAAAAATAGGTTATTGGAGCTATTTTATTGATTTTTTTAGGAATAAAACTTGATTCGTGTTTTATATATTACATAAGAAATAATATTAAAAATATTATGCTAATATGCTTTTAATATGCTTTTAAAAATAGTCGTTAAAAAAACTGACTTTTAACATAAAATCTCCACTCCTGCATTCGTTTTTGGCCGGGCGGGAAGCAGTTTAGTGTTAAATCATTCTAAATCTATTTCTATAAAAAATATGGGTACCAAATTTGAAAATGCTCGCGTGACATTTTTTTTATTAATCGATAAAAATGAAACTATTTTTTAAAATTAACAATTTTCGGCCAATGCTGGATGTAGGGTGCAAACTTAAATCAATTCAAAATTTCTTTATTAACCATTTATGAAGCCTTATCTTTTGAAATTAATAAGGAAAATTTTTTTTTATTAACGGAACTTTGAGAAAAAAGTGAATGAATTGTACTATATTTTTGTAAAAAAATAGCCATTTTTCATGCCAATTTCAGAGTGCTGACTTTGAATATTTTTCACGTCTAGACGAATTGAGATAATCCAAAAATTCTTTGAGCGTATTATTTTGAAATATGTAGCAAATTACAGAATATTTTTAAAAAATTTTTACCTTATATATCTCCGGACTTATTCCCGAAAAACGAAAGAAAGTCGAGCCAAAAAATCAAAAATTCAAAATTCAAGCGTAAATATCTTTTTAACTGTAAGAGATAACTTAGATAAGTGAGCTTATTTTTTCTTTATCTTGCCAAGCACTTTCCAGAAATATAAAAATCTTTAAATTCGGACTTCATTTGTACAAGTTACGATTTTTTTAACTTTTACATACTCGAGGTAGTCAACTTTGACACCCTGTAGCTTATCTCGTGTTATCACAGGGTGACTACAAGATGATTTTTCTGAAAGCTTAGGTCCTCCTCTACAACTCCTCCATACATTTCAATTTGATCCGACCAGTAGTTTAGGAGATTCAGATTTATTACCAAAAAATTTGCGTTTGACCCCACTGTGTGTTGTTGTTTTTGCCGTAACTAAAAAAAGAATCCCTAATAATTTTCAATACAACATTGTCTGTGAATTTCTTTAGAAAATTTTGTTTATGGCACGAGAGCAACGTCTGTCTAACAAAAGACCGGAAGTTAAGCCAGAGCATACAATTATTCTGTGAATATTATATAAGCTACAACAACAGAAATGGTAGCAACAAAATATCTAGACGCGAATTTCATCACCATCATAATTCTGTTTATTTATGAAAATTTTTTACACATTTTAATTCTTTTCCATAACATTGGTAATAGTTGTTAATAGTGCTACATTATAAACGAAAGAGTATTAAAATTTTTCATTTGATGAGCATTACGAAAGACGAGAGCTTTAAATTAAAAATATTTTAAAAATTCTCATTAAATTAAAATGAAATGTTATTTTTAGAAGAAATAATTTGTAAATAAAAAAAATATTTGCAAAAAAGTAATTAAAGATGTTAGAGAATCATAAAAAGATCAGTGGAAATAAGAAAAACAAAAAATAGTCTAATACAACTTCTCATTACACCGCACAATGTACTTTTTTGGGGGATATAAGTGATCAAAAATCAATAACTTGAACGGGTTATCATTACAACTTTACATACTTTTCTTGTAGAATTACAACAAAAATTATGTAATATGCGTATTTCGGAAAAAGTCATTCAAAGCTTTTGAATTTTGAAATGTGTAGATTAGTAAATTGAAGCACAACATCTGTAACTTCTGCACTTAAAACTTCAGCTACTATGGACAATGTTAACGGAAAGCGTATCGAGGTCAAATATTTAAACTTTAGATGGACGATATTTAGTTGGACGATGGATATTTAATACATCATATGATTATCGAATGACACAAGAGAGAACTAAATATTGCTTGCTATTATGTCCCCCATACTTCCATTAATTTTCATATTATTTTCTTAATTTGTTCCTGAATTATAAACAAAAGGTTTCTACTAAATAAAAGATCGTCATACAAATTTCATATTTTTAATCAAATAAAATTAAATATTTATGATTTTATTATGATAATGTTATGATATTTTTTTTATCAAATGTTCTTAATATTTTTCAAAATAATATTCCTTAAGCAAATCCTAGGGTACATAAGGTTCATAAGGACTCAAAAAATTAAAAATCTTAGAAATAAATATTACAAAAAATATAATTCCACAAATAATAATGTTTATAAACAAAAGTTTCTTCGAATCGAAAAAGAATTTAATTTTCTCAATAAATTTCTATACAATCAGTATATTATGAGTCTTAATAACGACTTAAAGTACAATCCAAAACGATTTTGGACTTTTATAAATTCTCAATGAAATTGTTCTTACACCCCTTTATGTATGAACTATAATAACTTAACTTCAAATAATCTAATTGATTCACTGAACTTGTTCGCATTTTATTTTAAATCCAATTTTAATGATGAAAATTTACAGTATGATAATTTTGATTTAAATGAAATAAACATCATTATGGATTTCGTTAATTTGCAACTATCTGAAGAAGATGTTGCAGAAGGTATTGTGAGGCTTTCTAATTCATTTAAAGGTGATAATGTTGGTTTACCAGCTTTTTTAATAAAGAAATGTTCTTCTTCATTAAGTCTACCACTAAAAATTATTTTTAATAAGTCTTTAGGCAATGGCTATTTTATTAAAAAGTGGAAATTTACTACAATTTTGCCTATTTATAAATCTGGTGATAAAAATAATTTCATTAGTTATAGACAAATTTCCAAATTAACCAATATTTCAATATTTCTTTATCTCAACACGGATTTATGACTGAAAGATCAACCTGTACTAATTTGGCTGTTTTTACCAAATATTGTGTTGATGGTTTTGAAGATCGATTGTAGATTGATGCGATTTACACGGACTTTGCTAAGGCATTTGACCGAGTACCACATAAACTTTTATTATTAAAATTATATAAATTGGGCGTTCATTCCCCAATGTTATCTTGGTTTCGTTGGTTTCTGGTATTCCACAAGGTAGTGTTTTAGGTCATCTTTTATTTAATATATTTATTAATAACATAGACTTATGTTTCAGAAAGTCTCATTATTTATTGTATGCTGAAGATTTAAAAAGTTTTAAAACAATTTCTAACGTCAATGAAGTTTTTAATCTTCAGGAGGATTTAGATAGGGTGAGTTTTTGGTCACTCCGTAATGGTTTACCTTTTAATATAAACAAATGTTTTTCTATAACTTATCATAGATGTTGTAACACTGTTATATCTCGATATAGAATACAGCAACATTTACTATCATCCGTGGATGAAATTTTAGATTTAGGGATATTATTTGATAAAAAAAAAATTATCATTTAATAATCACTTAAATTATAGTATACCTAAATCTTATTCAATGTTAAGCATTTTATGCCGTAATTCTAATAATATTGATCATTACACAAAAAAAGTTCTATATACATCCTTTGTGAGATCTAGATTAGAATATGAATCATTTATCTGAAGCCGTTGTACTTAATTACACTCAAATAGAATTGAAAAAATTGAAGTAAAATTTATAAAGTTTGCTCTTTCATTTTTAAATTTTTCATTTGTAAACCCTCAAATTTCGATTCCTACACACCGTGATAAGTGTGCCTTAATTTCTATGAAAACTTTAGAAATAAGACGTAAAATTTTTTTTTTTTGTATATTTCCTATATGCTATAATTCGTGGATTAATTGATTGTCCTGATTTGCTTCATACCATAAAATTATATATACCTCCTAGGCCTCTAAGGTAAAATAATTATATCTTTTATATAGATATTCATAGAACAATATAAGTTTTGAATGAACCTTTAATAAAAGCTATGAAGTTATTCAATAAATATTCCAATGAATTAGACTTAAGTATACCAAACCTTTAATTTAAAAATTTGTTAAACAGTTTGTTTAAATATTAATTTAATTACGTATAATAAATTATCGTTGATGTTTGTAAGGCTAACATTGTATCGATAGAGTGAAACTAATAAATAAATAAATTTTATTTTAATTACATTTCTAACTACCATTAGGTAAATCAGAAAATTAGGTGTTTAATCAGAAAATTCACATAAGACGCAATTTTTGATAATTTTTTGATTTTATGCAATTTTTTATATAATATTAAGAGATTCCTTTTCTTTTTCTTAAGCAAAGTTAAATTCGTATTTTGTTTTCTAAAATACAAAATAATACGATTTTTTTAATCAAAAGCTTCCTTCATTCGGTCTTGCACTTTCTTGCAGCTAAATTAAAAACGAGTAATGCAAATGATTTACACTATTAGCCAGTATAAGTAGAATTTTTTGTATTTAATAAAAGCTTTAGTAAATACCAAAAAAAAAACGCAAAAAACTGATTTTTTTTGTAATTTTTAAAAATTACTAATTCAAGTTGCACTTGATAAATAATGAGCATATCTTTCAAGTAAATGAATAAGAGATTAAATTTATATAAACGTTTGAAAATTATGCGCCGCTAAATATAAAAAATTTTCCTATCAAAAATTATTTTTTTATTAAATTTAGCTGATTTTAAACCCAAATATATTTTGTAACTGCCTGCCACTTGAATAAGGAATCACATTTTTTTAACTTTAATTAAGTATCTCCTAAACCAAAGTTCAGAAAAAATTAATTTTTTGCGCAACCAAATTTCAAAGCGTTGACTTTAGTTCCCTGAAGAAATAAAAAATATACATATTTATTTATACTAAAATTATGCATTTATTTAAGGACATGTGGTAGTATTTCGTGTGTAACTTGAATAAGGAATTCTTTTAATATTAATCAGGAAGGCTATGATTTGAATTTCTTTCAATATAAACGGCTAGAGAATTTTTAATTTGATAGTTTTTAAATAGTTTTTATTGAAAATGGGACGTGGCAAGGCACTTAATAACACTGAAAAAGAAAAAATTCTGATTTTGAAATCTCAGGGTCAAAATCCGGTCCAAATAGCCAAAAACATTAATAGAGGAAAGACAATTGTGTACAATTATTTAAGTAACGTGGATAGATATGGAAAAAACATGAAAGGACGAAAAATTCTCAGAATTGCATCAAACTCTGTCATGTCGGTATCAGAAATACGTGAAAAAAGTGGATTCAGTGCCAGTCTAAGAACAGTGCACCGTATTTTAAAGTCGTGCCCATACATAGTCCGACGAAAACTTCAAAAAAACCACCACTTAATAAAAAACGCAAATCACAACGTCTACAGATTGCCAAAAATACAATGGCATGCTCCGACAAATGATTTAAAGTTGTATTTTCCGATGAAAAAAAGTTTAATATTGATGGTCGCGACGGGTATAACTATTACTTCCTTATATAACCTAAATAAGGAGGAATTATTTTTGAGCCGCAGACGCAGCTGAAAGGGCGGAATAATGGTATGGGGTGCCATTTCGTATTATGGTACCATAGAATTGGTTTTTGTATCCAACAAAATTACTGCTACGACTTACAAAAACATTCTGGAGGAAGCATTTCCAAAATTTAATGATTTCTTTGGACCAATACCTTGGACGTACCAACACAACAATGATCCGATTTATACCGCCAGAGCAGTAAACCAATTAATTTAAGATGTTCAACTTTTGGATTGGCTCCCATATTCACCAGACCTGAATCGAATGGAAAATGTCTGGGGTTGGCATGCAAGAAAATTTTATGAAGGACGAAAACAATTTGAGATGATAGAATCCTTAAAGGATGCAATAACGGAAGCATGGAGTTCAATTTCGCTAAATTACTTAGAGTTATTATACAAGTCGATGCCAAATCGCATTTTTGAGGTTATTTCTAAAAATGGTGGCTGTACTCATTACTAATTTAATGCTAGAAGATAATAACTTTCATTTTTATAACCTAAAATTTAAAAATAAATTACAGTTTGCTTAGTTTTGAAATATTCCTTATTCAAGTGACACACGAAAAAGTACCACAGAAATACATGTCTTTAAATAAATGCTTAATTTTAGTATAACAAAATATGTATAGTTTTTATTTCTTCAGGAAACTAAAGTCAACACTTTGAAATTTGGTTGCGCAAAAAATTGTTTTTTTTTTTTCTGAACTTTAGTTTAGGAGATAATTAAAGTTAAAAAAATGTGATACCTTATTCAAGTGGCAGGCAGTGTACAATAAAATAAAAAACAGATTTAGAAATCAAAAATTCAAATTATTTAAAAATTGATTTTTATGTTTTAACTTATTTTGATCACACAATTGCCCAAAAAAAAAATTTTCACACATGAAAAAATTGATAAACTTGAGCCCATACATAACAAAACTACGTACACAGTTTTTCTCCAAGCTGTCAAACTTTCCCTAAAAAGAACTTCAAGCTTTCGAAAAATGTGCAGCTTTAAAATAAATTATTATCATAAAAAAAATTAGTAAATGAAAGCTAAGAATACCTGCAATATGATAATATCTTTAATAATCTTCGTAAATATCTTATAATATTTATTTATTTTATTTATTAATTTATTTGTTAAAATTAATTTATTTAATAGCCAATGAAATTACAATATCCTACAGGCTAGCATTCATAGTATTGTAAAGCTATTTACAATAAATTTGTTCAATATATAAATATAAACAGTAGAATTGTTTCAAAAATATTTGCTTTTTAAAGCAGTATGATTTCTAGTTTAATGATTAGTAACGAATAATTCGATCTTTCTTAAGCAGGAAGTCGGAATTAATTGAACCGTTTACTAAATTAATTACAAATGAAATATTCATGTATTTTCTCTTACTTTTAAGAGTAGGGAAACCAATAAGCTGTAATTGACTTTCATATGATGGTAAATTAATATTAGCATTCCACGGAAGATTACGAAGACAAAATAAGAGAAATTGTTTCTGGACCGATTCAATTTTCTTTATATGAACTTCGCAAGCATACTCCAAGATTGGTAATACAAGAGATGTAAATCATTGCTTGGAAACTTAAGTATCGTTAAATTTTCTTCCCCAGCGTTTAAGGAAACGTAGAACTCCTTTTGCCTTAATAACGATTTGTGAAGCGTGGGAATTAGAGGATAGTTCAAAATCAAGCAATATACCCAGATCAAGAAATTCTTCGATTAGATCAAGTTAATATTCATTTATCTACAGAGTACAGGACTTCTTCTGTGGAATAACTTGTGTTTACACTATCTTAATCAATCGTAAAGATTGTCAGAATCTGATTAGAGTAAGGATCAATGATAGGAATAGGAAAAACTATGGTACAGGCTTACGTCATCCGCATACATCAATATTCTGGAATTCTTAATGCATGCTGGTAAATCATTTGTAAATATTAGGAATAATAATGGGCCAAGATGACTACCTTATGGAACACTGGATGAAACAGGAATGGTTTTCGTGGTACGTTCTCTAAATAATACAAATTGGTATCTATATTTAAGATATGCAGAATTCCATTTAAGAAAAACAGGAAAAAATCCGAGTTTATCCAATTTGAATAATAAGAGATTGGAATTTACTTTATCAAAAGCTATACTGAAATCTGTATATATTGTGACTGTCTATAAACCGGAATCAAATGTAGTTATAACTGAGATTATGAACTCCAAAAGGTTAGTGGTAGTGGAAAATCCTTCTCTAAATCAATGCTGGAATGAAGAAGACAACAAACAACTTGATGCGAAAGGATTTAAGTAACTATCTTTTCGAAAAGTTTTGGAATAACACTTAATTTAGCATTACTTACATAGTTAGAAATGTTGGATCCGCTTCCGGATTTAAACAAAGGTATAATATGAGATTTTCTTCAAGTAGGTTATTGGAGATACTGTCAGGTCTACATTTGTCTAAATATTTTAGATTCAATACAGCTGTCATTAATATGGATTTATTATTTTTTATGGCTGCATCACGAATTGGTTATCAATAATAGGAAAGTTGATGTAATTCTTTATCAAAATAGGCGGATGAGAAGAAAGCAGCAATCATATCTGCAGCGTTTGAGGATTCTTTATCTCCAAATTTCATCATAGACGGATATCCAAAGACTCGACACTTAGAATTTACAAACTGGTAAAAATATTTTGGATTATTTTTAAAATTTATTTTCACCTTAAAAGGATAATTATGGTAACATTAGATATTTTCTGAATTGTGAACTGATCTTGATATGGAATAACTCATATAATCGGACTTTTTGCATATTCTATAATGTTTGTTTTTCAAAATTTTCAAGCAATTGAGCGGCTTTGTATTCCAAGGCGATCCATGCTCAATTCTTTTTCTCATCATTGAAATTTATTTCTAATTTATTCAAAATGATATCAATATTACGATGGCATACTTTATTGTAACGAATATATTCAAACCAATTTTTAAAAAAAAGTAGTGATTTAATTTGGAATAATCAGCTTTGCTAAAATCAAAAATCATCTGATCATTTATATGGGATTGTAATGATAGTTTTGTTTTGACGTATATGCTTATTTCAAGAGTGGGGTGATAAGAGTCTTTAGGTGTTAATAACGGATTAATGTAAAGAATATTAAACTATTCTTCAGATTGATCAACAAATACAAGATAAAGTAATTTGCCAAACTTGTTTACTATGTTATTTATTTTGAGAAGTCCTAAATCTGCAATAGCATACTGTAATGCAGTTAATGTTTACGATTTTAGAGATGGGCTTAAAAAAGCATTAATAAGGAGTTTCGCGCCATTTTTGGTTTGGAATTAAAATCGTCAAGAATAATGATGGAGTCACCAGGTTTGGACTAGCTACAAATTTTATCGCGTTTGCATGTTGTTCATAAATTTGAATGTTTGAATAAGGAACAATATAAAAGCAAGTTATAAAAATTGTTCTAAATTTGGCTTTAACACATACGGCAATAAATTCAATATTCCAATCATTGTTAAGAACTATTTCTTCCGAAGGAAAAATAGTTGAGACAAGAATCAAAAGTCTCCCACCTTCTTTCCTCACTACATCACGTCTATTAATTTGAAATTTACTGTATATTCTTAAAAATTGCTCATCCTTCGAAACTTTGAAGTTTTTTGAAAGGAAATTTTACATTCTGGAGTAAAACAGGGTACACATATTTCAAGTTAATGGTTTTTCTAGTTTTATCCATATAACGATTATTTCACGTGTGAGTATGATTTATGCAGGATGATATATATTTGAAAATAGTAAAAGGTAACATTTTCGAAACCATATTTACTTAGGTTCTTGTACTGTAGCATTTAAATAAAAAAAATATTATATTGCAATGATTGGTAGCTTTCATTTGACATCCATATTGGGCTGATATAATATTCGGAAATATTTTATATATTTGGTATAGGCGTAGCAGAGGAGTGTACAATGTTAAGTTTGGAAGGGGAGCACAACAAACCCTCAGGGGCGGAGCCAAGGGGGCTCAAAGTTAGGTACCTCTGACATAAAAAATTTTTAATCGCTTGCCAAATTTTTGTTTCTCGTCCGATTTGAAATACTATTTATATATTATTGTAGGCCCTGATAAGACCTATAAAAAACATGCTTAGGTATCATATTTATCTCTTATAATTTTCAAGTTATTTGCGTTTGAATTTTTAAGCACCATAATTTTACATGTTCTTGGTCCAGTTTTTTTAATATATATCATAGTATTTACGACCGATTTAATTAGTTTTTTTCTTAACTAGTTAAAGAACAAAATTACATATTGAAATTAAGTCGATATCTTTACCGAGTCCAAAAATAAACGATTTTGAATTTGAAAATTGCAAAAAAGACGACTTTTTGTGTTTTTTTAGCAGAAAAAGTATCTACACTCTTTTTTATCTAAAATAAAATTTTCTTTAGCAATATTTAATAATTTTGCACTTTTCTGAAAGGTAACTTCACAGAGATGATTCTAAGATAAAAGACAAGCCCAATAACTCAATTGGTCATTGTACACACCCTCCCGAATTCGACCCATTTTATATGAAAGTTTTGATTTTAGACCGTATTTTCTCAAATCCCAAAGCACGAATCGACAAGAGGAATATATTTTAAGAATCTTCAATACATTGTTAAAAGTTTTAAATCAAATTCTACGGGGCTTCGGAAAAATATGGATTCTATAGCCATAAATGTAAAAAATCCTATTTTTGGGAATTCAGAAAACCCGTACCCCTGATTGAAATTTGGTTAACGCGCTTTTATTTATATTAATAAGATTCACATTTTCTGCAAATTTCATTAAGATATCTTTATAAAGAAAGATGTTATTACAATTTAAAAATTTCTCCAAAAACCCCAAATTTGGGGCTTTTGTTTGGTTTATTTCTAAATAGCGAAAGAAATTTTAAAAATATGTATTCCAAGTTAAGCTTATCCTTTAGCATATATAATTTCAGATCTTTTGCAAAAAGATTCAAGTCAATATCATGCCTCATTTCAGAAATATGCGCCTTTAAACTTTTATATTTCCAATTTATTGTATATATGACCATATTTTTACAAACTTGCAACTTTTGCATTTAGCTTTGCGTGAATAATTACTTAGAAAGTTATGAAAATATTTTTATAAAAATAATTAATAAATATTTTTTTAGTTTTAATAGGGTTGCCACATTTCCCAAATTTAAGTAACTCTTTATCCTTTTCTAAGCATTCATATATTTCTATTAATGAATTTAAAATAACAAAACAAACACACTCCTCTACTACGCCTATACCAAATTTCATGAGAATCAAACCAGCCGATCAGAAGTTAAAGATTTATTTTCAAAAGTTTTGATTCTGCCCCACTGTGTATTATCTTATATAAAGATGTTGCTATAATGCTTTAGTAGTATTTTGTCTCATATAATAGAATTTTTTCTAATGCAATAATTATATCTTTATATTTAAATTTTTTAAAACTGTCGAACATAAAAAATGTAATACAAATCATTTTAAATGATTACCTCGTTATTGTTGGCCTCATAGACATACACAAAATGCCAACAATCATAGTCGTATAAGATTAAAATGAAAAAAAAAACGGAAATAACAGATACAAAGCAAAACGTATACAATAAATGCACAACAATATCTATCCCTATACACACACATAACATTTTTACACTTACACTCACACAGGAATTGCATGAATAAGCCTACTTTTTGGTTTTGGCTGTGATACTAATATAATAATATTTTGGCTAAATGCCAAAACAATTTGTCTCTAGCTCTAGATGAGTTTAACAATACAAAAACAATACAAATATATATATATATATATATATATATATATATATATATATATATATATATATATATATATATATATATAAAACACACAGACTCGAATACTATTAGAGTAGAAAAAATCATAAAGCATGACTGAAAATAGAAAACTGCTTTTTAAACTTAATATGTCTGCACATACATAAAAAATAGAATGGAGTAAAAAGAAAGATACAGTAAAAAAAAGTGTATAAAGTGTCACAAATTCTAAAGCCAATAGAGTTGTCATACAGGTCACACTTTATCATATATGTACGTATATAGAAGCCGACAATATACTAAAGGATATATACAAGTTTATACATATATTTAGTATGTAAACGAAAAAAAAAAAGAATTTATTAAAATATGTTTTTTCTTTTAATAAATTTCACGCAACATATGTGAAATATTGGTAAAAACTATAACTTGTAGCAGTAATGTGCGACCAATACCGAATAAAAGCATCACTTCCAATGTTAGTGATTTTTGTGGAGGTTGAAGAAATATATTAAACATTCGAATATTTGCATTTAACTCAAACCTAAAATAAGTTTTTACTACTTAAATCATAAAATTTTAAGGATACAATGACATGGATGACCTTTACTTTACATTAAACTTAAAAAAATAGTATATATTTTTTATTTTTTTTTTAACTAAAAAAAGGTTTTACAAATTATGTAAAATTAATTACCCAATTCGCAACTTCATTATTATGTTATTTATTAAAATATTATATGAAGAAAAATAACTTTCTTCGCTGCTTTGACGAATACAGTTTTGTGTTTTTTTAATTAGTTTTCAGCGGAGAAAAAACAAAATTAAATTTCGTTAAAACTAGTACAGATTATTGAAAATAATTTAGTAGGTCGATGGAGAATCAACAGGGCTTTCAGATAGGCCAATAAAAAAAATATATAAATACACCAATAAAAAATTTCATGACAGATTACACTCAACTGATTTTTTGTGAATGAACTGTTAAATAAATTTTTTAAATCTATTAAAATGTTATAATTTTTGAAAAAATACCGATGTTTTTATTTTAAATAAGTTTTTAATAAAAAAAATTTTGGTGAAAATCTTAAGCCAGGTTTACACGCAAAATATAAACCTGGTCCTATTTACTTATTTAATCATATATTTATTTATTTTTTTATTTTATTCATTTTTTTTAGAAAAAGTTCATTTTAAAAATAGTTCTGCTTATGTGAACGAAATAATTAAATCGAAATATTTTGGGGATTAATTTAAAACATATTAATCTTTAATTTTAATGAGGTATGTTTGCAACATTTTCTATTTCCGTATAGATCAATGCACTTTAATGCACATATTGCTCACTTTTCTCAAAACTCATAACTCAAACGACTCGATTTTTGAGTTCACATATTCTGCGATCTTGAAGTAAATGAGCTATATGTATAGATACATCATTAACTTTTAACTATATTTATACACTATTTTAACATTATACATTCAATTACATATTTTAATATCATCAGTTTCAACCACAACCATTTCACATTTCATAATATGAATATCTACCATGGGTCCTATTTCACATATTTTTTTACAAATTCTAGAATTAATTTTCACCTACATATTATCTACATGACATTAAGATTACCTTTTTACAATATTTTGCACAATTTAATGTTGCAAGAATAGTATAAACGAAAAAAATATATATACAGTATTGGCCAATACTAATTGAATAAAATTTACATTTTAATTAATTTGACTATAAAACAACTTTTTCTTAGTTTTGAAGAAAAAAAATATTATCAATATAAAAACATTGAGTAATAATAACAATAATCAATATAGTGGCAGAAATATGTTTTCAATATCCATAACCAAAAATTAATATTAATATATATTAAAATATTAAATATACTCAAAAGTAAAAAATTTGTACGACAAAACTAATTGAACAAGCTGTTGAGCTTAATATTCTCTGACAGTCCCTTTGTTTTTGACTATTTCAGAGAATCTTTTAAGCTTATATTAGAAATTAAACAAATAGGCTTGTATATTATTAGCATTGGCATTGCTGTCAAAGATTTCAAGATTACACAGAAGAGTCTCTGTGGTTCTCCTGCGACCTACCTCCCATTGCTCTTCTAATTTGCTATTTTCCATAAGTTTAAAATAGTCTTAAAACCATTGTATTGTGAGGTCTAATCTATGGTGGTTACAAAATGCTGATGTAATCAGTTTTTTATACCCCACACCACCATAGATGGTTGGGATATTATGCGTTTGTGATGATATTTTTAACGCATAGAAAAAGTTATCCAACACCGACCTGAAAGTATACATGAGGTGTATGAGTTACAACTATTATAAAATAATAATCATACGCCCACGTATTTACATAGTTTTATTAACAGTGTAAGTGTAAGCGGTTGAAAAAGCTCACATTTATACAAATGGTATAATATGCAGGAAGTAAGAAAAAAGAGACTAAATTGGACTTTGAAAAAGGTCTGAAAAGGCTAAATTCCCCAAAATATAAAGCCAGAAAAAAATAATATATTTTTTAATTAAAAACCTTTTTCTTTCATTAGTTTTTGATATTTTTTTAAGATACTGCAATAAAATTATAAATAAAATCCAGAACGGATGTCAGTAAAATGATCCAATGAAAAAATATCCGCAAAATTCCCGCACAAATTTTGGTTATATTTTATAAGAAAAATAAACTAATCTTTTCAATTGATTTTTTTTTTTTTTTTTCGAATCATAAAATCCTTTTTAATTAGCCATTTCTAATTTTTTGGATAATTTTTCCCTTTTATAAGACTTTTTTAAATTATATTTATAAATAGTTTCTGTGGTTAATGTAGGTTATTAAAAATAATAATAATAATAATAATAATAATAATTCATTAAGTAAGTCAACACAATAAGTTAAGTTATATTTGCAGGCGAAAATTTTTTTAGATAAAAATAATTTCGTTATCCTTTTTTTCTTTTTTGTGAATTAATGGCTGCCAACAAAATAATCCATAATAATCATGGAAAAATTGCCCAAAAATTTCCTTACAAATTTGTAACATATTTCATATATTTCATTTTCCGTCATTTTTAGGCTATAATTCATTTTTGAAAACACATTTTTGTTATTTTGGGCAATTTTTCGCATTTATTTATTTATTTATTTTTAATTTAATTTAACAACATGCATGAAAAAGTAAAGTAAAAAGTCATCCAATTCAGAAAAGTTTGATTTAGCGAACACGGGGTTTGAAATACGCCAGAGTGGTAAAACTTTGTGTCCTGCCGAAAACCGTTTTAATCTATACCAGAATTCTACCCAAGCCAAAAGTAAAACTATTATCATTCTGAATATGGCTAATTTTGTTCAGAAATTTTGTCATATAACGGATTAATTTTCACACCAGAAAATGTCATAATAGACATGGATAAAGATGAATTTTCGTAAATATTTGGGCATTTTTTTTATCTTTTTAAACAAAATTTTAAATATTTATTTTTGGAAATTTTTCATTTGGGTGATTTTTCTGTATTTTATTATGTGATTTTGCTTTGGGTCATTTTTCCGGCAGCCCGAATAAATATACAAAAATGAATGGATTACTTTCTTGCTGAAATATTAAAGTTTTAGCTTTTTTATGGCAATTTTAAGAATCAAAATGACTAGAAGCTAGAACAAGAATGTTGAGGCTAAAAACTAAATAAAAAGGCTAGAGTTAGTCTCAAAAAGGCTAAACTGGCAACACTGAAAAATAAACACAAATATGCTTTTTCTTAATTTCAAAAATTTGATAGTTTTTGAATTTTTTATTAAAAAATTAAAAATATATGAAAAATATACGTCAATAAATCGTGACAGTCATATTTGATACGTCTAAATTTCTTTCTTTACCATTATGTACGGGGTGTTAACAAAATTTACAAAATAATTTATACTAATTTGTTAATCGAACTCCAAAAAAAAAAACAGAAAAAAGTAGCATTTTTGTTAAGAAACTGAATTTCTTATTCATTATTGCAAATATATGCAAAAATATAAAAAAATGAATTTTTGGTAAAATACTTGTGAAATATGCAGAAACTTATTTTTCCAGCTAAAAGCTTGAAAAACTTACAATGGTTATTAAATATTAAATTATTACTCACTATTGTGATTTTAATACAATTAAGAAATGTATCCAAAAGAGTTTTAAAATGTTAAACATTACTTTTTATCTACAGAGAACAATAAACTATAAAAAATCTGCTCATTTAAAAATCAAAATTTCTACCTAAGTTATACACAGAATAACTGATAACATAAAGAAAATAAAATTTTAATAAAATGTTTTTCCCATATGAAAGAAAGAGTTCAAAAAGGGCTAAAAAGAACTATAAAATCTTTTATATTACAAAACCATACGCCAAATGTAATAAATTATATACACACTGTCGTCTTTTTCACAAGTTTTACTTTTTTCTAACTAGTAGTTGCTATACATACATTTAAATAGAAAATTTTATTATATTTTTTTCGTTATCATATGAGAACAAATATAAAGTTCATATAGTTTGCAGTTGAAAGTTAAACTAAGGACATTTTATGGTTGCTAGATAATCGCAGTAGATTTACTTACTTGATTTTTACTACAGACACCAACATACTCGAACAAAAAAAATAAATCTAACAAAAATGTTCAGTTAATAGAATTGTATATGCAAAGAAAATTCAATTTCCTTTTTATTATTTTCTTTGATATTTATTTAAAATTTTTTTCGAGAATTTTTTTCTGAATGCGATACTTTTCATTTTTATTTCTTACATTTTCCGCACAATAAATTTTCACACGAAAGTCTATAGGATTTTGTTACGCCAAACTTTTGCACTTCATTTTGCTTACTTCTTTTATTTATTTCCTTTTTATTTTTCCTTTAATTCAAAAGAAAATTAACATTTTTTTATTACATTTGATTTTGTTTCTATCTGACTTAAGCGACATTTGACGAAAAATATATTTCCTTTTATTTATTTAATGCTTTAAAGTATGTTTTATTTCCATTTCGTTTTCATTTACATTTGATTGATTTCAAACATTTTCACATCATTTACATTCTCAATATATTTCTTTTTTTTATTCTTTACTATTTTTGTGTATTTTCTTCATGACATTTTTATTTTGCACTTTTATTTCACATTAAAAATGTAAATTTTTTCTTGCCTATTTTAAAGGCAACTTTCAATTTCATTTATTTTTTCGGTCATTCAAACTACTTGGACAAGCACCACTATCGTCAGACAACAATTCTTTGCAGCTATATTAAGACCTTTTTTCAATTTTCTTTTCGATTACTTTAACGACCGTAAACAAATATTTAGGTTTTCTTAACACATTTTACGTTAATAAGTAAAACGAAAAAAAGGTTTATTCTCCTTTCTCTAGTTTTATTACCCACTTATAGGCTTAAACAAATAGAAGCCTTTTTCATGTTGGCTCCTTTCACAGGAAAAAAACATTTTAGCATACTAATGAAACTAAAGTAAACCGACCAAACGACCGACACAACGAACATTTACTATCGACCATTTTAATCCTTTATAGTATTTTTTTTTTTATTTAGTTTAATTTTTTTGTTAAAAATTAGATGCGCTACGATAACTGAGATGTTTTGTGTCCAAAGTCCAAAAAACAAATGAAATTGTGTAGCATACATTTAGGCACGTTAACCCCTACATATGCTTTGTCCACAAATTTACTCACGCAAACACAATCATTGATAAACATATATGTATACATACAGATGTATGTATATATGTATGTATGTATGTATGTATGTATGTATGTATGTAAGTATATATGTATGTACTAATACATATTCAATTATTTATAATGGCAATGGTAATGTGAGTGAGACTTGTTCTTTACACATCTGTACTATAAACTTACTATCACACATAGAATTTATTATATCTCGTCCTTGCCTCCTACTACTATTACGGCATCTGCCACAATTCGGCTCTAATGGTCTTCTACAGCAATGATTACAACTATTGCTTTTTGTACTCAAACTCCAACTGATAACACTGCTGCTGCACTTACAGTCTTTAATCTATCACTATACAACAAGTCCTTTATGACCAAATATCAATTCTAAACACACAAAACCTAAACTAATTTCCTTTGTTCCACGTTCAATTTAATATCCGTTAAATACGTCCAAACGCTGTAAAATGCCGGTTAAGACTGAATTTTAAAATATCTGCCAACCTTTATTATAACAATCAGAATCATCTTCATTTAGCAGCAGCTCTGCCGACAGCACTAAAATAACCGGCTTACAACAATACAAATGTTTATATCCTTCCAAAGTATGTGAATTTCTAATACTCTGACTGCTGCTTATAGATAAATTCTCATTTAAACATATTCTTCTCACTTCATGGAAATGTGCTCTTTTAATAGTAAACAAAGTTCTCTTAATTTACACAAAAACATTTTTGTACATAAAGAAACGGTTATATCATACCTACAAACAGCGTGTATTATTTAAAACACATACACTTATGCTTTGTTTTTCTTTTTGTTCTTTTAGCGTGTTGTTGCGTATGAATGAAATTCATGTTTTTATTGTTTTGATTGTTCAGAAGTTTCGTCATAGTATGTCTGTCCGTCTGTCAGCCTGTTTATTTGTTTGTACTATATTGTGGTTTAATATCCTTGGGAAGGAAAGAGTTTAAAACAATATATGAGTATGCGTGTGTATATGTGCTTAAAGTCTGTTAATGTAGGTCGTTGTCATAATCATATTTAAATTATTTATTTTTTATTAAGAGTCACCATAGTTATTATTAAAGCACATAAATTTATTTTCAAAGCTGTTAATAGTTAAGTATTTAAACTGTAATTAATAAGAACATTTGCACCATATACAAAATTTGTTCCAGAAAATTATTGTTGGTAAATTTATTTTGAGCCGAATTAAGAAAATGGTAAATCTCAAAAAGAAATGGAGTACTTATAAACAAGTCACTCACTCAAAAGTAAAATGCATATTACACGGTATTTGTTAATTACTTTTACTAAACTTTTCATCTCTATACAAGTATTTTTTTTAAACAAGTATTTAATTTTAGATAATCATATTCACAATCATTTTAAAGTACTGAATAGGAAACTTACTTACTGATCTTTAAAAGGGTACGAATTTGAGTTTAATCGCTCTTTCTACAATTATTTTTACATTTCAAAGTTTATCTTTAAATCTATATGCCTGCATTATAATTATAAAGATAACTAGAGGGAAATAAACACGAATGAATACTGACTGATATAGTATATGTATATATGTATATATATATATATATATATATATATATATATATATATATATATATATATATATATATATATATATATATATATATATCTGTATATTTCGATATTAGAATATATTAAATAGGATATAATATAGTTCAGCCATTAAAAATGTTTATGTCTGATTCATATAAATCTACATTTGCACCGAATTTAACTAAATAAAACTCTTCTGAACACAATTCAACAGGCTTACTAAAATATCGTGAAAAATAAATGTTTAGTGAATATAATTTAATTTTATTTCCACAACCATACATTACTGGAATACAAGAATCATTAAATTTCCCTTGCTTCCACTGTTCTCGAAAATTTGTTGATGAAAGATGCAATAATACTTGTTTCTCATCATCGGAAGAGGTATCGGTAGATCTAAGACTAAAACGACCGAATTACTGCTGATATTCATCATCATCTGAAGAAAAGTCAATATCAAACAAAGTCAAAGTCAAATCTAATATTCACATTTCGTTTCCATTTTTGAAACGTAGACTTTTCTAAAATAAAACAAATACCTAGAATAGAATAAAATAGAATAGAATAGAATAGAATAGAATAGCATAGAATAGAATAGAATAGAATAGAATAGAATAGAATAGAATAGAATAGAATAGAATAGAATAGAGCAACACTTTACAAAGTTTAAATTGATTTGAAACGAAATAAAAAAAGAATAGAATAGAATAGAATAGAATAGAATAGAATAGAATAGAATAGAATAGAAAAGAATAGAATAGAATAGAATAGAATAGAATAGAATAGAATAGAATAGAATAGAATAGAATAGAATAGAATAGAATAGAATAGAATAGAATAGAATAAAATAGAATAGAATAGAATAGAATAGAATAGAATAGAATAGAATAGAATAGAATAGAATAGAATAGAATAGAATAGAATAGAATAGAATAGAATAGAATAAAATAGAATAGAATAGAATAAAATAGAATAGAATAGAATAGAATAGAATAGAATAGAATAGAATAGAATAGAATAGAATAGAATAGAATAGAATAGAATAGAATAGAATAAAATAGAATAGAATAGAATAGAATAGAATAGAATAGAATAGAATAGAATAGAATAGAATAGAATAGAATAGAATAGAATAGAATAGAATAGAATAGAATAGAATAGAATAGAATAGAATAGAGCAACACTTTATAAAGTTTAAATTGATTTGAAACGAAATAAAAAAAGAATAGAATAGAATAGAATAGAATAGAATAGAAAAGAATAGAATAGAATAGAATAGAATAGAATAGAATAGAATAGAATAGAATAGAATAGAATAGAATAGAATAGAATAGAATAGAATAAAATAAAATAGAATAGAATAGAATAGAATAGAATAGAATAGAATAGAATAGAATAGAATAGAATAGAATAGAATAGAATAGAATAGAATAGAATAGCATAGAATAGAATAGAATAGAATAGAATAGAATAGAATAGAATAGAATAGAATAGAATAGAATAGAATAGAATAGAATAGAATAGAATAGAATAGAATAGAATAGAATAGAATAGAATAGAATAGAATAGAATAGAGCAACACTTTATAAAGTTTAAATTGATTTGAAACGAAATAAAAAAAGAATAGAATAGAATAGAATAGAAAAGAATAGAATAGAATAGAATAGAATAGAATAGAATAGAATAGAATAGAATAGAATAGAATAGAATAGAATAGAATAGAATAGAATAGAATAGAATAGAATAGAATAGAATAGAATAGAATAGAATAGAATAAAATAGAATAGAATAGAATAGAATAGAATAGAATAGAATAGAATAGAATAGAATAGAATAGAATAGAATAGAATAGAATAGAATAGAATAGAATAGAATAGAATAGAATAAAATAGAATAGAATAGAATAGAATAGAATAGAATAGAATAGAATAGAATAGAATAGAATAGAATAGAATAGAATAGAATAGAATAGAATAGAATAGAATAGAATAGAATAGAATAGAATAGAATAGAATAGAATAGAATAGAATAGAATAGAATAGAATAGAATAAAATAGAATAGAATAGAATAGAATAGAATAGAATAGAATAGAATAGAATAGAATAGAATAGAATAAAATAGAATAGAATAGAATAGAATAAAATAGAATAGAATAGAATAGAATAGAATAGAATAGAATAGAATAGAATAGAATAGAATAGAATAGAATAGAATAAAATAGAATAGAATAGAATAGAATAGAATAGAATAGAATAGAATAGAATAGAATAGAATAGAATAGAATAGAATAGAATAGAATAGAATAGAATAGAATAGAATAGAATAGAATAGAATAGAATAGAATAGAATAGAATAGAATAGAATAGAATGGAATAGAATAGAACTTTATAAAGTTGAAATTGATTTATAAAAAATCCAGCTGATACTAAAATGCTAAAATGTTCGTCTTCAAAATGAGGTTGCACTTTTTTTTCTATCTCCTTATTTTTCTTTCATAATTATCACTATTTTGTTTTACTATTTATTTTATCAGAACAAGTAATAATTTAGAAAATATTATCTGTAAATAGTTTAAAATAAAAACAACAATTAAAAAAAATATAATTTTTTAAAATGTAAGCTCACAATCGTATGTGCTGGGTCTCAAAGGGTAAATACATTGTTATTGTTTGGTTATTTAAACTACTATGAATACAAACTTCTAACGGCTAAGGGAGAGTAATTGCTTCTAATTAAGGATTGTACAACTTTTTAAAAAAAATCAAATCAAATCATTCCTAGTGATGAAAATTCTATCTGTACTATTTCAGTTATAAATCTGCATAAACCATTTATAGCTTGATTGAAAGCTCTTACCTTGTTCTTTCCAACGATGTATAACTCACGCTGAAAGAAGCTTAGGAAAGGTACTAAAAATTGACTGATCTCGGAAATATGTCACAGAGAATATTCTTGATGATTTGGTATATTTCACAAATAGTTATAATGCTTACGCTTTCTACAAATATGGTTCAAAACACATATAACATATTTGTTTTTGTATATATTTGATTTTTAATATTAGATTTCCAACTTCATTATAATTCTCATTTAGTTTAAACATTTAATAAATATAAGTATACAAGGTTTTGTTACAATTGCCGTGATTCAAACAGTTAATAAACAGTATCTTGTATTATCTTGCACAACATATATAAATAAAATTAATTAATTAATAAATAATGATTGATCATAATAAGATTAGTATGAAACATGTTCTGAGTAATTTTGAACATGTTGTAAAATTTTTTACGGTAAATAATATGATGAAGTTGAATCATAACATGGGAAAATTAGAGCATAATTTTATGAAAC
Organism: Protocalliphora azurea; assembly: GCA_932274085.1. Lineage (NCBI taxonomy): Eukaryota > Metazoa > Arthropoda > Insecta > Diptera > Calliphoridae > Protocalliphora > Protocalliphora azurea. The sequence continues at coordinate 176,517,107 of OW026519.1, forward strand.
TGGTTCAGAAAATTATAAAATATTTAAATAAAAACTGGGATCATAATAAGAAAAGTTAGATTATTTTATGATTATATTGTTTCACATTTGATATTACTTATAACCATATAGGCCAATCATAATATATTGCTCTTTGATTATGGTGTCCCATAAACAACTACATGCATTAACATTTACCAGATTCACAACAAAAGAATAAACATTTATCCATAACACCGTACAACATCATTTTTCATACATGAACGAAAAAACGTCTACATGAAAACAGGGACATTTTATGATAGGATTGAGTTCTCCGTTTTTCATTTCGTTCTCGAAAATCTTTAAAAAGGAATAATTTTTTATAAATTATTTTAATATGTGCCAATAGTATCGACATGGACATCAAATGATAGAATAGGATTTAGAAATTCCAGTAAAATTATTTGCTTAAACTTTTCAGGGTCTTATAATGTCAAAAATGTCCTTCATGTATTTTATCTTCAATATTTTTGAGATTTTCTAGTGGTTATGTCTTGTTTCTAGTGGTTATGTTTTGTTTCGATTATTTCACCTTGCCCCCATACAAATGTTTCCCAGAAAATCACTTTATGATCATATTTTTATGAAAATCGCTATTGGATTTTTTTCAATATAATTCGTACATTAAATTTTCAAGAAGTTGGGTGCATATTTGACCAGTTTCCATATGAGGCTCCCTCCTGAGAAATACTTTGACATGTATAAATAAAAAATAAAAATGTTAGTAAAGAAATAAAATTTGGCACGATTATTTTGTATTTAATTATAAATCGTTCTATTAATTTTCCCAAAAATCGGTCACTAATTGACCATATATCCCATACAACACTATTTCCAGAATGTCAATTTAAGATACAAAAATGGTATATAAATAATTTATTTTTTGATTTTATTTGCAACAATTAAAATTTATATAACTATAAATAGCAGTACTAAATTTCAGGAGGATCGTTCGACAATTGAACATAGTTCCCATACAGGATTCATTATAGAAAATTACTTTAATGCGCATAAATTTCATAACAATGCTTGATTTTGAAATTGATTTTGCATAAGTAAGTTTCCTATAAGTGTATAAACTTTAAAAAGGATCGGTCCATATATCATCATAGTTTCTAAATAAGGACCTCTCCCGAAAATAACTTAACCGCGCAAACATGATGATTTACGGTACTTTAAGGTTTCGTTTTATTGACTAAAGCTTTTTCCTTGTTAATTACTTACAAAATGATATTAAATATTATATAAAAATCGTAGCCTGCTAACTTTTCGCAGATTAAAATTATAAGTAATGAATTTAAAATTCAATAAATTTAAATACTTTTCTTACCATCGTTTTAACTTTTAAATTTATTTTAAAGTCATTCAAATAATGTTATAATGTTACATATAAGGTAATAATTATTTATTTATTTATTTATTTATTTATTTAATAGCCAATGAAATTACAATTTCTTACAGGCTAGCATATATATTATTCTTAAAGCTATTAACAATAAAATATTTTCATAATTATTCAATAACAAAAACTTATTATTTAACTAAGTTAAAAATATTCCTCTTAATGCGGATTGGATTTAATGAGAAATCAATATATGGATAGTAACTGTTGAATTGATTGCATATATGTCTCATGGGATCAAAGTTGGCATAATTGGTTCGAAAATATTTTATTTTTAAAGGAGTATAATTTCTAGTTGGACGATTTGGGATTACGAATTCGATCTTACAAAGCAGGAACTCAGAATTAATTGAACCGTTTACTAAATTAATTACAAATGAAATATTCATATATTTTCTCCTACTTTCAAGAGTAGGGAGATCAATAAGCTGTAATCGACTTTCATATGATGGTAAATTAATATTAGGATTCCATGGAAGATTACGAAGACAAAATAAGAGAAATTGTTTCTGGACCGATTCAATTTTCTTTATATGAACTTCGTATTCCAGACCACGGAAGCATATTCCAGGATTGGTCTTACAAGAGATATGAATAATTGCTTGGAAACATAAGGATCATTAAACTCTCTTCCCCAGCGCTTGAGGAAACCTAGAACTCCTTTTGCCTTATTAACGATTTGTGAAACGTGGGAGTTAAAGGATAGTTTACAATCAAGCAACACACCCAGATCAAGAAATTCTTCGACTAGATCAAGTTGATATTCATTTATTGTGTATCTACAGAGTACTGGACTTCTTCTATAGAACATCATGTGTTTACACTTTTTTAAATTCATTAGATTCATCATACACCAATCATAAAGATTGTCAAGATCTGATTGGAGTAAGGAACATTGATAGGAATAGTTGAAGCTATGGAACAGCTTTACATCATCAGCATACATTAATATTTTAGAATTCCTAATGCAAGCTGGTAGATCATTTATAAATATTAGGAATAGTCAGGGGCCGAGATGACTACCTTGTGGAACACCAGATAAAACAGGAATAGTTTTTGATGTACATTCTCTGAATAATACACATTGGCATCTATTTTTAAGATATGTGGAGATCCATTTAAGGAAAACAGGAGAAAATCCGAGCTTATCCAATTTGAACAGTAGGAGATCGTGATTTACTTTATCGAAGGCTTTACTGAAATCTGTGTATATTACGTCTGTCTGTAAACCGGAATCAAATGCGGTTATAACTGAGGTTGTGAACTCCAAAAGGTTAGTAGTAATGGAACATCCTTTTTTAAATCCATGCTGAAATGGCGAAAGATAACATACAACTTGATGCGAAAGGATTTCAGTAACTATCTTTTCGAAAAGTTTTGGAATAACACTTAATTTAGCAATACCTCTATAATTGGAAATGTTGGATCTGCTACCGGATTTAAACAAAGGTATAATATAAGATTTCCTCCAAACTTCAGGAAAGTAACCACTAAATATTGATATGTTGAATAAGTATGTTATTGGAGATATAAGAGAATGTAAACATTTTATAAGAACACAGCTTGGAACACCATCAGGTCCACATTTATCAGAATATTTTAGATTCTGTACAGCTCTCAGTACCATCGATTTATCTAATGTTGGACAATTTATAAGGGTTACAGCTGGAATTGGATATGGATAATTGGAAAGTTCATGTGAATCTTTATCAGAATAGGCGGATGAGAAGAAAGCAGCAAACATATCACAAATATCTGCATCGTTTGAGGATTCTTTATCTCCAAATTTCATCATGGACGGATATTCAGAAACTCGACGCTTAGAATTTACGAACTGGTAAAAATATTTTGGATTATTTTTAAAGTTTCTTTTCACCCTAAAAAGATAATTATTGTAACATTTGATATTTTCCGAATTGTAAACTGATCTTGATATGGAGTACCTCATGTAATCAATAGGTAAACCGGATTTTTTGTATTTTCTATAATGTTTGTTTTTCAAATTTTTTAAGCCATTGAGCTGTTTTGTAGTCCAAGGCGGTCCATGTGCAATTTTTTTTTCTCGTCATTGGTATTGATTTCTTAAAACATTTAAATAAGCCATCATAGAATTTATTCAAAATGATGTCAATATTACGAGGGCATACTTTATTGTAAGGAATATATTCAAACCAGTTTTCAGAATAAAGTAGGTGATTTAATTTGGAATAATCAGCTTTACTAAAATCAAAAACCATCTCATTATTTACATTGGATTGTAATGATATTTTTGTTTCAACGTTTACGCTTATTTCAAGAGTGGGGTGATACGCATCCTCGGGTGTTAATAATGGATTAATGCGAAGAATATTAATTTCTTCAGGTTGATCAACAAATACAAGATCAAGTATTTTGCTAAGCTTGTTTACTATTTCAAATTTTAATTTTAAATTTTAATTCTCTATGGCTCACTAAACTGAACATTAAATTTGTACATTTATTCTTAGGAATAACTTTGAAATCGTTGTATAGATTACTTTGGAATTATTTGTTAGAAACTTACAAGGATATTAAAGGATGAAATATTTCAAAGAATTTTTTGCAACTTTTATTTGGATTATCTTAACAAAAAAAGATATGTTATAAAGCCAAAATTCTTCTCTTTTAGTTTATATCCATATCACTATATAATATTAAATATAAAGTAGTTAAATTAAATTAATTAACCTCGTGCCTCCTTCAAGACTTCAAAGTCCTTTAAAAAGTCTATATTTTCATATGTGTATGGAATTTATCATATGTGAGACAATTTTTTGATTTTTTATTATTAATATTAAAAATACTCGTCAACTATATTTTAGTGTACATCTTAATTTTTAACGCATTAAAATAAATAATTTAATACATACAAACTCCCAACTATAACTATGACTGGCACCACCCGCGAACATATGCAAATCATTCATTCAATTTAAGCGCCAAAAATTATGCAAACAATATGTCGCTACGAAATAACACTTATTTACACACACACACAATTTTATATCATAAAAAACAACACATGCTTAAAAAATGAATAAACGAAAAGGACGAAAAAAAAACTTTACTACGCGACATTGAACGTGAAATCATAATATTGTTTTTTGTTTGCCATTTTTTAACCATGTGTTTCTTTGGTGCTTATTTTATTGTTGCTGTTGTTAGTCCTGCCATTGCACGTGCTAACATCGGAAAAAATCTTAATAATTGAAAGAGAAATAAAAATGCTCTTTTAGAAATTAAAACGCCTGCGCATATATTCATATACTTTTTAAACTCTTATTTAAATCTAATTTATCTGAAACTCACAGATAAATAAACTTGTAGAACACACATTTTGGCCATATAATAGTATATATGTGCATGTGTAAAGTTTTCTATATAGACATGACCTATGACAATAGATTTTAAACATTTTAGTTTTATTTTCTATATGTGTGTGTGTATATATATTTATAGATATTGAGATTTTATTTTATTTTATAAAAATATTAAATTAAATTACATATAATTTAAAATCCTTTTAGCACAAGCATACATATAAATTAAAATTTTTACAAAAAAAAAACTAATAATAAAAATCTGATTAATATTAATTGAAATGAAAATTAATTTTCAAACACTATAAGTTTTCAAGTCTTTTATGCTCTAATAGAATACACAAAGAATATTTTTTTATTTAAAATATAAAAGCGTTATACATCATGATGTTTATCTCTATTCAAACTGACTTTGTTTTACTTATAAATACATATACACATATATTTAAGCGTTTACATACATATGTGTGAGTATTTTTACTCACACTCATATAAACTTACAAAGGAACTTCATCTATGCTTGTTATACAATATTTTTTAAGTAAATGTGATATAAATTATCATTTGTTTAAATGTGACTGTATATGTATGTGTTTATCTGTATATATAAGTCTATGCCTGTTTGTTTTAACATGCTGACATACACACACATGTGTATTTTATATCCAATTTGCATAATTTACATACTTGACGTTAACATTTTAAGGACTCTTAACCAGCATATGTTAGGGATAAATTAATAGAATAAAAATAGGGAATATCTACGAGCGCATACACATATGTATGTGTATTCAAAGGCAATGAGTTTTTAGTCTTATATGTAAAGATCATTATACAAATTTATAATTATCTATTAAAGATAGAAAATGTATTTTGATGACATTTTTCAAAAGCAAAATAACTTTTAAATGCATTTAAGCTTAAAAGGGGAATAAACTTATATTATTTTTACAAATTCTGTAAATGATAATAAAATCATTTGAAACTTTGGTGTTATTAAAGTAAAGAAGAAGAAAATTAAATTTAATTTAAATGAGCCACAAAAAAAATTTTCAATATTTCAATGAAGGTGGTACATATGTATTTATATTATTGTACTTATTGGACAATAATATCATTTTAATGATTTTATTAAAAATCATTATAAAGAGTAATTCAAAGTGCTTTTTGTCCTTTTTGAAACGTTATCAAATGACTAGTTTTCGCACCATGGAAAAAGTAATGATACTCAATTAAAGGGAATTATATATAAATTTGACCCAAATAAAAGCTAATGTAGAATTTTCACCTTTAAAATAATTTGCAAATTTGGTTTCATAACCTCACTTTTTAATTTGGACTCATAATAATATATGTGCTACACAGAGGTTTTCAGTTACATTCAAAATGTTTGTACAATATTTTTAAGTATGGAAAATCTACTAAGCCCTGATTTATTCGAAAAACATATCTCAAAATCTTCAGTATTAAACTATACTAACTGAAATTTGAGAACGTATAAGCCTTTTACCACAATAACTGGCAAATAAATTAAGTGCTCATTAATCTTTACCATGATACAATTTCAGTTAGTTCTTGGTACAAATTGATGGTGAAATCTCTAAATAGCAACATTTAGAAATTATACATAACATACCAGAAATTAACCAACTGAAAGGCTACTAACTTTTTAAGTAATTAAAAAAATTATGTCTAAATATATACTGAGGCTAAAATAGCCGATGAGCTAGCTCGTAAAACCTCAGAGCTGGATAGGTCTTTTGTGAAGGTATCGGTTAGGATTAAAAATTGGGTCATATTTCATAGTCATAAGTGAATGGACTTTAGGACGAACGAATCATGCTTTGAAGAATAGAACGGACTACAAGGTATCTAGAATGTTATGGCTTAGTCTTAAACTGGCAGATTCGAAACATTTTCTGGGGATGAATCCTCGGAATCTAAGTGTCATTGTGGGTATGATTATTGGTCACTTCGCAATAGGGAATATGATTAGTAAGTGGGACATTGATACGTCAGACTTTTGTAGGACGTGCTATGATGTGGTGTAGCTAGAGACAGTAGAGCAGATACTCTGTCATTGTGTAGGGTCACATGCATCACAAACTAGAGCAGGTTACGGGCAAAGGACTTAGGACCTTATAATGTTCGTAATGGAGATAAAGTGGCTTAGGAGTAGTCGTTATTGATTGATGGGTCTTAGATTCCACATTTTTCTTTTCTTATATTATTCTATTGCCTTATCTTACTCAGGTCTCTCTTTTTCAAACCTAACTTATCCTGAGGCTACATCTGGGCTATAATGCTCAGAATGTTTTCTGTGCACTAGATTTTATAATACTTTATAATTCATTGTTAAATTGTATTCAATATTTAGAAAATCTTTATATATTCATTTATTATTACATAAATATATACAGTTTTTAATATAATTTACTCTTATCTTGTGATAATGTTTCAGTTCAAATTTGCAGAAAAATATTTCGGAACTCTTAATTTCCTAACAAAATCGGTGAAAAAATATGAAAAATTTGACATAAATTCTATAAACTTTTATAATCAATTAGTCAAATATACCATTAGTTAGAACTAATTACTTTTTTCCACATAATAGTCAAATTTATTGCCAATTTAAAATATATAATTCTTTCTCCCAAATATATACGTCAGAATTATAATTGGCTTCATTTTAATTCAAAGCATAATTTTTAGCCAAAATTTACTACTTTTTTTCTTCTTTCATTCTATTTTTGCAATAACTTAGAAAATACAACTCCGATCAGTATAATATTTTACACTTATTGTTTCAGATTTATTGTATTTTTAAAATGATAAAAAACACTTTGGATAACCCTTAATTTATACAATTTTGTTTTTAATTTTATGAAATAAAAAAAAACAATATTTTCAATAACTCCTTTAAATATAGTCATCATAGGTTGAGAAGACATAATACGTTCTTCATACGCAATATGGTCAACAAAAAATTCAAAGAATTTTTACATGAGGATTTCAACTTCTTCTTTTACTTTTAAGTTTACAAAATTTGTACAATATTTTTTAACTGAAATCGTTGACACATATGTGTTTGTTTTCATGATTCATTTTTGATTTTTTTTTTTTTTTTTTGTATAATAGATTGTCCGAGAAATTGTGTTTGTAACACACAAAAATATTGTTCCAAGACCCACTTTAATATATACCAATCGGCTCGGAATCGCTAGCTTAGTCAATTTAACGATGACGTACGTTCATTTGTCCATGTAAACCTTGTGGTAAAACTACAGGTCACAATTTTGAATATAATTTAATGAAATTTAGTACATAGGCTCCACATAGCCTCAGGACAAACCCCATTGATATTGGTCTATTATTTCACCTAGCCTCCACACAAATATCCTCTTGCAATAATGATTTAATGCCTTAAATATAGCAATGAAATTAAATTATTTTTTAATGAAATTCAGCACAAATAAATATTATATAAGGATAAACCTGTATTCCAAATTTCATGAAAACGTTCCACAATTGATCATAGCTTCCTACAAATGCTAGTATCAAGTTATTACTTTACAACAATAAGTTACAATAAGTTTTATATAAGAATAAACCAATGCGCCAAATTTTTTAAGATCGATCCATAATTGACCATATCTCCCATAAGACCCAATTGCTGGAATCACCCTAAAGTACATAAATCTCATATAAATATTAGTAGTAACATAATATAATGATGTATTGAAATATACATCCCAAATAGTACAAATACGAATATTTGTCCATAATTGGCCACAATATAAATGCATATATACAATGATGCAGGGTATCATATGGTCGGGCTCAGGCGCGAATCAACGGGAGATGGAAAAAGGAAATTCAACCAATATGAATTTGTCAACTTAGAAAAATTAAAAAGGTAGAACAAATTTACAAATGGAAAGAAACAATACAAATATAAATGCCAAAAAGAAATAAATAAATAAAACGAAAATAGAAAAAGGCATAATAATTTTTTTTACAACATAATGGAGCTAAAATAATTTTTAGGGAGAACATCATATTTTTCCTTGGAAACTATAAACAAAATTATAAGGTATTAAAAATTGGTATTTACTTAATTAACATAAGGAAATTCAAGTGATTTTTTTTATATGATTTTTTATATATGATACATAATATTTTTAGCTGGGTATATAAAATTTCACAAAATTATTGAAAACAAATATGAAAGTTGCAGTCGTGCCTTATTAAAAAAAAAATATTCTGAATTGGCATGGCGTCTCCATAAGGAGATCATGTTCAATTATGGTCTGATCGTTGTGAAATTTAACTATAAGACTAATACTCAGAGACCTGCGCCGAGCGGCTGAAATTCGGCTAAGCCGAGTCGCCGCTGTAAAATTTTCGTCTTAACTCGGATCAAAAGCAGCCGCCGTTTTTAAATTCTTTTTGTAGAAACATGTTAAAAATGAAACTTTTTTATTATTTTAATGCAGTATTTTCCATTTATTTTGTATTTAAATGTGAAAGAAAAATATTTGCATCATTTTGAACTTCAAATAATTATAAATCAATCTAGTATTTCTGATGACTTATAATTGATTATTTTTGATGCAAATACTGTGAAAAAATAATATTAACAGTTGCAAATAAATTTTTATGAGCCTTAATCACCATCCTGCGAGAGATCTAAAAAACTCGCACACAAGATTTTGTCAGCTAACAAATCACTTCTATTCACCAGCGATATGTGGTTGGGAATTATCAAAATAATTGATATAAATTCCATTATTTATTGTACTTTTTTGTTTCTTTAGCATATCTTAATAACTGATATGTTTTTATATTGGAGGAAACCATTTCTCATTCTAATATGCGAATAATTATTCTAATCTTTCGTGCAATAATCCAAAATTGTCCTTAGATCACTCTCATCACTCCCTTCTTATATATTTTCAATAAATTAATAATTCTGTTTATACTTTCGCTGGAAAAAATCTCGTCCTACTTTTATGAACAATGATAATCAATGGTTCATGAAAATATAAAATTTTTAATTAAAAAAATGTGCTGACAGCCGATTTTAAGCCGCCGCCGAAGATTTTCAACGCATGCCGACGCCACCGATAAAATTCCTCGGCGCAGGTCTCTGCTAATACTTAAAAACTTAAAAAAATTTATACTAATTTTATTTTTATACGAAGATTTATAAAGGAATTATATGCGAGAAATGGGGTCTGATACGAGAGCTATGGTTAATTTTAAACCAATCCTCACGAAATTTATTGATATGATTTTTATAAGCGTTTGACCCATTTCCTGGGGAAAATTTCAATTTTAACATGTTGTTGTTAGGTTATCCTTAAAGATGCGAAATAAAAGTTATCTAAAAAATATTTATCAATTCAAAGAAAATTATTTCACGTATAAATGGCCCAATTATTACAACAAAATTATAAATAATGAGCTTCCTTGAATTAAGCGCCATTTTTGGCGTTCCTATCACAGGTGGATGTTTGATCATTTTTTCTATGCGTTACAAACATCATACCATAACATAATACAATAACTACCTATGGTAGTGTAGGGTATAATTAAACTTACTGAAAAAGCATTTTATTAAATATATGTTCTTTTATTTGTGACAAACTCCATTGTCACAGTTTGCACAAATATCAGCTAATTATTTTATTATTATACAAAATAATTAATAAATTTACATAAAATAGTTTTTAATTACAATACACATCACTGTAAATCACACGTTCCAACTAAAATTTATTCAATAGATAATAATTGTATATAAATTGAATAATAAATGAATAATTCATTCATACATAGTTGCAATGAATTTTTGTATTTCAAGGAATGGGAAACACTCACATTATTCTTAGCCAAATGTAATATAAACAAAAGAGGGTAATCTAAAATATAAATAAAAGTATACACTCACCTATACGCATGTAATGAATAATACACTAAGAAATAATGTAGCGAAATTTAAATTTATTTTAATATTTAAATATTATTTGAATATATTTAATTATTAAAATATCTTAAAATTTTTTTAATAATTTTTAAAGTTGTTTGTTAAGTTTTACTTATTTTACAAATAATTATTTTAATTGTATTTTTTTTTTTAGTGTACTCTATTTTATATTATAAAAATTTTCACAAAAATAATCTTGGTAAAGTTCACTATGACGCTACATATCACATATAAGAGTAAAATCCAAAGTTACATGATGATATAAATGTATTAATTTTAATCAGGATGTATGCCAGTAAATATGTAGTACCTAATCATATCAAAATAAGATTTTAATTGTAGTGCAGCTCAACAAAATCCCTTCAGAGTTGTGAAAACTTTTTACTATTTAATCACAATTCTTATTTTTAATTAATCGGAATCATGCAAATTAACCTATATGTAATTTTCCATTTTATTATAATTTTTTTTTTTTTTGTTAATTTAATTAACAGATTGTTTTAGTGTCTGTAGGTCACGATATTTTACATAATATTTTATTAGTTAAAAAAAAAATTAAAAGAATCAAAAAAATTACGAAATTTACGAATTGAAAGTAACCCAAATTTGTATTATATGTAGGGTTTGGGGTCCGGGAATTCCCGGGTGGGAAATTCAGGGATTTCCCCTCAAAATACTCTAGGGAATTCCCGGAAAAATGGGAAATGAAATATTCTCGTAGTTTTAAAATTTAAATTCTATAGCAAAAATTTTTCTATTTTCAACACCTTATATCAGTAAAAGATTGACGTTACTATAAACATGGTACTTGCAAGACTTTAACACATATGTATAATCTAACTAGAACGTTATCTGAGAAGAACGTTAATTATCTACCAAATATCTATGTATTTGTTTATTTGTGGTTTAACGAATTTACTTACACGTTGTTTTACATGAAATTTTAAATCAACTTTATTTTGGTCATGTTCAAATTTTTGATAAATTCGTTTTATTATAGATTTGTTGAAATGAATATTAAATAAGTTAAACTTTGAAAATATATCACTATTATAAAAAAAAAATTACTTGGTTAGAAGATTTTTCATTCTAACACAACATTTTATTTTGAAACAGCATTTCTTATCCAAGGAATGGACATATAAATTTTAGATGTAAACTTCAATGTACTTATAAATAAACTAATCTCATGTTATATTCATACATACATGAGATTATTTTCATTAGATTTCTGAACACTATGTTTGATTCGAGAAACTTTGTTGCGAACAAAGTTTTAGTAGATTTATGTTTAATTTAGTAGGAATTAGAAAAAAAAATAATGTAAGTTAGAGAAATAAAGTGAAAATAAACGGCAAGCTATTTACAATGAAATATATTTTTAAAAAGTTTTAGCATCAAAAACACAATAATATAAAACTGTGTATTAGAGTTTTTAAAATAAATTACGAACTAATTTTATTTTAATAAAATATTTAATTTTTTTTTAATTTTAGAAATGGCGTTATACTTTTATATTAATTCATTTTTCCTTAATTCAGCATGATTTATAATGCTTCGTTTTGTTTTATTTAGTAAAAAATAATGTTCTTTATTAGAAAACATGGCCGTTTTTCTTAAAAAAAATCCTATTTTCGTTCCCATTTCCCGGGAAAAGAAATATTGCGCGAAACCCCACACCCTAATTATAATCAATAAACTTAACATATTTAAAATTGTTCTAGAATAAGAGTTCCAAGTCTTTTGATAAATTATTTCAATATATATTATCCAGAAATTAAACTCATATATAATTTTAAATAAACAGTACCAATTCCTTACCCTCAAAGCATTGCCTTCCCTGGCAAACAAACTAACACATGTTAAAATTTACCACTCATTGCCGTTTATATACTGCACAGTGGGGCAGAATCGAAAATTTTTGGAAATAAATCTGTAACTTCTAATCGGCTAGTTGGATTTCCATAATGTAGAAGAGTGTACAATTTTAAGTTTTAAAGGGAAATCTTACAGAGCGGAACTAAGGTTGCTCAAGGTAGGGTGCCTCTGACATAGAAAATTTTTAACTGAGAGTCAAATTTTTCTTAAGCGTTTTCAAAAGTTACAGTAACAAAATTGTTAATAATTATCATATTCTAATGAAACTTTCGGCAATTGTCGACTTAATAATTTGGAATAACGAAATGTAATAAACCAAGATTTTGGTAAAAGGAGTCGTCCAATACCCCAAAAAACTGGCGAAAATTCCAAAAATGGGACTTTTCGAATTATATCCATACATTTTTTTAGGTCTGGAAAAAGGTTTCAGTAAACCCTTTATAACATATCAGAGTTTCCGAAACGGCATTCAGTTTGTAGATTCGTACTTAGGAATTTTATAACATATAGGCTAAGTCAAAATTTGGACAAAAAATGGATCACATTCTTCAGGATCTGTACTTAGCCCTCGTTTTCCTCGTTTTTCAGAAAAATATTAAATCATTATATATTATAAAGAAAAATTTTATTTTAGAGAAAAATGAGTTGAGACACTTTTTTGGTCAAAAAAAAGACATAATTTTTGCAATTTCCGAATTTAAAATCGTTTATTTTTGGACTCAGTTCAAATGTTTTTATTCGATAGATAAGTTTGTTCTTTAACTAACCACAGAAAAATCTAATCTATATGGATAAAACTAGACCAAGATTTTGCAAAATTGAGACCGTTAAAATTTCAAATGCAAATAACTCGAAAACTATAAGAGATAAATTGTACACGCAAGCATGTTTTTCGAAGGTTTTATCAAAAGTTTAAAGAAGATTTTTGTAAGACACTAAAATTTGGCTGGCCGTTAAGAATGTTCTATATCAGAGAAAACTTCCCTTGAGTCTTACTTAGCTGCACTCCTGAATGGTCTGTCCCCTTTCAAAATTAAAATAGTAGAATCATCTGCTTTCTTCAAATCCAACCAGCCAATTAGAAGCTACAAATTTATTTCCAAATGTTTTAGATTCTGTCCCACTATGTACTGTAATAACTCCTTATTAAGTTGATGGTATATCTAATATGCTGCCTTTGCATTATTTGATATTTTACTTTTTTCTAAATAGCAGCATGTGTACCTTCATGCCGTTTCTGTTGCTTCTACATTATATCCCTTTTTTCGTAGTCTTCTTCTACTTCATTCGTATTATCAGGAATATGCATACCAACAAAATATCATCAATGCTAACCAGCATTGTTATTATTATCATTATTATTATCATCATCATTGTCATTATTATTATTATTATAATATTCCAACGTAGTATAAGTTTTATGATGTTAAAAAAAAGAATTTATGTAAAGCTCTAAAATAAATTACAGAATTATAATCAGTATCTGGTTATATTTATAAATACACATAATACATACATATGTATGTTTGTATTAATAGATATTTTTGTTAGACTTTGTAAAGTTATGTTTGGATTTTTACTTGTTGTTTTAGGTTAGCAGAATCCAAGAAGAAAACAATGTAGTAGAAAGTCCAGCTGCTTAGTAAAGGAATAACCCAAAAATAAACAAAAAATATTGTGTCTTAGTATCCTACTGCTGTCATCAGATTATTTTTGTGTGTTGGTAGCAATCATGTACATTTTTATATATGCTGGTTTAGGATTTTTGGGAACATCATAAGGAAGGATCCCTTGGGAGAATGTTGGGATTTTTCATATTAATTAAATCGTATTTTTACAACTTGATTTTTTATAATAAAATACTTAAACATTTAAGGTAAAAGCTCTGTAAGGTTTTTTTTATTCAACAAGTTCAGGAATAAAAATTTTTTAGGTACATATGTTGTTGAATTTGGGAAAATAACATAGAAATTTTAGTAATATTCAATTTCTTTTTTAATTAAAACAAGATTAAAACAATATTTCTGTGTCCAAAAGGAAAAACTACATAACTTAAGTTATATCGTTTTGCATATTCTTAATTTTTAGAATTGTTGTATTTTATTAAATATTGTGTAAATTTTTTTACAAAAATCTGTGCATTATTTTAGAACATAGTCGTCTACATTACAACATTTTTCGTTTGATTTTACCTTTTTTCGAAATGTAAAAATTATATAAATTAACATATACTTTTTCCATATTTTCTTTATTAAAATTCATGACTGAATTTAATAGGGAAAAATATGTTACTTTTTCGCGTAATTTTAATTTTTTTTTTTTTTGCAACAAATGCTACTGGTATATGTTTTCCATTATTACAATACATATATTAAAAAAAAAAAAGTTTTTTAAAGTGCTAATATTTCTGAGGAAGAGATCCAAATCAAGTGCATTTTTAAATTTGTGAATGCAAAATTTAACACTTTATTTTACACATATTTTTTTGTCTTGTCCTAAAAATATAATGCTTTTTCAGATCTCTATTAAATATAAGAATTGTGGAAAATTGTGAGTAATGTGGTAAAAATGTATTGGGGTAAAGTTGGATGTATAATTTCCACCCATTTTTTTCAAATTTCCTGAAAATATAATAAATACTTGCATAAAATTTCTATGCACTTGTCAAATATTCTACTAGCCTTATGAGCTAGTGAAATTGTATTCACCTAATTACAGTCAAAAATTTACTAACAAGCATACTTTTATATCATTTCATAGAGGCCCTAAAACGAAAATGTAATATAAAATAATATTAAATACAGTCCTTTCGTTTGTTTTAAATATTTTTTTATTATATTTATATGTAAAAATTAATATTATTCTCAAGAGAAATATTATGAAAAATATTTATACCAACTACAATATACGTATATATTTATTTAAATATAGTAAATTAAGAACAGATAATTGACTATAAATGATATATTCTTATTTTACTCATCTTTCGCTAAACTTTCATTACTTACTCTCATTTTGTTGACTTTAAGGAAATCTGCAATAGAAAAGGATTTATAATTTCATATAATATAATATAATATAATATAATATAATATAATATAATATAATATAATATAATATAATATAATATAATATAATATAATATAATATAATATAATATAATATAATATAATATAATATAATATAATATAATATATTTTAGAATAAATACTTACAAATTTTTATAAAATTTTATCTGCTTAGATATTTTTCCTGATATTTATTTTCTCTGACATAAAAATCTTTCATTCCTCTGTTTTTTAGAAAATATGAAGTATAGAAAACAACTAGAAGTCCAACTCTTTTAATTCGCCAGCAAAAAAATAAATTCTCTCCTTACACGTATAAATTAGTTCTGAAGAAAATTCTACTAACATATATAAGGAGTTCGGTTTTTTATAGCTGAGTTAAGTCCTTTTAGAGCAAGTTGAACTTCTAGTTGTTTTCTATGATATGAACTATGTATAAATAAAATATTGCAGCAAAATAATAACTGAAAATATTAACTGTACGCAAAAACATTTTTTTAGTTTTTTTCCTGTTTTTTTTTTTAATAAAATTCTATAAAAGTTAAAAAAAAATATTATTTTGATAAATAACTAAATTCTCATTAATTTTTAACTTAAATAAAAACTTTTGGAATAAACTACAATCAGTGTGTAAATATTCTTTAAGTGTAATAAAACAGATCAAAATTGTGACACCTTAGTAAAAGGAATAGAACATATGAAAATTGGAAATAACTCAGTAAACCCCTTAGCCCTAAAATTAAAAATTCCTAGAATCAACATGTACCATTACATCAGTTTATTAAAGAAAGAAAATCTGGATTTAAAAATCGCGGAAATAGTGGATGCTGTAAAAATACACACTTGGTATGATAAAACTCATGCAAATAGTTTTTGCGTTTAAAGTCTGCGCAAATAATAGCAATTTACTACACCTTTGTATTATACTTTACTAAATACGTAAATAACTGCCTATTTTTATAATTTTTGTATTATTATTTTCTTTTAGTTTTATCACTTGTTACTTATCTGTTTTCACCACATACCTGAATTTTGATATTCTAGTGGTATCGTAAATACAAAAATTACTTAAAAATATTTAATAAGCATTAAACCCCAACATTTCCCAATTTACCCAAAAATAGTTGATTTGAAAAAAATAATAACTCTCATCTATATATAAATTTCAAATGAAAATTCCTGGTCTTTCCAATTTTATTAATTATACGAAGCACTCTGTTTTACAAAATAAATATTTTATTTTTATTTTTTAGTGTTTATTTTATTTTTGACACTTAAATAAATAACAATACAATAATAATAAAATAATAAATAATAATAAAATAATAATAATATATATATATATATATATATATATATATATATAATATATATATATATATATATATATATATATATATATATATATATATATATATAGATATAGATATATATATATATATATATATATATAGATATATATATATATATATATATATATATAGATATATATATATATATAAATTCTGACTAATTTATATATGCTGAACATTAAATCGGTTGAATAGTTCTTTAGGTATACAATAATAAATATTCATTTTGTATGACGGCTACTATCCCCTATAAACCGCCATTCGATTATCCAATTAATTTTGGTCGATTAACTGTTCGAATAATTTAGAATTGACTATTCTCTAATAATGAATAAATCGGTCGAATGACCGATTAACCAAAATTCTGTTTTCTGGGGTTATAAATTTTAAAATTTTTTTTATTTTTAAGATAAATTAATGTCAAATATATCCTCTTTTAAGTGTCTGTCATATCGCAACATAAACAAATAAAGGTACATTTTATGTAAGTACTTTCTCATTACTTCCAAAGCATCAATATATATATGTTTTCTTGTGCGCGCTTAAGAAGTAATACAAACAGTTTCCAAAGATAACATTAAAAGGAGATTTGAATGAATTGCTCTTCCTTAAAATGCTGAGATTCGGTAATTGTTTTTACAATTACTTGTTACTCTCTCTACAAAAAACTGTTTTAAATAGATGAAAAATAAAGTTATGAATAATTTATTAAATTATTAAAAAATATTGCTTTATAGAAAACTTAATTAATTTGGTTTATATAAAAACTTAATAAAACTATTTTAATTGCAATTTTTCATGCAATCTTGAACATAATTTCTTTTCCCATTGATTAGGTATCAGAAAAGATAACACCTTCCAATGAAAATCCTATATTAAATTTATTAAAAATGTTCCAATTTTTCACTACTTCTGGATCACAATTTCAGGATCTCATTAAATTACTTTCTTAGATATATATGTTTAATATAATGCGATATGAAAATATTTTTTAAAGTATACTCCAAGTTATATAACTAAGTCATAAAAATTAAAATTTTGATGAATAAAATATACGCAAAAATACAAATATTAACTAACTTTTTTTGACAAAAAAATCATTCTTGCATAGAAAATAAGGAGAGTTACATTAATAAAACTGATTTATTAAATAAAGCTGAATTAAGAGAATATTTTGTGGTATTAGGTCAAAAAAATCCAATTTTTTTATACAATTGGGTAAAAGAAAAGAAAAGACGAACAATTTGATCTGCATTACATTTATAAATAACTATTTCAATAGACTAATCACTATAATTAGTGTTATTTATATATTTTACATCTATTACCTATTTTATTCGGTTAATCGAATAACTTACCATTAATCGCTTATCAAATTAAACGATTAATATGAAAACCCGAATAATAGGATACCCTAAATCCTACCTATTTTCATATCAATTGTGGAACTTGGCAAAAAAATTATTCCCACAAAATCTCAAGCTTTTACTATTATAGCTCCTTAGATATGCGATAATTAAGATTTATCTTGTATGGGTGCTAACAATTTTCTTAGAACTGCTCCTCCCACTATTTTCTTATAAGTTTTAATTCTTAATAAGGAAATTATTCACACTCAATTTTGCTCCAATAGTTTTTCATTTAAGAGTAAATAATTTTTACTCCAATATTAATTATTATTTTATTTGTAAGAGGGGCTACTATTCCCTCTACTCTGATCCCAAAATAAAATAGACTCTTTGAATTTACTTAGCGTTTAACAGCTGTTCAAAGCATACAAAATACAACATGTATTTTTCTAAAAATGACAACACTTGATTAAAATTTGACAGTAGCCTATTAACTGGTGGTACTTGATGGGAATAGTGTTGCATTTGATATAACTACGAGAGTAGTTCGAAAAGTTACAGACTTATTGATCCGCTCTCGTATTTTGGTTTTTTAAATTACCAACCAGTTTAAAAACTTTTAAAATCATTCATTAAATGATAATTAAATATATTTTTTATACAAAACCCTCTATATCTTTATTTTATTTTTAAACATTGAATATTTTAAAAGTGCACAAAAACTCTATCTCTCTTTAAAATTACCAATATTGTAAAATATTAAAAACAAGTTATATGTAAGATTTAGTATTGGTTTTAAATAAATATTTTAAAAGAAAATTTTTTTTGAATAATTGCAAAATAAGAGAAATAAACAGTTTTTTTGCTCTGTTGAAAAGTTGTGTCTATCAAGTTAAGGAGTTTTGAATATAGATCCTGCATATTCAAGATATAATTTAAAATTCCATTTTAGAAAAAAATGTGTAACTTGAGATATTATTTAAATAAAATATTAATTTTATAAAGAGAGAAATAACAACAATACTTGTTTGCTATATTTTTGGATAGTCAATATACATATCGTTTTGAAAAATATATCGAATAATTTTCCTACGAATTACGGACATATTTACACGGGGTATAATTTAAAATTGTATACCTACGACCTTTAATTTAAATTTAAAATCTAAAAAGCGGTCTCCTGAAAAGTAATAAAAATCAGTTATGTAGTTTTCCCTTTTTACCAACGATTTGTGCTATAAACAGCTCATATTACGTATACGCACAGTTGCAACGGTTGAAAAAGAAAAATTTATAAATGTAAACACAGAACAATTTTGCGATATTAGAGAAATTAATACTTTCGATTAGAGAAATTAATACTTGCAAATAAATTTTTAATAGAAATCTATAACTTGAGTAGCAATTTAACTCAAATAATAATAATAATAATAATAATAATAATAATTATAATAATTATAATAAAAATATATAACAATATCTCTAGAAATATGTATATTTATTAGACAGGAAATTATTTTAGTAAAACTACACAGAAAAAATTATTATAAAATGTATTTTAATAAATCATTGTTTGGTGATAAATAAAATTTTATAAAAAAAAAATATTAGATTTAACATTATGTTTTATTGGTTGAAAACCATTTTAAAATTAATACACAAAACAAAAACAATTTTATGTATTTTGACAATTTCAGTAAAATAAAAAATAAAATTTTAAAAATGAGGAAAAAATGTGAAATCCAACATTTAAAGATATTCGAAGGTAATTTTTCCTTATTTCTTTACAGATTTTCCTAATAACGATTAAAATTTATGCATCTTTCAGATAATTGGACAACAAGTTATAATTAATGTAATTTACCTCATAAAATAACTAAACATAAGTAATTGTTTTATCTCTTATACACATTATCTAGGGAGTTAATTAAGGGAGTTAATCCAGAAATGTCTCTTCAAGCGAAACGATTGCTTTCGATACAGATCTCCCGTGGTCGTTTTCCTAGTTTTCCGAGATTCACAAACTATTTTTTGCGCTTTGCATTATCATAATGGATAAACAAAAACGATTTTATTTTGTGGCGCCTTTCAAACATGCTAAGTCTCCTTACGATGTCTTTTGGCTTCTGCTCGCTTGGCACCTAATTTCCTTACTTTTGGATGAACCAAGTGCTTTTACATTTCTGAAAACTATTGTTTTGTTTTACATGCAATAATTCTGCAAGCACTTCTTGCAGACTTTGAGACTTTGTGCCAATCTCCAATTCTTTTTTTTCAAACATTTCTGACTGGCCAGAAGGCTTCTTATCGAAAGCACCACTTTTAGATATCAAAACCTCATCTAAGGCATGTAAGTAGTTGCCAATTGGAATTAATGATAAATTCCAATAACGATTGGATTTCTTTTTTAGACCGATTTGGTAATTCATATAACGTGAAAGAAGCGTTTTTTTTTTTTTTTTTTTTTTTTTTTTTGTTTATTTGTATGGATACTAAACACACTATTATTTCTGAATGAGTTTTACTAACGCCATAAAATACCTAGATTACACTTCATATACACGTATTATTTCATGAATCCTACACCGAATTTATACAAAAATTATTAGATTATTTTTTCGCAATTTAATTGTAAAGTATCCAATATTTAAAAAATATATAAATTTATGTTAAAAATTTTATTGATTGTACTATAAATATTTTTTGAATATATACTAAAAACTAAATATTATATTTATTGTCTCTTAAATATTATAAAAATTTTCAAATATTCAAATTTGTAAATAGAAAAAAATATTTTAATAAGAAAAAAATTAAAATTTTTTCGATAAAACAAGTACGAATTTGAATATTTGATTTTACTAATTCAGTGATAGGTTCGATTTCAGTAAAAAATATACTTGATTTTATGAATTTAGTATCAGAATACTAAAGAAAAAAATAAGAAAAGAAAATAAACTTTTTTCAATAAAGCATGTACTAATTTGAATACTTGATTTTACTAATTCAGTGATAGGTCTGATTTCAGTAAAAAATACGAAATACGAATACGAAATTTTATTTTTTTTTTTTTTTTTCTGTGTACCTTAAATCATATTTTTCAACGCAAACATTTTATTTAAATCATTGGTGAAGAATATAATAAGAGTAAATAACATCATAAAATTTAATCTGAATAAAAATTATTCTTTCCTAATATTCTGCATATGATTTGTCGAAATCAGTTAACTATTTTATATTGTTATTAAATATGTATATAAAATTATGATTTGGTAAAAGTTATTTGTACTATAACATTAGGGTTACTTCTTTTCTAAAAAGACAACTTATTATAAGGCATACTTCTAGGAAAAAATATTACATTCTTAGTACGGTCACAAGAAAGAACGAAAGGATAAGGAAATATAACAAAAGCTCTATACATATAATATATTTTTATGCAATATATACAAACTTATATACTCACTATATGTTGGCATCCTGTTGACTAAGCATAAAAATAAATTTTTCATAATATACAATAACGTATACCAAATCCGTTTTTACCCATCCATACACACACATTGTATCCTTATTTAGTTTATTCCTCTTGCCAATATTGCTAGGGATAATTGTACATGTTCTAACAAATGTTTGTCCTAATATATATCATTCATTCCATGAAAGAACGCCTAAACAATTTCCTTCAGATTTTGTTAATATTCAGCATACACATACCATATAGAGCCATTTTTAACTGTAAAAAGAGGTCTCAGTTGGTCTTAATTAAAACCTTGACCCAATGAGATCCTTCTACATCATAGCGAAAATTGAACAGGGCAACCAAAGATATGCAAACTCATATTTTTCTCTCGGGCTTTCAATGAATCAAACTGTTAGTTATTTATACGTTTCAGACAATTTTAAGAATTTTTGCATATTTTGGTTATAACATTTGGGCTTAGCATCATATTTTGTCATATTTATATAGAAAATCTTTATATGGAGCATATTTTAGCAATTTAAATGGCAAAATATTATACCTAAGAGCATAATTTTTTATATGTTACAATAAAGAGCATAATTTTGCATATTTTACACTTAAGGGAAAAAGTTTAGATATTTTGCACACAACAGAATTTTCTACATAATTTGTCATTAGCAAAATTTTCTTTTTTCTCTCACATACGTACCTCAAATCCGATTCCCCAATAATTTTCATCTTATAAATTATTGGAAATTTTGTAAATTTCTGATACAATGTATTTGCTTTGAATTTTTTTAAGTGCAAAAAGAAAATATTTTTAACAATTGCTAAAAAAAATGAGTTATTTTTAGCATGAAAACAAATTTAGCCAGAAAAAATTATATTTAAGAGCATATTTTTTTAATTTTAAGTGCATATTTCCAAATTTTTAGAGTATTTTTATGCATATCAGAAAAACTTATATTTTTGGTTGCCGTGGTAACGAACAAAGTTACCAACTATGTCGGTTTTTTAACTTTTATAAACATTAAGTCGAGAATAAAGTCGCGAATTTTTTGAAATTGAAAAAATTAAAAATGAGAATGGCTAAGTGATCCCATGGGTTATATCCGAACCAATTATGAAAAAAAATTGATAACTCTTTGTAAAAAAAAAAAAAATAGCAATTTTTTATAAATCTCTCGTGGAATAAACGATATGTATTTGTGCTCTGCATATAACAAACACCGAGTCATGTGGTGTTGATCTTTTCGTTTTATATGGAACAAATACAAAAATTAGGTGGTAAAATTTGGAGTTTATAAAAATTCCACTAAATGTTTCTTACTTTTTTTTTTCTTGGTTCATCTTCATATAGTTTTTAGTCCTGTGGTGTTGGGTATATTTTAAATTTTCTTTATATATTCCATACAGTTTATCTCCGTAATAAATTCTATTTATTATAAACTCATCTTGCTGTTGTTCAATGTAACAGTTAAGATTTATTCTTTGCTCCTTAGACTTTATTGTCTGTAAGAATCTAGTAACTATTTAAAATAAGGAAATGTTTAAAAAGACTATTAGGAATATTTTTATAACAAAAGTTGAAAATATGAAATAATAAAAAAAAGCGTTAGCAAATTATTGCTCTGAAAATGAACAAGAAACTAAAATCAGTTTTCATGTGTGGTCGATAATTTAAAATGAGTTTAGGGATTCTGATGGAATATTATTTAAAAAAGAATTTACGTGGAATATTTTTATTAATTTTTTTACATCTAATAACTTTAAGACTTTATTCCTTTAATAGTCTGCTTGCGTTAAATATTTTTGTATTACTGTATTCGTTCGTGCTAGTTTAATTGTGTGTGTATTAGGGAGATCGATTATTCAAGGTTTTGCGAAAACCGATTTACGAATAGTTTGAATAAATGGGATTTTTTAAAAACTGGTTACAAATTTCTAAATTAAAAAACAACTGGTTAACCGTTTCTTGCTGAAAATTTTTATATAAAAAACAAATAAGAAAGATATAGTCAGTCAAGCCCGACTATATGATACCCCACACCATTGTGTATGTACATCAAAACTCGTGGAGGGGTCTTATATTAGACATGTGGACAATTGTGGACCGATAAAATATACTAATATAGAATATAACGTTAATACTAACATTTATATGAATTTATGCATTCGGGTGATTCCCGAAAGTGGGCTTATATGGGAGCTATGGTAAATTATGGAGCGATTCTCATAAAATGTTATTTCTACTTACATAAAATTTATTCGTGTAGAATATAAACATGATATGATATGAATATGATTTATTCATGTTAAAGTGATTTTCGGAAGGGGGTTTTATATGGGAGCTATGCTAAATTCAAGACTTCCTTACACCGAATTTCAATAAAATATTGCTGTATTTAAGGCATTTATGATCTTTAAAGCCCTATTCCGGGAGGGTTTTTGTATGGGGGCTAGGTGAAATAATGGACCGATAATAAACAATTTTAAATGTCAAAATTTATTGTATTATCTTCAAAATTGCGATCTGTACTTTGTGCACAAGGTTTACATGGACAGCCAGCCAGACGGACGAATAGACATCGTTAGATCGACTCAAAAAGTGCTTCTGAGTCGATTGGTATACTATGGTGGTATAGGGTATAACAACTTATTGTGGTAGAAGTTAGTTGAAATGCTTAAACAAAACAAATATTTTAAAATCACCAAACATCAAAACTGAATTAGCAATGAGACAAAGAAATCATGTTTTAATATTCATATTGCAACTTAAGGTAATTTGGATTAGTAACTTTTAATAGGTAGCTGCAATTTAACGTTCAATTGAAACAAAATGTTAAAGTTCAGAATAAGATTTTATATCATACACCACCATAGGTGATTCGGTTACTATGCAATTGTGCTGATATTTTTAAGACACAGAAAAATTCCATGTATTCTGTGTCGAACAGAATCACTTCGTTAGTCGATTTGACATCGTTAAATTTTGAAGACCTTAATGAAATTTTGTTACAAGAAGGTATTTCAATTTTGTTTTAATATAATATTTTTTTATATTAAATAGTGTAATTATTAAAATATATAATTGCCCGTTCCTTGATTTATTTAATTTAATAGTTTGTTTTTGCATGTAGCCCTCATTACCCGCCAATCATTTTAACCATGAGGTTTCTTATATTATTTGTCTCTAAAATTTTTAGCTTTTAACATACTAAATGTTTGTTAGGCTTAGCAGCAAATTTTGTCATATTTTTATGGAAAATTCCTACCAGTGTTGCCAGGAAATGAGAAAAAAGAGGCCAAATTGAATATTAAAAAATGTCAAAAAAGGCATTTAGCTCTAAAAAATAAGGCCAGAAAAAAGTTTTTTTTTCTCGTTCTTGTTAGATTTGAAAATTTTCTAAATAAATTGTAATAAATTTATACATAACACACAACAAAATGATTTAATAAAAAATCGGCCAAAAAATTCCCATACAAATTAGGGTTATATTTCATATGAAAAATTACTCAATGTTTGTTTTGATTTTTCGTAAATTTTGAACTATAATTCTTCTTTGATTAAGCATTTCCAAATTTTTGGGTAATTTTTCTTATTAATAAGATCTTTTTTAAATTATTTTCATAAATAGTTTATATTTTTGATGACATGTTATAGATTTAGTAATTCCACAAATTTAAAGCACTTTTATGTGGAGAATGAAGCGCAGCAGGCGTATTTTTTTTAAATGTAAATAATCTCGATTTTTTTTTATGAATAAAATACAAAAACGCTTAAATGGATAATTCTGTCAAAATCAAATAAGTAATAGTAAATAAGAAATTATTTTCTTCGTTTCTATAAACATTTTAGCATTTTTAAGGTAATTTTAAAATCAAAAAATGCTAAAAACAGCTGGAAGCTAAAACAAAAGTTTTGAGGCTAAAAGCATAATAAAAAGACTGGATTTATCCTTAAAATGGCTAAATTGACAACACTGATCACTATTTTAAAGCATATTTTAGCAATTTTGATGACATATTTTTGTATATTTTTTACTTAAGAGCATAATTTTGCATATTTCTAGTATATTTTTTTTAAATAATTTTCCACTAGGGATTTTTTTAACTCTCACATTTTCCCAATAATGTTTATCTTATAAATTGATAGAAATTTTGTAACTTCCAATACAACTTAGCCAAAACTATTCATTAGTTATGAAGCTCTGTATTACTTATGCATTAGCTGAATAACTACTTACCTAATATTATTACTTAGATATCGTTACAAGGATTAATTATTCATTGATTTTAAAATATTACTAAAGTCATAGTTAGTAAAAACATTAGGAACTACCCAGCAAAAATTTGCTTTCCTGGTAAGCTAGCAGGTATAATTGCAAACTACTTATTTTTTTAATGAATAACTACTTATTTTTGTTCGAGTTGTCCACAAATTCATGTACTTATTTTTAGACTCTAGCGGTACTCAAAAATATGTAAAAATATAAAAAAAAAACAAAAAAAATTTTGCCGCCAGTGAGGTTTGAACTTGGGCACAAATTAACCATTCGTTTTTAAAAAAATATAAAATATCTTAGAAATTTTGTTAAAAAAACTAACGACATCAGAATGGGGTTGAACTAATAACCTTCTGGTTGTTAAACCAGCGCTCTAGCTAACTGATCTACGTGATGGCAATATTGCTATGCTATTATACTATTGAGTAATTATTTATGTATTATAGTGTAAGCAAAAAATAATGACGCCTCATTACCGAGAAACTACTTTAATAAGTAGTTGCCATTACCGAGAATATAAAAGTTTTTGCTGGGTAGTTACATTTTAGGTTACAAATAACTGTCATGGTATAAAAATAATTTTTTTTTTATTTATTTTTAATTTCAAACCCCTAATATAAATCAAAAATTTACCTAATATTTTTAATACATACAATTTTTCACAATTTATCCTTTCTTTAAATATATGAATGAATTTGTAAATTGAATTAAAAAATCAATACAAAGAAACATTTTCAAAAATCTGACCATAATAAATAATTACTTATCAGGTTTGAAATAAGTAGTTACTAAACCACTTCTATATAATGCAGACGGTATTTAGTTGTCACTGAAAAGTAACAACATTCCATTATCAAGTTTTGACTGGGATAATGTATTAACTTTGAATAGTTTTAAATGCAAAAAAACATATTTATTAGCAATTGCTTATAAAAATATAAACAAAGAAAATTTTGAAAATAAATTATTTTTTTAGGCAAAATTTCTGAGAAAAATAATAACCGATTATTCGACACAAAAAAACGGATATCTTCATTATTCGAAAAACTGACATTTAGAAAAAAAACCCAACCAGTTAAAACCCGAATAAACCCGGTTCGATCTCCCTGTGTGTATATTAGTTATACATATATTATTCACATACATATATACATAATATTTAGTTAATAAATTTATGTTAAAACATAAAAATAAAGAAATTAATTTTCTTTTATAACACGATTATTTTGTTGTTATTCAGGTGTGTCTGTATGTTAGTATATTTAAAGGAATTTTTCCTTCACATTAACCTGTTGGTTAGAACGTTTATTATTATTGTTTTCTTTTCCTTATTCTTATATCTGTTTAATATTAGTGATCGCATGACTGAATATTTCTTAATGTTTGTGTGTTTGCATATTTTGAAGTTTGTGTCATGACAATGAATTATGCTTTTTAATGCAAAGTGATTTTTATAAAAATGTTTGTATAATAGTTTA
Organism: Protocalliphora azurea; assembly: GCA_932274085.1. NCBI lineage: Eukaryota > Metazoa > Arthropoda > Insecta > Diptera > Calliphoridae > Protocalliphora > Protocalliphora azurea. The sequence goes on from OW026519.1 coordinate 176,544,731, forward strand.
TGCTTAATTTTATGGGTTGTATAATAAATCTGTATTAAAATAACATCACAGCTCAGCGCCAGTGCCAAATACATAAAGATAACAGGGACAGAAAATAACTGTTATTTTTCAATTTTTAAACAAAAAAAGCAGTAACCACCAAATGTCGAGCAACTGATACAAATACATCATTGTAATCTATATGAAGATATATGCAGGGAAAAAATATGATTACATTATTACTGCAATAATATTATGTTCTCATTGTTAATTTTCTTGAATTCTAATAATTACACTCAATAAAAATTTTAACATGGTTGACTGCAAAAATAATATATTTTTACCAGAAAGAGGTGCAGGTGTATACTTTATGGGAACTGATATCAGACGATCCTACAAATTGTCTGACAGTTGTAGTGTCTTTCAAGCAGAGATTCTTGGCATTTATAAGGCTCTAGGCTTGATTGAAAGGAATGTTGAACGAGGGTCTGAGATTACTATCTATGTTGATAGTCAGGCAGCGTTATTGGCTCTGACTAGTCATTTTGTTAGGTCCAGATTGGTACTTGAGTGCAGAAGGGAATTGAGAAGGTTAATGGATTCCTATATGATGAGACTCTGTTGGGTTCCTGGTCATGGTGACATTCTTGGCAACGAAATAGCCGATGAGCTAGCTCGCAGTGGCTCGGAGCTAGATAGGTCTTTCATAGAGTCATCTGTTAAGATTCCAATTGGGTCCTTCTTTAGGGCCATAAGGAAGTGGACTCTGGACAACACGAATCGAGCCTGGAGTGACAGATCGGACTGCAGAGTTTCTAGGGCATTATGGTCTAGCTTAAAACTGGCGGATTCCAAGCATCTTCTAGGTATGAGTCGTGGTAGTCTTAGAGTCATAGTAGGTATGGTTACGGGTCACTTCTCAATAGGGAATATGATGAGTAAGTGGGACATTGGCACATCAGACTTTTGTAGAACGTGCGATGATGTTAAGGAGCTAGAGACAGTGGAGTACATACTCTGTCACTGCGTAGGGCTTCAGCGTAATAGGTTGAATTGGTTTGGAAGCCATTCACTACATGAACTAGGTGAGGTTAATGGCTAAGGACTTGTCAACCTCATAGGGTTTGTAATGGGAATAAAATGGCTTAGGAACAATCATAACTGATTGATTGGGTATAGGTTCCACTTATCTTTTTCTTCCTTTCATAAAGGGATCACAATGGGCCGTTCGGCCTCTGGGTGTAGGCGTGAATGCGCCACCCTTTCCAACCTAACCTAACCTAACCTACCAGAAACAAAATTTTATTAATATGAAAAATATCTTTATATCTACAACCATTAAATATTTGAAGTCTTTTTCTTGTTCTTAAACCATATTCTGTTTTTAAACCGTATTAATTCCGTGACAAGATTTGGTTATATTCGGTGTGATTCAAGCAATATAAGATATTGATTAACTGCAATTAAAGGGTTTAGTTAAAAAAGCATATTTCGCATTTGAACCATTTATGGTGGTACAAATGTATATAATTAATGAACAAAAAAAATGTAAATATTTTTTTTTTTGGCTAATGAATACTTTAATCTATTATTTTCAATAAAAAATTTAGAAATAATATGGAATAGTTATATGACAAAATGGAATAATAATATGATAAGACTGGATAACTATATGATAACATAAGATAATTATGTGATAAAATGAAATAATAATAATATGAAGAATGACATAGTAACATTATAAAATGGAATCATAATACGACAATGTGGCATAATAATATAATAAGATAGAACAAGAATATAATAACATCAAATCACAATATGATAGAATGGGATAATGATGTATATGTAATCATAATATGAAAAAATAAACCATAAAATTGGATACAATATGACAAAATGGAATTATAATAATTATTATTTATAATCATTTCTATTTTTCGCTATGATCATATGTTCCAATCATAATATGTTGCTCTTAAATTACCGTCACAACAATTATATTTTTTCTCTGCGTGTACTTTCATAGTAATATGATTTTTAAGATTTTCATTTTTCCTTTTTCGAGTAGAAGTAGCAGTTGTTTTGCGATTTTTTATTCTTTGGTTTTTATACTTATTTTCGTACAATGGTACTTTTTAATGTTTTTTAATAAATATACTTACCGGCATTAATTAATAATTTTCCGAGTGAATGAGAGATCAAGGAAGGTGATGCGTTGTTTCTTTTTTTCATTTTTGGCGTCTACTTCATTTTAACTGTTTTCATTTTGAAGTATATTTTTCATTTTGATATATTTTTTTTTTTTTTGTTTTTCTTTTTTTTTTTTTTGTTTTTAATTTTAATGATTTTGTTTTGTGCTAAAAAATCACAAAATAACTTTTATTTCTGCCCGAGAAAATAAAGATGACAAAATAACTTTTACTTCTACTCGAAAAAGAACCAAAGAAAAATACTGTTATTATTTGACTTTTATGAAAAAGTTATTACAGTTACGGTCCCTGAAAGATAATCATAATAGCGACACCAAAATTTACATCAAATTATAAGAAAATACTATAACAATTTCAAATATTGTTATCAACGATATAAAACAATTAGTTAATAAGTAAAAGGTGTGATTTGAATGATTAAAATTGTATAAAGTTGGTAAATTTGTAGAAGAAACTTCAAGTTTTATTGCTTAAGGGTCTGGTCTGGAAGAATATTTAATTTATTATATTTCTTGTATCACAGAAAACATTATGGCTAAAATTTTTCTAAATAAATCATTATTTGGATTCAAATTAAATTTAATAAAAAATAATATTTGGTTTTAATTTATTGCACAGAAAAAATTATAACTAGAATTTTTTAAATAAATCATTATTTAACTTGACACAAAGTTTTATAAAAAAAATTTGCTTAATTTTAATATATTATTTTATTGCTTGTAAATTCATTCTAAACTAATACGAAAAACTATAACAATTTCTTGTTTTTTAACAATTAAAAATATAAAAATAAATAAAATTATAAAAATGTTGGCCAAAAAAATATATAAAATCCATCATTTGCAGGATTCCAGAGGTAATTTTCGTATATATTTCATTGCCAAATATGTAAAGTAATTTATTTTTGTATATGTTCTAGATAAATCAAAAATATATGAAATATGTATACATGTAGCAATATATCGCATATATGATGGGGTCTATTGTATATTGCTGTATAATCCCCAAGTCGATTAAACTATGTCCTTTCAATTGTGTGCCTGAACATGTAGCTCCCTCTCGTGATATAATTATGGGAAAGTAAGTGGACTTCTTGAAGATAATTTAATGTGTCTTAATTTTTGTATCTCAAATCATTTAAAAGTATTTTGCAGAAATGATCTTTAGCGGTAGTGATCCTTAACAAAATGATACATGTTTGCAATCGTACATTGCCCTGTTGTACGGTTTTTGGCGGTACCAAAGGAGAGTTTGTTTGCGCATTTGTTATATCCTATCTAATTTGGTTTCATTGAAACTTAGATATTTCACTCAGTTAAAAGGTAGGTAAGTTGAATTCATTTAGAAAATGCTTCAAGTGATAACGATTGCGTTTCTGTTTTAGATGGTTTTGGCCGCTAACGAAATTTGGAAATAGTGTCGTGTCTTCTTTTATTTCATATATATTTTTTTTATTCATATATGTTTATTTTATATAATACTATACATGAATACATAAATTATTAGTTATGGCACCATTATTTTTCACCAGCATAATTACACATTATCTACATTACTATACACTGTGTATTACCGTTAAACTATATTTCATCTAAAAAAGTCTCCATTAATTATTTAGTATTATATAAAAGCTTCGCTTCTGTATACCAAATGTTCATACATGCATTTACATCATACAATACTATAATAACATTCGATCCGAATTATTGTATATATTATAGAAAATGTAAAAAGAAAAATATTAAATAAAGCATAAAAATTGTTTGAAAATCCGCAAAAAAAATATATTATTTTTATTGATTTTATTATTGAATTTATTAAGAATTTTAAAATATTCAAATCTATAAATAGTAAAAATATTTTAATAAGAAAAAAAATAAAATTTTTTCAATAAAATATTTGCGAATTTGAATATTTGATTTTACTAATTCAGTGATAGGTCCGATTTCAGTAAAAAATATAATTGGTTTTATGAATTTAGTAATGAAATACGAAATGTAATTTCTTTTGTGATTGATTCGTCTTTGTATTACTTCCACAATTTTCATCTGTGAACCTTTTATATATATTTTGGGTCCATTCATCTGTCGGCTAAAATCAATTAACTTATGTTCCTTTTAAATATATTTATAATTTGAAATAAATGTGTTTAAATTCAACATATTGTTATTGTTACTAGTTTTATAAATTTAAAGTAACGATTTTAGAATTTTCTAATTTGTAGTATATTAGAAGTTTCCAGTTTGTAACGTCTGTTTATTTAAATTTGGTTTAAGTGACTTGAATTTATATAATTATATAATGTTAATTACTATAATTATAAAGAAAGTATTTTATTAACTTGCTTAAGTATTAGTGAGAAACTTGTATTATATAAGCTACTATAAACATATTGCGTATTGAGTTAGTGAGTAGTTAGTTAGATTTGTTATAAGTAAGCTCTTATATGGATCTTGAAGTTATTGGAAGATTGAAGAAGATAATTCTCACTATTATATAAGCATATGCAGTTTGTGAATAGAGTCAGTTTTAAAGTTGCTATACTATTACAAGTTTAACACTCATTGCAGTTCATTGTTGTGTGATATAACGTGTGTTTTTTAAGCGTAAATAAAGAATTATTTTTGAATGTAAAAGCAAATTGTAGTGACATGTTTTATTATTTGAGAGTAAAAAAAACCCCAGTTTTATTTTAAGAAAATAAACCAAAGTTTTCAAACAATTTTATTTAAATCATAAATAAGCAAAATGTTCCTAATTTAACTAAATATTTAAATAAACAACATATTTTTCTCACATAATATGCATTTAATATACAATTAAGAAAATTGTAGTAACATGTTTTATTATTTGCAAGTAAAATAACCCCAGTTTTATTTTAAGAAAATAAACCAAAGTTTTCCAACAATATTATTTAAATCATAAATAAGCAAAATGTTCCTAGTTTAACTAAATATTTAAATAAATAACATATTTTTCTCATATAATATGCATTTAATATGCAATTAAGAAAACTATTAAACTAACTCTCTTTACTTCAGTATTTTATTAAAAAAAAACATGTCGAGTGCTTATATTCAAAACCTTCTTTATTAAGTTTTTATAAAATTGCGTTTTTGCTGCCATTATATTTCCTAGAGTAATCATCATATATAATATAAATGTCAAACAAAAATTCCAAGTTTTTCCAATTTTATCAGCATTTTTGTAATTTCTTTACACAGTGAATATTTTTGAGTACAAAAACCTCTATCTCTCTGAATAATTAATCTATTTTTTGATAGCATCAATATAAAATATGAATGATTCTATATCAAAAAAAAAAGGATTTGATATTTACCGTTTCAATGAAATTCGCTACAGATATTACATACTGCAAGTGTTTTACAAATCACAAACCATCAGACTAAAGATCCTTTCCGGTCTAAAAATATAACGTTTCAAAAATGAAAAAAAAACTGTAGATTTTTTCAAAAGTGTATATATTTTATTGATCAGAACTTCTAAACTATACATTGTGGAGCTCTAATTTTTATTTCATTTAATGGCAAAAAGATATTAACTTTAAATGACATAAAAAACTTATTTACTTGGAAAGTTCAAAGGTCAAAATCGATGATATAAAAACCAAAACTGAATATCTCAAAAAACGGTATGTGATATATATCATTTCTGATTAATTATGTATGCTGAATATGAATCTGGGCAAAAAATTAAAATCGGTTAAATAGTTCTTCAGATATACAATAATAAATATTCACTTTGTATGACAACAACTACCCCCTCTAAACCTACTCTATCTATTTTCATATCACTGTGGAACTTTACAAGAAAATTATTCCCTTAGATATGCTATAATTAAGATTTATCTTGTATTGGGGCTACCACCTCCCTTAGAGCTGCCCACCCTCTTTTCATCTCAGTCATTAATTTTGATGAGGAAATTTTAAGACTTTTGCTTTAATAGTTCTTCATTTAAGTGATAATTAATTTTTACTACCACTCCCTTTGTATCTACCCCTCCTTTTTTCATCTTAATTATGGAAGTTAATGAAAGCGTTGTTACCACAAAATTTCGTTGTGATAGTTCTTTAGATATCCGATAATCATTATTTTGTTTAAATGGGTGGTACCATTCCGTCTGTTCTGATCCCTAAATGAAGTAGTCTATTTAAATTATGTTGTTTTTCAAAATTACTAACTAGTTTAAAAACATTTAAATTATACATTAAATGGTAATTAAATGTATTTTTTATTATTATTTTTTTTTTTTTTTTTATTCTTTTTTTTTTCTCCTGTAAAGTCGTGTTTTTCGAAATAGGCTGTTTTGAATATAGGCCCTCGATATACTATATCCCACACATAAGTAAAACACAATATACATAATGCCATTAACGAAAAAAAAGCAAGAAAAACAAACAGAAAAAGAGCAACATTATAATTTGCTAATATCTTTTCATAACAAACTCATAATACTTTATGAACTACAAACAACCATTAGCAAGGACACTGAAAAAAACAAAATATGCAAACATACAAACTGTACGAGCACAAAACAATTAGAATTATTAAACTAACCACAGCAACAATTATTTTAACTAGCCGCATGCGATAAGGCCAAAACTTTAAAATGTACAAATAAAACAGCAAGATAGAGGGACGGATAAACACACAAGCACTCTTACGAACATATTTATAAAAAAAAAAAAAAAAAAAACTCAAGACTACATTAGTTTATACATAAATGTAGTGGTTATACTAGGAGCAAACAACACCCAGATATTCATACACCAAAAGATAAGTAAAGTTTTAGAAAAATAGCAATGTTATAAGGGATTTATAATTTGAGTACTAAATATCATTTGATAAAAGTACTTTTAATTAATTAAGTATATATATATTATTATTCCCTAGAAAAAAATATGAAGAAGACCAATACACGTATCACATTTTATAGTTTTAGATTGAAAAAATCCAATTTTTGAGATATTGGACTGATATATTATATTCTGTTAGTAGACAAAGCCGTAAACATTCCCACTAAAAATGGGCGGATGGAATCGCTACCACTCCCATACTAAAAAAAAAACTATTTTTTTCTTTTTTTAATTTAGGACAAATTTTAAAAAAATTTATTATAAAAAGGAATATTTGAAGGTAGGCGTAGCAGGACCTAACCATACCTATCTTAATATACTATTTTAGTATAAAATATTTAGATATTATCTTAAAGTTTTGAATTAATTTTTAAAAAATTTCTAATATCAGATACCGCACATTTTTTTATAATATTTTAAGAGATCGCAATAAGTCGCAGCTAATATTCTCAAATATAATTTTATGGTTATTCTTTTATATAATAATTGTATCTTTAAATTGGAATTCGATGGAACTTTTTAGTTCTAATCTATTAAAGTAGAATTTTCAAAAAAATATATATTTTTTAATATTACGATTTCATTTAAACCAAAAAATAGCTTCAGTAATGAATTTTTACCAAAAATTTATTATAAAATAATTTGAATAAATTTATTAGTATATACAATACAAAAATATTATATTAATAACTGAAGTATTTACTGAGATATATGCAGTTAAAGTTAACAAACTTCTTCAGAAACATTAAAAAAAAATATATTTTTTTTTTTAATGTGCGAATTCCTTATTTTAAAATTTTACGCTATAGACACTTTCCAATATTCTAAGTATTTTTTTTTTTTTTTTTCAGAATACATGAAATGTTTTCCAGTACTCAGCAAAAAAATCGAGCAAGTGATTCTAAAAAGGAACTTTTTCATCACTTCAAAGTAGAACTAAGCGCATATTTTGTACTTTTTAGCAAGTTAATGAAAATTACTTCCCAAAAAGTGAAAATAAATGTAGTTTTAGCAGGAAAATAGGCGAATAATTTGTAAGAAAATAAAAATTTCACAAATTGAAAAGTATTTTTATTATACATTAACAAATTTAAAATGATATTTTTATTAAAAAAATTTTATTAAAAATTTTATACATATAATTTTAAAAGGAGTACTTTAAGAGCAATGAACAAGAAGCTTAAAATAAGAATATCCTTTCAATGGCAACCATGGACTAAAAACGAACTTCTGCAGCTCTTTTTCAGCACTAAGTACTTCCATCCAATAACAATATAGTGTTAAATTCATGTCTTTTTCAGCACTTTTTCAGTTTTTTTTTTTTTTTTTTTTTTTTTGCTTGGTAAATAAATTGCACTGTGTAATGTACAACACTCTTAGGAAAAAGTAGAGAGAAAATATTATTGATTTACTTTTAACAATTTTAACTTCCAAATTATTTCAGCCATATTTTATTTAATATATAAATATTGCACCGCACACTCTACATATAATGTTCATAACAAATATATACACATATTAAAAGCAAGTACCATCCATGATTGTAAAATGTACCAAAAATACATATTAATCCCATATAAAAAGTGCTGGATCTGAAAAAATATTTTCTAATAAAAAACACTCGCTTCTCTCTGCAAAAGTGCAAGAAAAACATACGTATTATAACAGGAACAATGTTGAATAAAAATAATAAGAAACCTCACAAACACTAGTTAAGTGTAACCACAACAACATGTACCAGCAAAAACAAAAAAAGAAACTGGTTGTACAAATTATAAGCACTCAAACACGACTATATAATAACTATATTCCTTATCAGGGTTGTCAGATTTTTTTTGAGTCTCTGTCGCCAAATTTCTAATCAGAAATCGCCAAAAATTGCCAAATTTATATTTTATTTGCTTTTTTTTAAGAAAAAAATAAAAAATTAACAAAAATGTTTTAGTGTCGTATAATATTATTTTAATATTTCAAATTTCGTATAATTTATATACGTAAATTCTGCTTCAACAAAGCATCATATTGCAGTAGTAATTGAATATAAAATTAATTTATAATTTAAAATGCATTTTTCTGACATACATACATACATACATACATACATACATACATACATGCATACATAAATATATACATACATATATACATACATAGATACATAAATAAATATATACATACATACATATATCTCCATTTTAGAGTAACAACTTTAAATATTTAATAACATTTATTAAAAATAAAAATAACTCAATATTGTATAGCAACATTTGTTCTCTTATACTATGTTTCAATTGAGTTAAAAGCAGTCAGTTTTGAGCAAAACACCTAAAAGTATTTTCACTGTCTTGACTTGTTTTTGCATTGTTAAATTTTTGAGCGAAATCCTGACATTTCTCAATCTAAGTTGAAACTGAATTTATAAATTAAAGCCTTTCGTTTTGTTAGATAGGCAAATACTGAAGAATACGTTACGTATTTCTCCATAAATACCTATTTTATAACGTTTTTAAAATTAGCCAAATAAATCGCCACCACTTTATAAATCGTCAAGAAATTCTCCATGTCGCTAAACGGAAAATTTAGTCGCCAAAAGCAATTAAAAATCGCCATATTTGATCGCCCTGCTCCTTATTAGAAAGAATTCTAGTTGCTACTTTATACATATTTTAAAAAGCCTTAATTCCGCAAAAGCATTTGCAAGTTCAGTGAAAAATGAGCAGATTCTATTAGGGCTTTATGTCAAATCAGTTACGTTGAGTCTATGTTTTGCTACAAATATTACATCTAAATAGGTTTAAAAAAAGCCTTTTGTTTAATATTAATATTTTTAGCAAAAATGTATGAAAAAAAGTTTCTGTTGTCAAATTTCTGTTATCATCCTCTAATAAAAAGAAAAGAAAAAACGTCTGCCATAGATGTTTATCGCTTTAAAAAGTGTCAATCTTAGATTCTTAAATATATATAAGTTATTTGTAAAATATTTTGTTGCAAAAAAGTAAACAATTTTTATTCATATATTCATTTTAAATATTTTTACTTACAGAACTGCTATCTACAGCTGTCAATCAAAATAACAAAAAAAAAAAAAAAAAACATTATTAATTAATATGGCGAAATTTCTACGGATTACACAACAAGTTTTATATTGGGAAAGATGATATTTTTATAAAAATGTTGTCATAATTGTTTAGTTTAATTATGTAGGGTCTACACAAGAGCCACTGCAATATTTTTGTTTATATCAAAATATATGGAAACACGTAGATAACGTTTTATTATAAAAAAATTTTCGTCGACTTATATTGTCAAAATTTAATGATAAACTTTTTTTTTTGTGTAATTTAATTGTCTTTTGTTTTATTTTTGCTTCAAATAACACTGTGCTCGAAAATGAGACTTATGCTCTTATTTTATAAATCAGTACACCCCACTTTTTATCACTTTTAGGAATTTCGTATTTTATATATTACTAGAAAGATGAAGTCTTTGCTCGTGATAGAAATTCCTCAGGTTACGTTATTTAAAATAAAAATGTATTGAAATAGAATTTTATAACTCACCGCATCATAAAATTTATTACTCTAAACTTCAAATTCAATACCTAATATTTGTTGGCTTTGGCGTAAAAATCGCATAAATTGAAGTTATAGCACATTAAAATGTATGTAAAAAATTATTCTTTATTTTTTTAAATTACCATAAAATGAAAACAAAAATACTATCAATTCATAATTTTACAAAAAAAAATTACATTTTTATTTTGTCAATTTATTTTTTCTTATTTGTTTTGGTTTTTGTTTTAAAATTTCTTTTTCAAATTTTATCAGAATTACCAGGTATATAAATTTAGATCCAATAAGAAAATTCATTTTTATAATTTCATATATGTATGAGTATTGATGTTGGAAATCCAGGAATTATATTTATTTATCATTTAGTAAAATTTCAACGCAAAGTCGTAGTGATTTATAAAATTACATTTTTTGAGTCAAGCGTTGGGGATTGAAAGTGAAGTGTAGGTGAAGTGATCAACTCAAGGGATTTATGAAAGTACGGAATTATTTATTTAACCAGAAGGGCACCCATTGGACAAATTGTTAATGTTGTTAACAATTTTTAAAAGTTAGGAAAAGTTAGAAAGTTATGTTAGGAAAATTATGTTTTTGTGTATAAATTTAATAAATTAATTATCTAATTTCGACAAAATTAACAACTAAGATACTACTAAAGTATAGGATCATGAATTCTTATTATCAGATATATTTTAAACGTTAAATTACAAAACCTTTAACTAACAAAAATATTACCACAATTACGTAAATAAGGTAACCAGTGTCACCATTGAGTAAATTTTCAGACAAAAATATAAATATATTAAAAATCTGGCTGAAATTGATTTAATTTATGATTGGAGTATATATTTAATAAATTTTTTGTTTAATTTTCTTTTATTTGTACTACTTCCATAATAAAGTTTAAATCCAAATATCGCGAAGACGATCGCTAACTAACAAAAAACGGCTGCCACTATTAAATTAAGCGTACTCGAATTAGCTTTACTAGTGGGATGTTTAGTTTGTTAAAGTTTGTGACACAGTGTAATTAATTAACTGAGATTTTCATAACAAATTGCGCTTTTTCTTAAAAAAAATATATTTCAAAAAAAGAAAACAAACAAAAAAAATGACAATAAAAATGGCGCTTGATAGCAAAACAAATTTATCTTCGCTTGAGTTCCAACAATTATATTATAACGCAGCCATAGAAAAATCTCGTGAGTAGTCTCTACGTTAACAAATATATATTTTTATTTACATTTATTATCTATATTCAAAACCCTCTATCACGAAAAACACAACTTTTTAGGAGAGCAAAAACAAATGTTTATTTTTCTAATTTTTCAAGTATTCAAAAAAGTTTTTAAACTAGTGAGTAGTTTTAAAAACCAACATAACACACTACTTTATTTGGGATCAGAGCAGAGTTGAAAAAAATAATGATTATTATTGGAGTAAAAATTATTTACCGCTTTAATGAAAAACTATTAGAGCAAAAGTTTTAAAATTGTGTGAAAATAATTTCCTTAACATGAATCATAACTATTATGAAAATAGGATGGGCAGCACTAGGGGAAGTGCTGGCCTCCATAAAATATAAATTTTAATTATCCTATATCTATGGAACTATTTGCAATGAAAATCTCGAGATTTTGTGGGAATAATTTTCTTGTCAAGTTCCACAATTGATATGAAAATAGGTAGGGTAGCTTTACAGCCGCCATTCAAGTGAATATTTATTATTGTATATCTAAAGAACTATTCAACCGATTTAATTTTTTGACTAAAAATTGGTATATTTTATATTTAAATTACCAAAAATAAAATAATGTCTTACAGATATAGAAAGTTTTGCACTAAAAAATAAAAATAATATATTTATTTTTCAAGATAGAGCGATACAAAAACGTTGATGAAATTGGAAAAATTATGAATTTTCATTTGAAATTTATATTATAGATGAGCGTTCTTATAGGGAATATAATGGCATCAAGATCGCAGTTTCATGAAATTCTAAGATAGAGTGTTTTGAATATATGCCCTCAACGTATAGTATTTAATAAATTTCAATTTAACAAACAATAAAATAAATTTAATATTTCATTTGTTTGGTATTTTATTTAGTTTCTTACATCCAAAAAATATGTAAAAAAAAATATATTAATATATTTTATGCTCTTGACTATAAAGTTATCTTGGAATTCATTGAATATCTCCTCCAGAAGTGGAAATATTTTAATGAAATTTAAAAGCATTGAAATTTAAAGAGATTACGATAGTGTAAAATATAAATTAACAAACCCTGTTTAAGCCAAAAGCCCAATTTTTTGTAAGCACCGATTTCCAAAATTTCCATGTCATTCAATAACCCACGTATTGAAACTAAGGTGGTCAAAAAATTAGATCAAAATATTAGTAATTGTGGGTGTGGCATGCTGTTAAAAACAAATATTTTATGTTATTTTATCAAAAATGTGATTTTTTATAAATTTGACCAGATGTAAATTACCGCAAACTATTATCGATAATTGGCTGCATTTTTTGTTATGTTGGTAGGATAATCGTCTTTAAGAAATGGTATGATGTGTCACTGTACCGTTTATAACTGCATGTTTTATTAAATGTTTTATCAGATACTATATTTTAGTCAAATTTGAATTTTAGTGGAATAGAACTTTTGAGGATCAAAAGAGATGAAGCAAATTTTACCGCCATAAGAAAGCCGAAAGTGACCTCTTTAACTCCACATATATATTTGTACCTATACTTTTTCCATTTGAATGAAATTGCGATAAAAGTTTTTTCATAGAACACATAATCAGTTATGATTTGGAATTGAAACCTAGAGGATCAATAAAAAACAACAACACCAATGAAGAGTTAAGAAGTTTAGAAAAGAAATATATTCAGGAGGAATTTATCAAATATGGGTTGATTATAGATCAAACAAAACAATGATCAGGCAATATGAATGATGGGAACACAGTAAGAGGGTACTTTTCAGAGCTCGAATGAGCATCAAAAATAACAGTTCTTAATATAAATCTTATTTCAAGATATAAAAAAAATTATCGATGTACTTGTGTGCAATGAACAAATTGATGCTAGAAAATTTGGTAATTATGCGAAAGAAAACTGCACGAATATATACATACTAAATATCCATGGAAAAATATGTCTGCAACAGATCACAAAATACTTTATCATGGAGAACATATCATTAAGTATCATTTAGTACCACTTGGAGATATATAAGAGAAAGCCCAGGAAAAAAGGAATAAGGATTACAGATTTCATAGAGAGGACAACACCATAAAAATACCACAAAATTCTACAAATGTAGATTTATTTAATGTATTACTTCGAAGTCAATTGAAAGTACAACATCGGGACTTAGATGTAGAAGCAAAAGGGCTGCTAGAGGACAGAAATAATATAGAACTAAATATTTAATATTTGCTGGCTATTTTCTAACCGAATGAATAATAATTATAATTTCCTTTTATTGGTATTTAAATAAAAAATAAAATAAACATTAAAAAAGTTTAGTTATTAAAAAATCTTCATTTTTTTGTCCAAAAACAATCGATTCTAGTAGAACCTGTTCTAGAATTGATACGATGGGAACCTGTTCACAAAATTATCCGGGGTATTATTAAAATGTTTTTTTTTTTTTTCTTTTTTCTACTTATAACTTTTTCTATAAGTAAAGCCGACTCAAAATACAAAAAGTCGCATTTTCATACTAAACGCTATAAAAAAATTAAAAGTTCAACTTTAGCCTTAAATTTTTCAACAACTGCTGAACCGATTTTAATAAAAAATTCTAAAATATCTCTATCGAATCAAAAGTTGCAGAGTTTTGTCCGATGAAAAACGATTCTGAGCCATTGTGAGGCATGACATTGCAATGGGCAGACAAGTGCAATATAAATAGAAAGCTGGAGCTTTATCTTATCGATTACTTTAAATCTCCTTCAAATTTATCTAATAGTTTCTGACATATAAAGCTTTGAACCATTTTGGATTTCATTGAATATCATCATCAGAATCAGTAATATTCGGATCATATTCTGCCGGACGAAAGAGAAGAAAACGGACGACAACATACAGTGACAAAAATTTAGTTTGGCACATACAGTTTAAGCTTATGATCTATAAAATATCAAAATTCTAATAATGTTCATGGCAGTAGGCGGCCAAAAGCTTTACCAAGGGAAAGCCAAGTCCTTATCTGCTAATATATATATATATATATATATCTCATGGTTTTTAAGATATAAAGCTTTGAGTAAACCCCATATTAAAACATCACCTATTGTTTATTCCCAGAAGATTTATGAACAAATTTTAAACATATTTATTTTGCTTTGCGTAGGAATATTTGAATGAACTTTTATAAGGCAAAAGAGGAGGAAATTGCCAATGAAGCACGATAAAAAATCAGATTAGATTAGTTTGTTAATGAAGGGATTATATTAGTGTGAAATAAAAAGAGCAACATTAATTTAAATAGGAGTGGGGAAAAGCTAAAGTTCTACTCCACATTAAACTTTCTTCAAATATCTGTAACAGTATCTGAGTTATGAAGCTTTGAATGAAATTTGTATCGCAAATTTTTTCGGCGATCATGGTTTAACATTCTCATCGGGAGTGGAAACATGCAGATGAAATTTGACACAACGAAAGAGGAGCGAATGGAAAACAAAATACAATAAAACATTTTATTTGGTACATAATCTAGTAGAATAATAGCGTGTGAACTTTAAAGGAGCAAAATTATAAATGTGGGCATGCCAGTGACCGGTAAAATAATACTTCACTACGGTAAAACTAGAATCCTAATATGTTGTTGGTTTCTGAGATAAAAACCATCAAATAAAATTTATATTAAAAAAGTAACCTACTTTATCTCTGTTCCAGATTTTTTTTTTTTTTTTTAATTTCAACCGTTTTTATTAATTTTTGCTTTGATGCTTATGGTTACCAAACTGTTTTGGAATTCGTTGAATATTTCCATCGGTAATGGAAATATTAGGACTAAATTTAGCTAAGAGGGAGAAGATAATGTGGGCAACAATACATAATAATAAAAATTGCTAGGGATTACAATAATATGAAATATAAAACGCAAGATTTATATAAATGGGCGTGGTTTCGCAGTGAGCGGAAATATGCAGTATCGGCAGAAAGCTGGAGTTGCACTCTATCGATCGATCGTCTTAAAATTTTTTAAATATATTTAATAGTTTTTAAGATACGAAGCTTTTTGCTAATTAAAAATATGTCAATAGCGATTAGTCTTATTTATGTATATAATAAGCATACTTGTACTGTTAATGCCAATTTCTCCTCTATAAACTTTTTTTGCAACTTTTGATTATATTAAATTTAAAAACAAGCTTTTTATTTGTTTTCTTTAAAATTAAGTTTATTTTGAATAATTATTTACTTTGTGTTGTGTTTTTATACCACCATCCAAAAAGATTCTGGGTTCTCGAGAAATTCTAAGACGATATAGCTATGTCCGTCTGTCTAACTGCCTGTCTGTTGAAAGCAGGCTAGAGCTCAGGACGGACCACATACAGGGATGAAATTTGGCTCATACATTTCACTTGACCGTTTGTTTGGAATTGAAAATTAGAAAAATCTGTTCATAAACAAAAAAAACGTTCATAATTTTCCGACGATGTCTCTTTATCGATTTAAACCCAGAAAACGCAAAAGGGGGATGATCCGCCTACATTACCGCTCACCTTCCATATAAAATGACATTTTTAATTAGAGTGGTATAAAAAATTGCAGATGGTGGGTATAATATATTCAGCCGAATCGAATATAATATTCTTAATGTATAAACAGAACAAGTTCGAATTTTTACATAGTCCACATTGTTAAATTAAACAAAAACTTAAAAGACAGAGGAAAATAAACCATATTTTTTTTTTTTCTTTTTTACTTCAAACTTTTTTCAATTTTGTTTATGAAATTCATATACTTTTTTAAAAAATATGGTAATATTTTTTGTGAGAAAATAAAAGCTACAAAAATCCGGAAAGAATTTAAAATAAAATTTATTTTTAACCGAGCCGCATTGCCGCATTTTTCACACAAATTTGTATAGAAATTGCCGGGCCGGGCTTCTTGTGTTTATACATTCACTTGTTTATATTCATTTTGTGTATTTATTTTTGTGTTCATTTATATTACTTTTATATTAAGGTGGAATAAAAACTACTACTAAGATGTAAAACGTTTCAAAAGTTTATATAATGTTTTCTGAAAATAGAAGAAATATAAAAATAATTAAAACATTTGCTAACTTAATATCTTAATTTAGTCAAATTTATCAATAGAACGTTTTACAAAAACATATGAGCCTGTGGACCATATAACCTAAATACTTTAAAAAATTGTTCAGCTTTGTTATATCACTAGTAAATTTTTTATAGAAAAAATATTACTAAATAATTTTATTATGTAAAATTTTTATAAACAAAATACACACTTTAAAAAATAAAGACTAAAATATTTTTTATACCAATTTAGGAATACACGCAAACGTTTTTTATTTAAAGCCCAAAATAAACAGCAATCATGTATATTTTTACATAGTTTCCTCTTGAGTTATTATTTTATTATTATTTTTTTTTTTTTATTTATTATATAAGTATAAAATAAAGTACCAAACAACAACAGGAGCAACATTAACAAATTTATACTCATACACATATTCAGACAACACATTCTCAAATACATAAACACAAGAACTTTTCTATACTTTTCTTGTACCTCTATTTTCTATATTTTATTACCCAGTAAACAATTTCTATTGTCGAAATTCATCACAAAATCTATTGCCAAAGTATCATAAAAATCATCTTCCGTTGGGGAGAACTGTTCCTCGTGGAACTGTTTTCTATACGATACGATAAAGTCACTTCTAGGATTTTCTTCCACTTCTACTATTTTTGTATTTATAATTAAAATTAAAGTTTTTTTAATATTTCATATTTTTTTATTTCACACATAACTACATTACAAAAGAGACAATTCACATAAAAATTAATTTAATATTTAGGGATTTCCAAATAAAATACTCATGAGAAACTTCTGGTTTTGAATTTCGGTACCTTCAAAAAAATACAGGAAGATAAATAATTTTTTAATTATATTATATTTAGATTACCTTTTATGCAATTAATGAGACAGGACATTTTTATAAGCAAAGTTTTGGATTTTTTTTAAAAATATTCAAAGAATTATCTGTTTGATGGAATTTTTCCTAAAGTGAATTATTTGTGAGAAAAGTCTGATTTTACTAAATAAAAGTTTAATAAGATTACTTTTTACTTTTTTAAATTATCCTTTGTTGATTATAGTATAATTATCAGAAACGTTTTTGTACCCCACTCCACCGTAGATATTATGCTTTTGTGCTGATGTTTGTAACGTATATAAAAAGTTATCCATGTAAACCTTGTGCACAAATTACAGGTCGCAAATTTGACACAAGGACGAAGGCTATTCAAATTGGTTATGATCGATTCATTATTTCACCTAGCACCCACATAAATTTTCTCCCGGAATAGGAGTTTGACGATCACAAATGCCTTAAATATAGCAATATTTTAATGAAATTCGGTGTGAGAAGTTTTGTATAAGTATCAATCTTTGTACCAAGTTTCATGAAGATCGGTCCATAATTGACCATAACTCCCATATAAAACCCTCTTCCGAAAATCACATACACAGTTTAGTATCAAGTTTACATTGGACACAAATTAGTTTTATATAAGTAGAAATCACAGTGACAAATTTTATGAGGATCGATCCATAATTTACCATAGCTCCCATATAAGCCCACTTTCGGGAGTCACTCTAAAGTGCATAAATTCATATAAATGTTAGTATTAACGTAATATTCTGTATTCATATATTTTATTTTACACTTAGTAAAAGTATTGATTGTCCACTTGTCTAATATAAGACCCCTCCACGAATTTTGATGGACATGCACAATGGTGTGGGCTATCATATGGTCGGGGTTGACCAACTGTATCTTTCTTACTTATTCTTCTTTTATTTAATACTACAGTCAAAGTGTATACTGTGCTACAGTGAAAAAATACTTAGAAAGTAACATAGTGTAGTTTGTAGATATGAGTGAGTAGATTATTACGATGGAATCAGTTATCTGGAGTAATTTCGAGAGGCCTCATCACGCTGCTGCAGAATGTAAGAGGTGAGTGAAAGAAAACTTAATGACGCTTATTTATTTATTTGCTTTTGTTTTCATTGATCATTTTGATCAATGTCTTTTTTTCTAATTTAATAGTTTTAATGAATTATAGGTCTATTTATTTGTAATATATCCTGTCTTATGATAAAGGAGAAAAGTTAGTTTTTCTGATCGTTTTAGATTTTTTAAGATTTTTTGAAAAACAAAAATTTTTATACTTTGTAATAAATTTTATTTTTTCTACTTTTTTTTAATCTCTAAAACTGTGAAATAATTTGAATTAGAATTTTTGAATGCCTTTAAACTGATATTTGTTCTTATAATTTCTTTTTCTTTTGCTTTTACATGTTATTTTGTTTTGTCTATGAACAAAAACAAAAAAGAAAACACTATTTTTTTGTTGTGAATAAAAAGAAGTAAATAGTAAATTCATAAAAATTACTGACCTATATTAATGTACAGTCGATACCATAGTTATAATAACTAAAGACCAATTCATTTTGTTGCTCATATTTTAATAATTCAAATACGTGCATGTAAATTAAAAGTAAGAAAATTATTGATTAGTTCGTTGTTAAGATTATTTTAGTTTTGAATTAATTCTTCTAAGAAATTTTTAAAATATTATTAATTAAATTTTAAGAATCAATATTAAACTATTGATATATAACATTATAATTTTTCTTCTATATAAATTTTGATATTTTGTGTGCACTTCTTTAAATTTTCTTGTATGATATTATTAGGTTGGTAGTGAGTTACAGTTTAGCAAAAATAAACGTCACTGAAACCAAAGGTAGAGTGATTCATCAGACGTTAGTCCTCAATACCATCTAGAGGGCATTTATACTTTGAATCGACGAGGTACATACTTAGAAATAAAATAATAAATTAGGGGAGTCTATAATAATATTTACATTGCAGGGATTTTATGTGAATTTAAGAAAAGATAAGGTGGAACCCCCCAAACGACTGCCTACTAGTGTCTTGAATGGCTCTCTTCCTAGTATTATCAATTAACTATTTATATTTTTTAAAAATTACACATAAAGAACTTAGTCTCTTGGTTTGCAGTTGAGACTCGTATTTGAGAAAACAAAAAAAAAAAAATATTTAAGTAAACATAAATTGGCGAGTGCATATAACAAACGTCAAGAAGATTAATGAGCAAAAGTAACTTGTTATACACTTCACCACAGGTGTAAAGGGTATATATAAGTTTGTAATTCCGTTTGCAATTTCCACAATTTTCATCGGAGATTAAAAAAGATTATTATTTTTGGAAGAAATTATGTCGATAGAACGATGTCAATCCGACCATTTGTCGTTTATGAAGCCCTCCGATAACTGCCATATATAATATTGAAATTCATATATGCTATTGAAATTCAACACGATCTGTTCATAAATATAATGAAGCCTCTGTGTAAGCTAGGAACTTGATTTTTGTCAAAGAAGATTTGGACATTTTTTTTATGAATTTTTATGCTGAAAAAGTGAACTAAATCGGTCAAATAATAACCGAGATAATGGACAAAATGCATCTTTGACTTTCTGAAGTCCGTCTTTATGCTATGTAGATCGATCACAAATATTTTTCTTGAATTTCGGTTTTTTGAACCAACCAAATTGGTTCATAAATAACCGAGATAATAATATACACAAACACAAACATTTATATTAAGCATTGTAATGACTATTAGTGTTTTTGTTTTTTGCATTAGTAAGCAGTTTAGTTGAAAAAAGCAGTTTATAATGATTATTAGTGTTTTGTTATTTCTTTGTATACCAATTTTTTGCAGCTAATTTTTATATACATACAAAAAAATATAAATACAGTGCAAGCTCGATTTTCGCGACTTATCAAAAACCAGACCTGTTGCGAAAACTGAATTTTCGCGATAAAAGAACCCAAAATTTTGTTGAAAAATTTTATGTAGATTTCAAAATTAGAATTGTTTTTATTGATATTTAAAAAATTTGTAAAGAAATTGGAGATTTTGAGTTGCTTTTTTGGCAAATTATTTTTTAAATAACACCTGAATCATGTAGTTCAAATAGTGCTGTTGTCGGCTTATCAATTTCCAGAGCCCATTGTATGCATATATTTATCGATGTTATACAATCGTCCATCTTAATTTTGTTTTCTTCATAATCACTGTCGTATATATTCCATTTGCTCCTCATAACTTTCTACATGAAATTCTTCTTGAACCCAGTTGTTTATGTCAGCATTCGTAAAAAGATGTTCCGTACCAATTTGAGCTACAAGTGTACCAATAGTTGTAAGATCTTCATTTTCTTGCTTTATAATGTGGTAAACCGAAGATTTATGCCACTTGTAATCCATCAAATTGAATTTATGGAATCTTCACTTTTATTATTTTTTTTTTTTAATCTCTTACTTTTGAGAAATCGTTGACTTTAAAATATATTGAATTTTTCCCATATTAAGAGATGTATTTACACAACAAATGGTACGAATAAACTGAAAAAATTGTAGATCAAAATCATCCAAAAAGGTTAATATACCAAAAGTCGAGGATTTCCCTTTTTTGGTTATAGACATTGTAATTAAATTTAAAAAATCAGTTAAAAGTCGCGAAAATATAAGCCATTTTTCGTAAACTGCAATTTTAAAAATTAAGTCGTCACGAATACCGAGCTTACACTGTATATGTATGCTAATACGCTGTTGTTGTGTTTCTTTTTTTTAAGCGTGCGTTGCTTATGGAACAAAAAAATGTACATTATTTTTTTTTTTTAAGTATAAATATGAAAGCATTAATTAAGGCATACTATTTTTTTTATTTGTTGATAAAGTGGTGAACGATATAAAAGATTCGGCACAGCCGAATATAGCGTTCTAACATGTTTTTGTTAAATTCGAATTGTCGTCATATTATCTGCTAAAAGTAGCTAAAAAGTATACTTTAGAAAGATGAAAAGGCGGTAATAATGTACTTTGTATTTGTAAATTTCGAACACACTTCTGGAAATCATCTAGAAGTCACTAAGAAGTGGCGTATGGACGATTAATACGCAATAGCAATATATGTCGTTTTTGTAAATTTCGCACAATCTTCCAACAATCCTACAGAAGTCACTAACAAGTAACGACAAATTTATCTTTCAAATGTTTGAAGGGTAAAGACTGAAAGTCTGCAAACGTGTTTGAGTCCTTATGAGTATGCAAGTGTGTTTGTGTATAAAATATGAATTAAATTTCTACTTGTTGCTCACTGACTGCCTGCCTGGTTGGTTGGTTAGTTAGTTAGTTAGGTGGATGCTATTCTTTAATGGTACTCATATACTTTTACACAAACATACATAAACACTTTTTCCTACTTGTTTAACTAATTCTAAAGTTGGTGTTAATTGTTGTGGGTTTTCTTTGGCGCATTTACACTGTTTTCTACTATCATATGTACATGCTTAAGAAGTGTATTATTTGTAAGTGTATTTAAAACTTGTACAATAATTTCACACTAACAAAATAAAATGAACTACAATTGTTGCTAATTATTTGTTTACGATGTTTATGCTTTGCTGCGTTTAAACTATTAATTTTATAAAATCAGTGTAAGGAAACATTATAGAAAAAAGTACACTCATACAAGAGTTTAGAAAGAAATTTCAATTATGTATGCATACTTAAAACCCACGAAGGGAATTACATTACTACATGTTAGATATTTTAATTGTACTATAGTACTATAGGACTGCAAAAGTTATACACTTAATGTGTATATTTTGTAAATTTCATTATGAAGAATATTTTTTATTTTATTCACTATTTTAGCTAAATGAAAATCTGAGAAAGTGTGTAAAATTAAGTTTTTATAACTTATTATATAAATTGCTAATCATAGACCATTTGATAATCAAATCATGCTAATATCAGTATATAGTTTACAAAATATTACATATTTTTTGCTATATATTTAATAATTTTGTTTGTTTTAAATTTAAGTTAATTTTTCCCAACCACTTGTCATTTTTAATTCTATTTTATTTAGACTGCCTTAGAACATCAAATATATTTATTCAAAGCAAAACTTTTTCAACTTTTCAAGTGTTTTACTTTTATTAACTTGAAAAAAACCAACACATTCTCACACAAAATGAAAACATAGCAAGAGAAAAACTTTTTTATTTATTTTGTCAGTGTTACTACGAATGGAGTATATTTGATATTTTCAATTTCAAAGTCAGCAAAAGTTTTTTTTGTGCATGTGTTTGTGTGTGTTAGTTCTGCATTTTTATTTGCCACAATATGGATAGCGAAAAAAAAAACAAAACTACTATTGTATATCCACAAAACAAGCAGACATACACATATACATAAATATACATTAAGGCGACTCATAGGGAAAAGTGTTTATGTTACCACCTCTAAAAATTAACCTTTATAATGTTTCCCAAAATGTTTCGAGTGTACAGATTACCGTTTGTAAGCTGAACCGTTTTTAAAAAAGACATTTTTCATTTTTTGAAAATTTTAGTACTTTTTCCCAAAGCAACATATACAAAATGTGATATCAAATATATTTGGAAGCCGCGTCCACCGATAATAAAAAACATATCCAAAAATGACCCCAATATTTTTATATTTTACAAAATATCCTATTTTTCAAGTTGTTTTCACAATATTCTTTGCTATTTTTAATGAATATTAAAACTTTTAATTTTTTTCTTGCTTTAAGATATAAGTTACTGGTGTAGGTTTAATTTTTATTTTTATTTTTTTATTTCGTGATTTATCAGATAATCTGATTTGACTATGTTTATTCAAAATTTTAAATGACCTCGAAATTCTAAGAATTCTAAGTAAAAATTTAAAAATTCAAATTTTCATTATATCATGAATTCCAGGAGAAATCGATTTTTGACTTTGCGTCCTACGATTTTCTTAAAATTAAGCAGAAATTTATTCTAAGGAATAAAATGCATATATTTATTTTTCTAAATATTGAAAAACTTGCGAGTTTTATTTGTAGAAAATGGTTAAAAACACACAAAGTATCAAGGTTTAAATATCTTTAAATTAATTAAATTATTATTAATTAATTAATTTATTTATTTATTTAATTAATTAATTTAATTAATTAATTAATTAAATTATTATTAAATTAAATTAAATTGCAATTAAGGTGATCGATTATTCGACGTTTTGAAGAAGTCGGAATTTCGAAAAAAAAACGTTTGCTGATTTCGAAATTCCAAAAAACCCGGTTAAAGATTTTTTTTTTTTTTTGCAGAAGTAAATATTTCCATCAAAAATATATTTATTTTAAGAAAAAAAAACTTTTAATAAAGTAAGAAAATAATCATAAAAGATGAGACTAATGCTAAGCTCAGATTAGGCAAATATTTGACCAGAAATATTTAGTGTTGTTTTCCTGCAATTTTTGCAACACAATACAGAATTGAGTTTTTGTACATATTATGCGCATTTATTTGACGTTTTTTGTTTGATGAAACACCTCTCAAACTCCGTTAAACATACGAAGGGGGAAATATATTTTAAACTGTTTCGATGGGATGCAAAGTTTTTACTCAAAAGCATTTGATTAAACACATAACTACCATAAATTACATAATTTATGGGAAATTTTTTCCAGAGAAAATTTCGGGATATGTGGATAACAAGGTCATTTTTTTAGCGTTTTTATTTACTATAAAGTGAAAATGTCGTTGATTTTAAACAAATATTTACATATAGAGCAGAATATCACTAAACTCAAACAAGATTTAATTAAGGTACATCACTGGACCTATGCCTAAATCCTAAAAAATCCAAATGTTTAATCATTCGTAAAAAAATGTTCTGCCAACCATTGAAAGTGAAATACAAAATAACAACCAAAAAATTGAGGTCGCTCAAAGAGTAAAAAACCTTGAAATTAATTTTAACAACTTTTTAACTTGGACAAGTTACGTGGACATACTTCTTTCTGAAACTTATTTAAAGCTATGTTCACTTTAGATAACCCGCAATACTACACACCAATCAGAATTCGACAATTACTTGCAAAAGCTTATCTCACACCAGGTCTACTTTATGGCTGCGAACTGTTCTACAATTGTGATTCAAATAGCAAAAGAAAACTAAATATACTATTCAATAACATTGTAAGATACGTCTTTGGTTTGAAATGGCATGATAGAATATCATCGTTTGCAAAAAAAAACTCTATGGTGTTTCTTTTGAAAATATTCTCAATATAAGTCCTAATATTCCTTCATAAAATCATTTACACCTCAAACATGTTGCAATTTGCCCGATCTAGGAGAAGGGCAATTTCTTATAAACGCCACACGTATCTGGAATTCACTCCCACACAATAAACAAATCGTAGGTAGCGGAAATAAGTTTAAAACATCATTGTTTAAATTTTATTCTTAAAGTTTTTTTTTTTAATACTTTCATATTTTTTATATCTAATTTTTTTATAAATTTTTATTCAATGTTCTAATTTTTTAATTTTAATATATTTTTATATTTTTATATCTCATTTATAACTTGTGGCACCTTTTCTTATTTAGAAATTTCTACACTGTAAATTATAAGATTCAATCTTGTTGAGTATGAAAAAACAATCAATTTCAAAGAAAAAATACATTTTTATAACAATTTTAACCAAAATTTACAAAAGTGTAAAATATTTAGATAATAAATGAATAATGCGAACTATTATTAGTTTATCAATTGCAAAATTTATAATGCGCATTAATGAAACTTACTTTAAAAATAAATATATTTTTACATTTTTTATAAGTAAAACAATCCTGTTTACAAGACAACACTTCACAAACAGCACTTCAACATGTATAACTTTAAATCAGCAAAAGGAAATGAGCAATTTATGTTATATCTATTAAAATACATTTTTTAAATAAAACCTCCAGTATATTAATATTTTTTATTAAAACCGTAATAGTGCTTGTTATGTCTTTTTTTACGTAGTGTCTATACCAGACAAATTTTTATCAAGACAAACGTCACAATTTGTACGAATCTATAGAAGGTAATCTCAGATAAAAAGCTGTTTATTATTTTATTTAATACAGCTGCCAAACTGCATCATAAAAAACAATAGTGAATTCGCCTTATTGTTGTTTTTGTGAAACTGTTGTCAACTTCCATAAATTCGGGTTAATTTTGACGTTTTTCTTGATAAAAAATTGTCTAATATAGACACTACTTAAAAAAACATAACAAGCACTGTTATGGTTCTAATAAAAATATTAATATATTAAAAGTTTTATTAAAAAAATCTATTTTAATAGATATAACATAAATTGCTTATTTCCTGTTGCCGATTTAAAGTTTATTTGCATAAGAACAACAACTTTTTTTAAATTCAAGCAGTCCACCGCATCAGCTGTTGTTTTTGCCTGTTTGGTCGTACATTTCTTTTGTAAGATGAAACAAAAATTCGCCAAAAACAATGGCAAATATTTTACATTTTGCGTTCACATAATGTTCACATTAGGCGAATAAAAATTTTGCAAAGTTTTAAATAATATGGAAGTCATGTCTCAATTTTTTTCGGAAACGATTTCACAGTTAGACATATTTCTTCAAAAAAATTAAGTAAACTATTATTTATTTAAATTGTTTGTAAGCATGTTACAGGTGTTACTAGAGAAAAAACTAATTCAATTTACATGCGTATTTCATTCAATGTAGTTCATAATTTAATATTTGTTTAAACTTATAGAATTAATTTCAATTTAAAATTAAACTACATTTATAAAACATAACAAGAAATTATCTTTATGAATATTTAACAATTAACAATTTTTTTTTTTTTTTTAAATATTAGAATTTATTACATCTCCATATTATTTCAAAATACATACAGATATAGTTGGTACTAATATGTAATGTATGTTATTTTTAAATGTTATTTTTGTGTTTAAAAAACCGTTTTATTCAACATTCAAAATATGAACATTTTGAAAAAACTACAGCACTTAAACCAAAAACTCGGTTTTTGGTGATGGAAAAGTTTGTTATTTTGAAACATTTTTAGTAAAAAAATATTTTTACCCATAGAAAATATAATCTATGCGACCAAAAATCATATAGCCTAGCGTTGCATTTTTTATGCTCTATATATATATATAGTATTGAGCATCCAAAATGCAACCGTATTGATAATATTTTGTTTGGGAAAAGTAATGGTACTTTTTAATAAAAAATTTTTAAAATAATAAACAAAACAAAAATGATAAAAATCGAAGTATTATTTTTTAGTTATGGGATTTAAAGAGGATATAATTGTTTTTTAATTTAGTAAAATCAGATTACAACTAGGACGATCGGCTCGGTTTTCCAAATAATACCTTTTTATTCTAGAGGTTCTTGTACCAGAAAATGTGTAATTTTTATGATTTATTTATAAAGAGGAATATCAGTCCTTTCCATTGACACAAAATTGGGTAATGCACATAAAAGTTATTTAAGCTTAAACTTTCTATTAGGGGTATATATATAGGGTTTTATAGTTGGAGCGAAAAACTGACTTTTCGAAATGACTTTTTTTTTGATTTTTAAAAATCAATTTTTTGACCTCTTCCAATTTTGGTACATACGTCGATTTTTTGACATTTTCGACTATTTTCTACTTTTAGACTTTTCGACTATTTTCTACTTTTTCCGACTTTTTCCGACTTTTTTCAATTTTATTAGATATTTTCGGGATTTTTTTCAAATTTTCTGACTATTTTTTATTATTTGTCCTAAAAAAAGCTTTAAAAAATATGAAATATTTACAACGCAATTAAATATACTAATAAATTAACAGACAATCTATGCAATGGTTACGCACAAATATATGTTTTTGCGATACTATATCCAATAGTTAGATGATTTAGTTCAAATAAAAAACGATAAAAAGATTATTCCTTTTAAATAATGTAAATTTTTTGGACTATTTTCGACTTTTTCCGACTATTTTCGGCTTATTTCGACGATTTTCGACTTTTTCCGATTTTCTACTATTTTTGACTTTTTCCAATTATTTTTAACTTTTTCGACTTTTTTTGTTTTTTCCAAATATTTTCGTCTTTTTCCTATGACTATGTTCGTCTTTTCCCGTCTATTTTCGCCTTTGTTTTTCTAACAAAAAATCGATTGTTCGACTATTCGAAAGTCAATTTGATGAACTCTACTGCATGAGATGTCCATACCGTGGACAAAATGGAACTGATTTATACGCCATAGAATGTACAATAACTAGTTTAATATATAGCTCAAATTAAAAAAAGTCAAAGATGCAAAATATTTAAAACTGTGATTTTGGAATTACCAAAAAAAAATAATTACAATAAAAAAATATTATAAAAAAATTATTCAAAATACTAGAACTTTCGTCACATGAAAACCTAAACTGAATTATTTAGTCAAATTATCAATTTTTAAGTTTATTTGAAAAAATAAAATTTTCTTAGTGAGAGAACGCTTTTAAAAGTGCATCGAAAAAATGCATCTGCATTAGAAATGTTCTTTTTTAAAAAATTAATTTTTATATTATTATGATATTTAAAGAAGACTATATTTTCTTTCTAATGCCATCAAAATTAATGAAATCGGACTTCAGCTTTAAGATATGTATAGTTAAAAATACCCCTTTGTGAAATATTTAGATTTTTTATGAAATTTTCTGTCATTTGAAAAATTTAAAACGGTATTTATTTTTCTTATTTTCTTTTTTTTTTTTTTTTTGTGATAGCATAAAGAGTATGTATGCCAAATGTGAACCAAATCGGAAGGCCAATGGAATTCATGATATAGGCTATTTTTAGGAATATAAAAAAGTTAAGGTTTTTAAATGATTCCACAAAAAATGTTCAAAAAACTAAAAAAATACCTTCTTTAAAAAAAATTCAGCTCACGAACGGTCATTAGTAGACCCGAAATATTTAGGGAAACATTATAAAACATACCAAGGTCTATTTTTGGTGGGTTACAAAAATATATATTTTTTTCTCATAGGGAGTGAGTCGCCTTAATATACATATATACAACCCACATATAGGCGGTTAGATAGACTAAGAGGCGAACAGAGATCAACAGACAGTTGGTATATAAGCATTAAAAGATTAACTTTATTTATAAAATAAAGATAATGAATAATGTATTTTTTATAAAAAAAAAAATTAGACAAAAGATACACGATATCCAAACACATTTAATTAAATTAATTTTTAAAATATTTTAAGTTATTTTTTTGTTTAATTTTATTTAGTTCTTTATTTGTCTTATTATTTTATTTTTTAATATATTAAAGTAAGTTTTAAAGTAACCCAGCAAAAACTTTTTGGTTTTTGGTAATGACAACTACTTATTAAAGTAGTTTCTTGGTAATGAGGCTTCATTATTTTTTGACTACTCTGTATTAAACTAATAAGTACTCAATAGTATAATAGCACAGTAATACTGCAATCAAGTGGATGGGTTGGCTAGAGCGCCGGATTAACAACCAGAAGGTTGTTGGTTCAACCCCATTCTGAAGCTGTTAGTTTTTTATAACAAAATGTCTAAAAATATATTTTAAACTAAAAAGAGTTTTTGTCGCTTAGGATGCTATGTGAGATGGTGTACTGAGTAAGACATTAGTCATTAAAAACGAATGGTTAGTTTGTGTCCAAGTTCGAGTCTCACTGACGGCAAAAAAAATTTTTTTTTGTTTTTTTTATTTTTGTTTTCGTTTATGTACATATTTTTGAGTACCCCTAGAGTCAAAAAATAACTACATGAATTTGTGGAAAACTCGAACAAAATTAACTAGTTATTCAGGCAAAAAAATAAGTAGTTTATTTTTGTTTCCAATTATACCCGCTAGCTTACCAGGAAAGCAAAGTTTTTGCTGGGAAGTTAACATAAAAGTTCAATATGAAGTTTGTTTTTATAGCCACCATCAAAAGATTATGGGTGGCATATTGTGTTTGTCATGCCGTATGTAACATGTCGAAATAATCATCTAAGACCCCATAAAGTATATATATATATATATATATATATACATTCTGTCCGTCTGTCTGTTGAAAGCAGGATAGGATTCGGAATGAACACCCTGAGGGGACGAAATTTAGTTCAGAGGTTTAGGTTATATAAGGTGTTTTTGGTATTGAAAATAAGCAAAATCGAGTTATAAACAAAAAATTTATCGACCAAATACTAGAAAAAGAAGAAGGATGTCCCTCGTAACTCCAGTTTATACCTTTCGGCCAATATCTTTTACAAAAAGGCTTGTACATCAACGAAATTTTTCAGAAATAGTTGAAGGACCAATGTAAACTCGGAAACCTAAAATGGCCGTGATCCCCCCACTTTACCGGCCACTTCCCATATAAGGTAAAACTTTAAAGAGTTACAGATTGTGGGTACATAGATTCGGCCAAGCCGAACTCATTTATGTCTCACTTGTTTAAACATAAATATTACTATTGTAGGAAATTTGTTAATAGAGGAAAATATCGATTTTATGATTTTTTTTCCTCTGTTAAAGCAAAAAAAGTTATAAAAACACAACAATATTTTTAATTTTTTATTTTAGTACAACTATTAATTTCTTTTTTGTATGGGAAGGGATATTCACTTTTAAATTTGTTTATGTACCTTTACACCGTACGTATGATTATTTAAATATAGTCAATTATTTATGTTAATCATACGTCCAGTATTACAATTACTATAACATAATTCTTTTGATGTTTCAGTGAAGAACTGCGTATTTATTTATTTTTTATTTTTTAATAATAATACGATTACCGGTTCAGAAAAAGTTTTTACAAAAAGTTAGTATTTATTTCATTTAAATATAAAGGAACCTACATTTAATTATCTATTAAATAAGATGAATAAAACAAAAAAGTAGTGGTTAAAAAATATTTTATTAAAAATTACCCTGACCATAAACATAAAATGTAAGAAAAAAATTGTATGTTTAAAAGTTATTCTATTTACAATTTTTTCCTTTCCCATATTTAATCAAAATACAATATTTTGATATGCAATATTTTGCAGAAAAACCAACTCGGATTGCAATCTCGAAAATGCTGGAATTTCTTCGGGATTAAAAATAGCGAATCCTGGGATTGGACGAAAAAATCCTGGGATTTTAATTTCGGCATTTATTGACATACATATAATACAAAAAATTAACTTAATGCAAGACAGTACATTAAAACATTTGCAGAATATTTGCAAAAATATTTAAAAAATCGATTACATGGACAAGAGCGTTATTTCTTGCTATAATTGAAATTTGTTCAAAAAATTATTTTTAAAATGTGTTTTCATATGAAATATAAATCCCGAAAAATCCCGGGATATGAAATTATATAATCCCAAATTCCGGGATTTGAAAAATCCAGTCCCCATTAACAATCTAATAAGAAATATTACTATTTTAACTAACCTAATACTGAACCAATTGTAATCTGTAAAGTTCATGCCTTTCCAA
The DNA here is from genome assembly GCA_932274085.1 of Protocalliphora azurea. Lineage (NCBI taxonomy): Eukaryota > Metazoa > Arthropoda > Insecta > Diptera > Calliphoridae > Protocalliphora > Protocalliphora azurea. Next base: position 176,576,078 of record OW026519.1, read on the forward strand.
AATTTTTTACAAATATTATTTTAAAAATTTTCAAATGTATAGATCCTGTTCTTTCTGCAAAAAAATTAAAATTTATAAAACACGTGAAGAATAAAATTGTTAATAAAATTGTTAATTGTTTAGAGCACAGAGGGCGAATAAAACTCTGAGTAACTGTAATAATTCTCTTCCGTTTTGGCGATTTCTTATTCTTTTGTTTTTCGTTTAACGATATTTTTATTTTAGAGTTTTTTTCTTCGTTTTAGCATTTTTTCATCTTAGCGATATTACGTACATTTTTCCAATGTTTGGAAATAGATGTAAGCAAATACTTATTGTTATTTTAACATAAACTTAAAGTTATTAAAGTAGTGGATTGTGAACAAAACTGACCATGCATGGAAAGTACAACAGTTAGCAAGATGTCAAGGGCTTTGTGGATCGGTCTATACATGGTTACATTGCCCGATCATATCTAGGTTAAGTAGATGGGACAACTGTAACTGTAGAACACATTGAATTAAATGGTGCCCAATGCCACGACGAACTGGGTGATTCACAGTAGTGCAGAATGGAAATTTTATGGAAATAAATCTGTATCTTCTAATCTACTGGTTGGATAGCAAAGGAGTATGTAATTTTAAGTTTCAAAGGATATATTGGGATATATTGGGGTTGAAAATAGGGTACATCAGACATAGAAAATTTGTAACCGCTTGTTAAATATTTGTTTCTTATCTTATTTCAAATATTTTTATATCTTCTTAAAGCATTCGATAAGGCCTATGAAAACCATGCTTAAATGTGCTTTTGTTTTCAAGTTATTTGCATTTGAAATTTCAACTATCTTAATTTTATCAAATCTTTGTTCAGTTCTTTCAATATATGGCACAATATTTTTATTCCATTTTCTAAATTTTTTTAGGTAAAGAACAAAATTAACTATAGTAAAAAAACATTATTTTTCAATTTTGGAAATGAAAATTGAAAAAATAGTGTACTTTTTTATTTTCTGTTTTTTTTTTTTTTTTTTGCCGAAAAAGTTTCTACACTTTTTTTCTCTAAAATAAAATTTTCTTTAAGAACATATAGTAATTTTATACTTTTCTGAAAGGTATTTTCACATAAATGATTACAAAATTAAATTTTATGGGAATTGTGACAATTCTTTTACAAAAATCTGACATTTTTAATCTTTACCATTTTAGTTGACCAAATCAGTAGTCACCGAAAATTTCGTTAGTATATCGCAATTAATAAGTATTATATTAGAGATAAAATATTTAAAGTTTCTCCAAAAATCAACTTTTTTGCAAAAAAAATTACTTTAATTCAAAAAATCGTAAAAGGTATGGATTCCATTCCAAGCATAAATTGTACATTCCTCTGCTACGCCTATGTGAACTTTTTTTTAAATCCAACCAGCAGATTAGAAGTTACAGATTTGTTTCCAAAAAAATTCGATTCTGCCCTACTGTGTGATGTACATAACTAGGTGCAAAGTGAATAATATTGTAGACTTTATTATGTGAATTGAATGACTTCTTCTTTTTATATAATCTGTTCTGTTTTTATAATTACATAAGGTCTACATTATGAAAAATTAAAAAGATATAAAAATATACAACTGAAGAAAGTACTTCATTAAATTATCGTTATTATTTAGCATTTTTAAATAATTTTCTGGCATTTTTTAGCTTTATTTTAAACACGATTTAGCTGAATAATTTTTTCGTATCTGGTCACACTGCCCACAATTGTTATTTCATTACAATAATTTGAGTCGCTCATTTGTTTCAGCTTTATACTCATGAATATATGTAGGAATGTGTTGCAGATCCAGATCCAGCTCCAGTATTTGAGAGCGAAAAACTTATTTTTAACTTTTAAGCGTTCTCACAATTTATATTGCTTCATATATTATTAGATTAATTTAAATAACCTTAAAATAATAAGTTGTGATCACATAATCATAGATTTTCTTTAACTAAAGATCTTTATTTAGTTCCAGATTTGTTTTATTCGTAGGCAAAAAAAAACTAGTGTATATCCGCAAATATTTATACAGTCCTATGTAGATCAATTTTAATCATAGGTTTTTATATAGTAGGATATTAGCCCCCAATCGTAAGTCTATTAAAAAATCCTAGATTAGCCGTGATCGTAGGCTTTTGTATATTTCAAGATTAGCCTTAATCTTGGTACTTGTTCCTCCATTTGCTTTTTTCACCTGCAAGGATCCGGGCATTTCCCAAACCTTCATTAAATTTTTTTTATGAAATCAAATTTTCTTAATTTTAATAATACTTAGGGCCTGATTTTATTAAATGGAAAGGAAATTCGTTTTGAAAATGTACTTATATGAAAAACAACAAAATTTTCGGTTTTTTCAATACAAATAAACGAAACGAACTTAATTGGGCCTTCAAATTTTGTGCTACTTATTTCATAACAAACGTTAATGTCTCGTTTAAACTTAAATTCCAAAATTTTTGCTCATAAAATATTTTTATACAAAAAAATCATTTAAAATAAGAACTTAGGCTTAATAAAGTTAATAAATGACTAGAGTGCTGCCAACATTAAACAGATGGAAAATTTTCCATCCACAAAAAGGAAAGAAAATACGCAAAATTATGGCAAATATACTTATTAAAAAAAAATAATAATAAGAAAAAAATATATATACATATCAATACATATTGATAGGTTTTTTTTTACCAACCAGCAAACAAATACTGAAACCATTTTATGAATTGAAATCATCTACAATAAATTTGAATACAGACAAACAAGCAAAAAGGGAACACAGAGTGAGAAAAAACACATTTACTATCACTAGCGTTAAAAGCAAATTAACATAAATTTTATTTTCGTAGCACTTAACAGCAACAGCAAAAAAAATAGACCAAATGGTTGGAGCCCAAAGCAAAAATATAAAGAAAAATGCAGAGAAAAAAAAACGAGTCAAAGTATAATGAAATGAAATGAATGTGAAATAAGAGTCAAATAGAAAAAAAACAGCAAAAATAAAATGGCGAGTAATCCAATAAAGTCATATTATTAGGCTAATAAATCACGTTTAATTTTTATTAGGGTCAATTGTTTTAAAAGCGCAAATAGACAAAGTATCCAAAATTAAATTTAAATTCAAATGAAATGAAGAAAATTTTATATTTTCACTCTTTGCGCCACTTTAATATTTGATTTAATATTTTTTTATGTTTTTTTCTTTAGTTTCTATTTCCTGTTTTAAACCCACTCATCATCTTAAAGTACTTAACTTCTTTTTTTATTTTATAAAGTGGCTTTATTTACAGTTAGAATAGTCTCACATCATCATTCTCGTCACCGTCATCATGATCATCATCTTATTTTCCTTTTTATGTTGGGACTTTTTTCACCTGATGAACTTACTCAGAAAAGTTTGCAACAAAAAGAAGTCTTGAAATAAAAAAGATAGACAAAAAAATACAACTTAATAATACTAAAAATACTTTTGCTCTATGTCTGTAATTTTTTAACAATCTTTTATTTTTGTTTGTGTGTTTTTTAGTGATAGTACAAGGGGTTAGCGGTATTGTAAGTTTAAAGAAATGGTTGTCATAGTTGTCTTAGTAGTTATATTATTATACATTTTTTTTCTTTATCATATAAATACTTATATGAGTTATATTCCCTCAAACATCATCTTGGTTTTAGTATTCGGATATTTATTTTTATTTATTTGATTTTCATTTATTAAAAGTAACGAAAAAGCCAGCTTTGAGGCCGAAAACTGATTACAAGATAAAATTGATTTCAGCAAATCTTAAGGTATGTTCAGACTAGTCAAATATTTCACCAAAATGACGAAACTTTTAAGGGAAATAATTTTTACTTATCACTAATCATAGCTAACATTTTGTAGAATTTTATTTTACGCTAATTTCTCTTACAAAACATTTTCAATATCAAACAACGACAAACAATAGTATTAGGTCACACAATTTTGATCAAATATTTGCCAAATGTGAACAAAGCTATAATTAATAATTTATAATGTAATAAAATACTTTTGCTTCAATATAATAACTAACGATATATAATTCCTAACACTAATATGGACGCGTTAATTTTTATTTAATTTTACCTTACACCCTTGATGATTTCAACAAAACATAATTCAAAGGTTTTCCATAACAAAACGCGTAAAGTTCTTAATTGTTTTCGAAAATCGTGCGGCTTTCAAATGAAATGAACTTGTTCAAACCTCGTTAAAAAAAATATTTTTTGAAAATCTATATATTTATTATTGTATTAATTATTGTATTATTGTATAATTGCTTTTATTACTAATTGATTTGTATTATCTACTTATTTATTACATATAAATACCAATTATTTACACCAAATGTAAAATTGTAAATCTTAGTTATTGTGATTTTGCCATAAATTATTCTTGAATATTGTGGATTTATAACTAACTAATTGCAACTGAACAATAACTTCAGTGGGAATTCGAAAACCCGCAGATCGCTTGAAATGAATTAAGCGATTTTCCGGTCTTTTGCTTTATATTTTCTAACTGGTAACACCACATTTTAGAAAATCCAAATATACTTTTGGAATCTTAAATTCTAAACTTTTAATACTTATATTATTATAATTGGAACCGACTTCTTCTACAAGTCAAATTAATTAATAATTTCCTTAAAAATTAATACGATAATATGCAGACCTTTTTATAATTTGCAAATCAAAATTGGAAATTCTAAGCGAACAAGTTTTAGACGAATTCAAAAATTGAAATATTGATGCCAAATATGACGGCTATAGGAAATGCATCCCGGAATTCTCGAGAAATTTGCAATTTTTCATATCTCGCTTTCCCAAGAATTTCGTCCGATATTCTCGGGAATTTAAAATGAAAAATTTTATATGGAAAAACTGCGTAAAGTTTAAATAAAACTTATATATTTTAATAATTTTTAAAAGAAAATTAAGCTAAAAATTTAGATGGACACTACATCTTAAAAAAATTTCATCAATAAATTTGTACAATTTATTAGATGATTTATATAGGATATAGGTTCATCCTATATAAAAAGGCATGAATTCAATTAAACATCTTAATAAAATGTCAGCATCAGCAAATGGAAAAGTACTGATTTAAAAAATCTTGTAGGCATTTTAAATTTACGCTATTAATTTGTCAGTGATGTACTAGATCTTATTAATTGGCTTCTGATTTCACAAAAATTTTTATTTCGTTTATTTGATTTATTTAGTTATAATATAACACCTAAGGCTTTCGGCTTAAATTTCGGCATAAAATTTGACCAGGATATTATATACTTATGATGTCCCCTTTCATAATTTTAAGCACGTTTAAGTATGCGATACTCTTTGGTTATTTTTGCACAATGTTGGACAATCCTTTTGAAGCTGCAAGCAATGTAATACCGACCCAAAAGGTTTTCGAAAAAGATGATCATCAGCTAATACTTTTAGAATTATTAAGTTGTTCATTTTTTAGTGAATTTTTAATAAATTTAATTTTTAAAGATATTTGCGAAACTTTCTTAAAAATTGTTTGAATAATGCAATGTCTGAATAAATATTATCAAATTTCTGATATATCAATTTTCCATGGCAAATACGATATTGTTTTATAGTACATACCTTTTAAATAAGAATAACAATAGTGCTTAATATTATGTCGATATACAAAAAACTTTTTCACGGCATATAATATTTCAGAATCCATTCGAGTTTATTAATCAGTAGTTTAAGCAATTGATCAAATTTCCTTCCCTCAATATATTTGCAATCCTATTTTAAATCTGATAATACAAAAACTCATATCCTATTTGGATTTCAGTTGTTTATTTAATAAGTGTAGTGATAATTATGAATTTTAATCCAGGAACCCGGTAATCTCAGGAAGTCGAAATACTTTTTCCGTTATCCCGGGAAATCAAAAAGTTCGGGAAATTACGATTCCTAGACGGCGAATTATATTTCATAATCTTGTAAAATAATATAAGTAACTTAATCTTCACAAAATCGTCAAAAGTACAATGTAGGAAATCAATAACATACGATGTTACATGGTCATGAGGCCTAAGTTGATATATGTACTTAATTATACATTAATTGGTCTTTCTTACCTCAATTGGGAAATTGGTAAGAAAATTATTCTACAATTCAAAAGATTTTTGTAATTATCAAAAGTGAATTTATTGCACTGAGGGAAAATGACATTGCAAAGTCGGTCGCAATTGATTTTACATTACCACCATACACGGTATCTATATTTCGAAAACTTTTATTTTAAATTATTAACATATGGGCATAAAACGACTATATAATGTTTTCGAAACATCCGCCGACGTTTTACATCACAGAATACAAACCATTAAATTTTCACACGTCGAATGCCTTGAACTTAAACTTGTTCGATATTTGTGCCACCTACAAATGCATAAGATGTCTTTCGCACAGTTTTTGATGCACGACTAATATACTTACAATTAGTTGTAACTTCAAATAGCTTTAATATAAAGTTTAGCTTCCTGATTTTAATTGTAAAATTTTTTTTAACGTTTACTAGGATTTGTGGGTTTCTGAAAAATTTTTGTTTTTTAAATTCAAAATTTAATTGCTTATGATTTCGTAAAAATTTTTTCACTATTTTGAAATTTGCTATTAACTAGAGAGAGAAAATTTTTAAAATTCGAACTAAAATAGATAACCTATATATACGGCGACTTTTTTTATAGTTCTTTTTAAAATCATTTCAAATATTAAAAAATCGGGATCGTTTGTTTTTATAAATGAAGTGTCCAAGTTTGGAACCTTGCAGACATTCCCCAATTAGGCCAATATGGTCCAAACACAAAACTAAAACTCGTCTATACCTCTGCTATCATCATGTAATATTTCTTTTAAATCGAACTTAATTAATTTTGAAACTTCATATTTATTTCCATTTCAATTTTCGAATCGCCCACTACCTGTAACTCAAACTAATGGCCGCCGTCATTTATATTGAAAAAAAATCCGGTTGAGCAACTTCATCAATAGACAAGGAAACGGCAGAATACAGTGACTATGAACAACTCCGCCAATTCCTGGAAGAAATAAATATGTATATCATCTTCTTCTGTTTATTTGAAAGGTAAGTTTAAAAATTATAACTAACATTAACATAAAATAGAGTTAATTCTGGTACTATTTATTCGCTCAAGTGATATTTAGAAGTTTGTTCTATTTAAGTATGGATGACTTAAAGGAGGCTGTGCCACTGGTACGCCTGCGAGGGGAGTTCAGAACGAAAATTTTTGAAATTATGATTATATTTCATTCAATAACATTTGTATACTTTTAATAATGATTTTAATTTATTTCAAATAAGAGTGGATTTAAAAAACAGACGGTGTGAATTCGATACCAATTCTTTTTCAAATCCATATCGATGCGATATCAAGTTCAATCTCTGTGGTGTTTACTTCGACAAAAATTTTCGATTTGATATCATTGCCTTAACAAATTTCCGATGCAGATTTCAACACTTCGCTTTCAAATTTTACATATACATTTACAGCAAATCATTAATATATAATAAGAAAAGCTGCAGATCCAAAGCGGACCATTGTGCTATACCGCGGTATATATTTCTGGTATAAGAAATACTGTCATGTAAATGCACATATTGTGATCTGCCTCTGATAAATTATCTAAAAGGAGACAAAAAGTAACTAAAAATCTTATTTAATAAAACTTCATGAGACATACTCTCGAAAGCTCTACTAAAATCAAGTCTCATTAAAGACGCTAATTTTTTTTTTCTATCAAGAGCTAACCTTATTTCTTCTAGTATCTCTAAAACTTGAATTGTCGTATTGTGACCCTTCTGGAAACCTGATTGATACTCAGACAAAAATGTTATGTTGAGTTATTCTCATTAATTTGAATATTCTTTAGTACTTTTTGTATCTTTGAGCATACCGATGTAACATTAATTGAGCGAAAATCAGAACATGCAGATGGATGGAGCACTTCCAGTATTACACTAAGAATATGCACTTGTGAGTATTGTACTAAAAGTATGTGTCAAATGAGTGGAAATACCTATAAAAATCGCATTGAAAATATTAAACGATATATGGTCAATATTTTGGACCTAATGCTACAAGGTATTTCCCAGACCTCAGCCATATTTATATTCCTAAAAGTAAATCTATTATCAAATTCTCTAACTGAATCAGTATATAATACCAGAGATGTCTTATCAATATTGTGATTAATTTCTCTATTATCTCCACCGTTCTTAATTCCTCCCATATTTGACTTCTACTCCATATAGTGCTGTGTTTTGCCCGAATCCTTATTATTGTGGATTCAATTAATTACGATACTTGCAAAAAGTTTTCCATGTATCAGGATTCTTTATTTCCATATCAGCCCGAAAAAACAAGTCCCATTTTTCTCTAGCAATTTCAATATTCCGGCATTTCATGCACGTGGATCTACTCTTAATTTTAATGATTTTAGTTGGTACATAACAATTAAATAAATCTAAAATCTTCTGCATAAAAATTGACTTGAAAATTAGTATCAATAGTATTATAACTTTCATCTTACTTAAAGTCTTCCCTCCCTATATTTTCTAAACTATGTTGAACATTAAAATCGCTGTAATCACGTATTTTCCTTATATTTAGTCCTTTTGAAAAAACTATATCATGTGAATTAAAAATAGTAGCATGATATGAATTCAGAGCTGTATTTGACTAACTGGGTTATCAAATGCTTTCAATAAACTAACTATCGGGATGCAATTTATTGAGATAAATTCTTAATGGAAAATGATGAATAGCTGAATACTTTATACAATCCGGCGAGATAAATAATTCGGCTCTCGTTCGGCTACCTATGCAATCCGATGAGATAAATGCTTCGGCTCTCAATTTGGGTACTTCGGTCGTGTCTAATAATACTTTGATCCCTAAGAGCAAGTAAAATAAGATCGTTACTTCGGTTCTTGCTTAAATGCATCATGCCAATCTTGACTATTTATGTTTAGGTCTACATAAACCAAATGAGAATTATAAAGTTCCTTTATTATATTGTAACTACTATAGTAGTTAAAATATATGTGTACTAAATATAAATTCGAAGGAGAGCAAATGTAGCGTTAGATTATTAGACCCATAAATATTTACATTAAAATCACCTGCAAATACTACATATTCATATCTTGAATATAAATCGGTTAAAATTTCTTTATAGCCCCTAATAATTTCCATATGGTAAGTATAAAACACCCAAAAGAACATGAACCACTAAATTACCAACAAGTTCCAAAAATATGCCTTCACAGTCCCCATTCTTAATTAAAGTAAATATAATTATATAAATTCTGAAGTATTTATTTTGAAAGGAGCTTAAAAGTCGTGAAAGCTGCTTTCTAACTATCTGTGTTCAATGTCGCAACACTCTTCATCGGCATTCATGGTGTCTTCTACTTGGGTTTCATTGAAATCTAGACACTAAGGTTATAGATTTGGTTGCTGCAGGTCGAAGAAGCATAACCTAGTTGCAGTAGATAATAGCACTTATTTTCTTTGTTTGGTATTATCAAAATAAAGTTTTTGGACTAAAATTAAATACTAACTCAAGATAATAATATTGATTTTTAATCACATTGATTAATTTGTTTTAAATAATGAAAAATAAAGTAATGGAAAGGAATTTTAGAGAAAAATCTTATATAGAGCCTCTATTATTTCCCATTACGACCAATTAATTTTATTTGCAATTGTCGCTTTCAGATCGAGAAGTGCGAAAACATTAAAAAGCTAGTTCTGGATTCTGGAACCAGTGTTTAAAAAAAAAGTTTGTTAGAAGCTATTTCTTTGTTAAAAAGATAGTTGACATTTTTTGGGTTTTAATAAAAAAAATTCCATGCACATGTTTATATAGGAACCAATATGAGTTTCGTTAAAAATTAGTCAAGAACTTGCTCCAATGTAATACATCTAAGGATGATATGAAAGAATTCGTATCTACTTAGAATATAACTTCCAGACACAAACTTTAGCTTCTTTTAATACTGTAGAGTATTTTTAATGCACCCTAAGCAAACAACAAACACACATTTCTTGTTTTCTTATAGTATTTGTATTTTCAATTGACTTCATTCAGGATTCTGCACTTAAAATACAAATACTAAAAAAGGATAAGTAACAAAAAAATTATACGAAACTCTAAAGATACATAAAACTAAACTCATTCCATGTTTTTTTTTTTTTTTTTTTTTTTTTTTCTTACACCAGCACTAACAATGGATAAAATACATACATACGTATCCAAATAAATATATATATGTATAAACTTATTTATACACTCAAACTCTCATACATTTATCTGAACATACACACAACAACCTTATCCGGATTTTCTTAGTTTGTTAAAACAGTTACAGCATAGAGTTAGAAGCTTTTGTCCCTTTTGCAACTGAAAAAAAGAAACATAACGAATAGAAGTATGAATAGCATTGTAGAAAAGTTCTACACCATTTTCAAGTAAAAATTAGTATTGAGAAAATTCGAAATGAAATTGAGATTTTCAATTTTATATTGAGAAAATTTCAATTGAAATTGAGAATTTCAATTGCAACATAATAAGACAAGGTAAAATCATTAGAGAGAGTCGTCAATTTTAATTGTTGTTAAGTCAAAAAACTGAAAAATTAAAAACAAAAAATAAAAATAAAGAATGAAGCAAATATAAAAAATTTTATTTTTAAAATGCAGAACACCAATTTATATATATAAATAAGTAAGAAAGTAAATAGGTAAGAAAGTAAGTAAGTAAGAAAATGAAGATGAAGATGAAAGTGCTGTAACCGTAAATAGAGAGCGGTATCGGTTTGTGGTAGAACATTTTTTATGTCCTGCTCTTGAAAACAGACCAAAGATGTAATATAATCCTAACTCAAAATCTTTTAGAACATAAATTAAAATCTTTTAAAACTTAACTTAAATCTGATTTAAATCCTAACTTAATTTTAACTTAATTTTTTTAACTTAATTTAACTTTCATCTTACTTAATTTTTTTTTAACTTTGTTTTAATCAAATTTAACGTAATTTTTATTTAAAGAATGTAAACACACATATAAATATTCACACTTATTACACTTTAACACTTACTTATAAATACACATATATATATATCACTACATCAATACACTTTACAAACTTTTGTATATTTAATTTTTAATTTAAATTATGGATAGTGAGAATTAAAATTTCAATATCATCGAACCTATTTATCAAATTCAAGATTACATCAGGCCTGCTGTCATGGTTGGATATTGTTTGGTAAGTGATATGACTAAATTTACAATTTTTTTAACATAAAAAAAAAAGAAAAAATTCTAAATTATTTAAATATTTTAAATGGAAACTTTAATTTTAATAATAAATCCTTTTGTTAACATAATAATGTAAATTAAAATTATTATGTCAGAAATACTTAAAAACAAGCCCTAATTTTTACATTTTAATTTAAAATATTCAAAATTTAATATACATAAATACTACACTACACAACAAAAAAATCATTTTTTCACATTAACAATATAAATTTAAATATTTTAATTATGTTTAATTTAAATAAATACTTAATTTGAAATTTATATAATGGCGAACTAAATTTTAATATTTCCATGAAAGGTTAATCGACAGGTAGTTAGGGTAATATTAGGGCTATCTAAAATTCATTAGGGTTATGATAGCATGGTTGGGAAGGGTTAAGAATCCAAAGGAAGTTCTAACATCTTCTTGCTTGTTTGATGTTTTAGGCCGAAGTTAATTTTATTCATTTATTTTTTTTTTTTTTGTTATTAGTTAACATTGGTTAGGTTATTGCTACCTTTTTAAATTATATTTTATCGGTTCTTAGTCATTTTCGAGGAAGACAAGAACACCACCCCATTGCCCCGAGCACGGCCGGATTGATAGGTAGCAATCGTCTTCTAAGAGAATGGGCCAAGAGAAGTTTGGACCGTTACAGATGTGGTGCCACCGGCGTGGAAACACTGCCTACACTACCCGAGACACAATAGCATTTCTAAGTTAAATTGTTGGAGAGTAAATAATTTCCAGGAATTCGGAAATTAATTGGCCAGTGCGTTTTCCAGATTTGTCAGCGCAAAACTATTTTCTTTAGAGTTATTTGAAGGAGCAAGTATATGTGAATAAGTCCGAGATAATCCTGGAACTCAATGCCAACTTTTTTGCAGAAATTCGAGCGCTACAGCAACAAATTTTGAAAGATGTTATGGAAAATCTCTAAAATGAGCCCATTATTGTGATTCTGAAAACAGGGGTCATTTAAGTGACATTATTTTCCATACTTACTGTAAAAACATTTCCATTTTGTATATTTTATAATCTGAAAAAATATATATAAATGAAAAATTTATTAAATTTTTAAACCCCACTCTATATATTTTCAGACAATATTTAATGCTGAATCAATAAAATTTGTATTAAAAATTATTCTAAATATTAAAAAATTTTTTATGTTTTTAAAATATTGCTGCTTTTACAAATAAATTGTTAAAAATAATCTAATATAGTTGATTAATGATTAATGTTAGATTACAACATGTTTGTGTAAATTTGGTATAAAATTTATAAACAAAAAGAAAATATTTGTGTAAAACAGGACTTACACTGCGACAATATGTAGTGTATATATATGAAGTGTACTATTGATTCGTACAGTTAGTTTAAATGATTCTGAAATAATAGTGTGTTTAAATATAGATATATGAATGTACTTATAAATTAAAAAAAAAATAAGAAGAAAATACTGATCCTTTAACGCTTCTTCCACTTTAAGTGAATGACCAAATCTACTTAGAAATGAAACAACACAATCATTTTTAAAATAGATAAAAGTTCTAATTAAATAAATACTACATACCTTTTACAGGTTAGAGATATCAAAAAACGAAATTAAATATGACTGTAAGAGATAAAAAACCCATGTGAACATTTTTTAAGCATACCAGCAGTGTCCTATTTAAGACACCTAAAATATTTGAGTGACCCTCCTACAAAATTTTGAGCTCGAATGCCTCTCTATTACAGTATCTATGACTCATTTATATAAGATTTCGGAAAACTATCATATTTTGTTGGAACTCTATGAAGAACATCCTTCAGGTGAGGCAATTTGTCATTATTGGTATAGATAATCTGCATGTCTAAAATCAACGCTTCAAAATAAAATTGCCTTTAATTGGTACTGTTACAGTTGATAAAAAGTGAATCCATTATGAATATCAAAGTGTAAAATATTATATGTAAAGCTTACCAGAAAAATCGACTCCAAAACCATGGTTGTGCTCCGTATTTGATGTGAGCAGATTATTGTATATTAATATTTTTTAAAATTGGGTGTAAATATCATGGAAACCTGTACCGAACACTATCACTCCATTTGAAGGTAGCGTTGAACGTAAAATGGTCAGAATATGCGATTAGTCGTTCAACCATAATTTTCCATTATTACGTTCATGTACTATTTGAAAAATAATGGTTGAGAAGTTTTGTCCCATCCGCCTTATAGCCCATTTTATGTGTTTCCGAATTATCTAAAAGATCATCTAAAAGATACATTAGGAAAATCACTAAGAAAATAGAGATAACTTACCTCCAATAATCATCAAATATTGGATTTAATTTTTTTTCTTTGTTTTTATAATTTTAGTTTTATTTTACTGAAATTGTCAAAAAATACATAAAATTGTTTTTGTTTTGTATTTTTGCTTTTAACATTATTTACAATAAATAAAACATAATAGCTCTGTTCCAGTAGTTGTAACAAGTTTTAGTCATAATTTACAAGAAAGCGTTCCTCTACTAAGAATATATTTAAATTTGTTTGCTTTTCTGACAATTTCTGACTAATTTTGAATAAACATGTAAGCTTGACAAGTACTGGAACAGAGCTAATGTTTAAATGAAATATTTTTATAAAATTTTATTTAAAGCCAATTAAAGATTTATTCAAAAATATTTTAGCTATAATTTTTTTCTGTGTAGAATTTATTTTTACTTCATTTACATTTTAGATCTTACGAAAACCGAGCCGTTTACATTTGCACTTTTAACGGATAACTGGTTTTGTTTTTGACAATCCATGAAACGCCATCACAATATTGAACACAATCAGCAAATTTTAATGATAATTTATATTTATTTAACAACACTGTTTAATTAAAAACTTTAAACAATCACATTTTTCAGTTTTTAAATTGTATTTCTCAATTTTAAAATATTTTTATTTTTGTTTTTATTTTAGTTTTCTTTTTCGTCAAGAGTTATCAGGTTTTTAGGAATTGTTATACTATGTATTCTTTTTCTTTTTTTCAATGTTTCAATTATTTGACTTAACAAGACTTTGAAATTACAAATCTCCTAAATAATTGTGCCTAGTCTGGTTGTGTCATGTTCAGTGTTGCCAGGGAAACTCATTTTTTGTAATCAAAATTTTGAAGAAAAAGTAACCAAATTAAAATTTTTAAATTATTTATGTAAACATTGATATAAGTTTTCCACATTCATGACTTAATAATTTGCTTTTAGATATGTCGAAAGTCCTCAAAAGATAAAAATTTTTTAAATTTCACTGTTTAGAACTATAAAAATACTAAAAATTTCTTCCATGTATGGAAAATTATCATGTTTTTTAGGTACAAAGTAATTTAACATTTCAAAATGAGCTGTTTTTTATGATTTAAAATATATGAAAAAATAATTCAAATGTTTGTGTTTTTACGAAAAAATCAAATCTTTTTCAAAAAACACGTATACGTGAACATAGTATTATACATTCGAAAGGTCACACTTTTCAGCATTACTAATGCTATCTCGCGATTTTCGCAAGTAATGTTGACTTCAAAGTTTTGAATCGTGCTGAATATCTAAAAAGATCTTTGATTTCATATAACTCCAAAGAAAGAAATCCAAAGGTATAATATCAGACTATCTAGGCAGTCAGTTAATGGCTTTTTTGCAAAAAATGGACTTTTTGAAAAAAATCATATTTATGTTCATTTTATTCTTGGCAAAGTACTTTAAATCTAGTTTGCGAAAATCATATTTTTATTAAAGAAAAAATAACCAAAATTAAAAAAAGTCACTATCTCCACATTAGAAAATAAAATAACCAATTAGAAAGTTTTTATATTTCAAAAAAATTCACTGGGAGAGAACGGTGTTACCTTGTTGCAAATGAAATTTATATTTTCAATTTTATATTGAGAAAATTTCAAATAAAATTGATATTTTCAATTTTATATTGAAAAAATTTCAATAGAAATTGATAATTTTCAATTCATATTGGGAAAAATCCAAACGAAATTGATAATTTTCAATTAACATTGAGAGAAATCTAAATCAAAATGTGATATTCAATTTGATATTGTGAAAATTCTGAATTTAAATTAGATTTTCAATTTGATATTAAGAAAAAATCTCAAATGAAATTAAGAATTTCTATTTGATATTAAGAAAATTCCATATGAAAGCGTAGAAAATTCAAATAAAATTAAGAAATTTTTAAATGAAATTAGGAAACTTATTTAATGGTAATTAAATATAAATTTATATTAATACTTAATATCATTTAAATTTTTTCCCAATTTCACTTAAAAATTTCTCACTTTCATTTGGAATTTTAATTTTCACAATATCAAATAGAAAATATTAATTTTATTTGGAATTTTGTGAATTTTATGTAGCATGGTGTAGTACTTCGTATTTTATTTCCACTTTTAGTTTTTGCTCTTTGTTTTTTTTTTTTTTTTTTATTCTACATTTTTTTCTTTCTTTTGGTAGAAGACAATTTTCTATGAATTTAAAAATACCACTTCACTACGCATTGAAACAAAGATGTGCCGTAATTGAAAGTAACTCTCAAGTATTTCAATTGTTACTTTTGTTAAGGCCAAGTAGTTTCTTTTTCTTCTTTTATTTCCTTAGAATAGAAATAGGCAAAAACAAAAACAGAGAAATCAATTTTAATTTTCTTTGAAATATAAATGGAAAAAACACATTTTCTATACGTTTGCCCTTCTGGACTACAAGATTTAATATTGTAGTCCAGAAGAGTTAAAAAAACAGATAGAAGAGCCCAAAGGATATCTGCATTACCGAATGTATTAGTTAAATTAATATCATTGTGCATAACTATAGATTTTAAAGATTTTAACAATATCAGTTTATAGCAAAAGATACAATAAATACATTGAATATATACAAAAAAAATTCTTTGAATCTAATTTAATTTTAAAAATTTTAATAAAAATTTTAATTTTAAATAAATGAATTTCAAATGTGTTCGACATACTTAACTTTATAATATTTATATTTACAATATATGTTCATATTACATGACATATAAAAGGAAACTAAACTTAATTTATTAGAGCATGTCCATCATAATAATTTTTTATAATATAGAAATCAGCATTAAAATCATATAATATTTTAGTATTTAAAGTAAACATGTATGAGGACATATACGTTGAAAAAAAAAGAAAATTCTGATTATAAAAATATCACAAATAAGCATGTGTGTCTATTTATGAAACTAAAGCCAAGTTCACACTACACTAGTATTTGACGGTTTTTGCAAATATTTACTTTGCGTAATGTGAAAACGAAATATTCTTACGATTCAAACAAGGTAAAAGCTGATTTTGGACAAACCAAAATATTTGGCCTTAACCAAAAATAACGCTTGCATGAACATTGTATGAACACAACTTGTAAAATATTCACCACTATTTTGAGCAATTTTTTTTTTATATTAAGGTACGGTTATATTAGGCAAATGTTTGTTTCGAATTTGTTTGCCCGAATGTATATAAAATTTTTCCTAAGTAATACGCATTTTATTTCTTGGACACATTACGAACATTTATTATCCCATTTTTGTTTGTTAAAAGAGGCATGAAATATAGTCAAATACGCAAATAAGAAAACATGTTTTCTTATCAGTCACATTAAAAAAATTATTTGTCTTCAAAAATTATTTTATCAAACTATCGAAAACAATAAATAAATTTTTACTAAAAATATAACAAATAAAGAGAATAAAATTTTTTTGGCTTAATGATATGGAGCAGCTTCGATAGCTTTTTTAGAAGAAAATGAGAAGAAAGGAAAAAGACAATGGGTTCGGAAGTGGTTTTAAAGTGGAAATGAGGAAGGATGTTGTGCAAAATTGTTAAAAAAATACGGTTAAAAACTACATCTTTATATGTTTATTGAGCATTTTATATTAAATTTAATTTAGATTAATATCCGCTATATTTCATCTTCTAAAGATATACACTTAGCTTTTATTATACAAATGGTCGAGAAATCTCTTCCTGGTCCATATTAGGCTGTTCGCAAATGTAAAATTTTCAATAAGGCTTCGAAGTGATATTTCAGTAGAAAACTGAAAAGATTTCGAGTACATACTTGAGCAAGTCAGAAGATAATAAGTGCAATAGTGAATATCTTTAGAGGATGGTTTCAAGTATAATGGGAAGCAAAAATAAGCTACGTATTTTTTACCTGAGTAACTAGTTATTTTTGTTCGAGTTGTCCACAAGTTCATGTAGCTATTTTTAGACTCTAGGGATTCTCAAAAATATGTACCTAAACGAAAATAAAAATAAAAAAAACAAAAAAATTTTGACGTCTCTGAGATTTGAACTTGGTCACAAATTAACCATTCGTATTCAATGATTAACGTCTTACTCAGTACACCATCTAACACTTAAAAAAACTTTTTTTAGTAATATATTTTAGACATTTTGTTATAAAAAACTAACAGCATCAGAATGAGGTTGAACCAACAACCTACTGATCTGTGAGTTTGTTCTATGGTGCTATGTTTTCCTCTCAAACCAAATTGATGGGTTGGAATACAATCGAAACGATTCACTATTGGTTTCAAATTTTTCATTAATAGCTTCTCAAACAGCTTTGATATATTAAACAACAGGCTAATGGGCCTATATGATTCTACTTTAGTGTGATCTATTCCTGACTTAGGTATCATTGTAACCAATGAGACCTTCCACTTTGGTGGATAATATTCAATTCGTAATATAGCATTAAAAATAAAAAGTATTATTCTTATTGCTCTCCGTTGTAGCTCCAAAAGCATCTTGCTACTGATTTTGTCAATACCAGGTGCTTTTTTTGGAGTTTAAATCAACAATAGCCTTGTCGATCTCTCGAGTCTCAAAACAAAGGTGTTCAGCTTCTCTAAAAAGGGGTGCAACAGGTGGCAACTCCATTATGTCATCTGAGAAATTTGGGGAAAACACGTTCTTTAGATGACTAACAAACAAATTCCCCTTTTCGCTGTCATTTCCTGCCCAGCCACCATTTGTATTATGTAGAGGAGGTCTACTTGTAACTGGTCTTTTCAACTTTTTCGTAGCTCGCCATAGTGAGTAATTCGAATACGGGGTAGCATCTAGGTTCTCCAAATATTTATTGAGTGATTCAGTTTTTTTTGAGGGTATCTGTGGAGTTGTCACTCACTTCGAACTTTTTTTTCAGACAAGAGCCGTTCGACATCCACAGAACAAATTATATTATGTCTGTTTTGTAGGGTGGTTAGGGTAGCATATTGAGCAGCAGGTTTTAAACTTCTTTTAAAATTATTGAGAGAGAGAGAGAGAGAGATCGATATCTTCTGGTGTTCTCTCTCTATTCATAATAAATAAACAAATTCTTACCGTTTCAAATAGTATAGATGATTTTAAAATTTCGTTTTCAAATTTTTCACATTTTACATTATAAATTCAATAATTTATTTTATGAAAACTGTTTAAATGAATCTACCATTTTTTTTTTTTTTTTTTTTTTTTTTTTTTTTAATTAACACAACTTAATTTTTTAATTTTAGCCAATGAAACATAAATTAACACATTTATCGTTTTAGATGTATTAATAAATATTTATTTTTTAAAGAAATTTTAATGTAAGCAAAAATTTGATTGCAAAAAGCAATAATCAGTATCAAAAAAACGGTAATTAATTTTGGTTATATGCACTGAATTTATAATATTTATTTTTATTAGACACATATTGATTATGTAAACTAATTTAGCAATTTTAGAAAATCAAATACAAACTTAATTATGTTTTTGCTCTTATAAAATTTAAAACTCTATTGTACAATAAAATCTTTAATAATTACAATTAATGTTTATTATATAATATTAAATTCTAATAGTTCAAACCTTTATCCAATGGATCTTTTCTCTGCATGCATACATTGATTTTATAATTGAAGTCAAATAAATTTATGGTAGTTGTGTATTTAATTAAATAATTTTGTGTAAATAATTTGCATATAATCTGAACAGGCTTAAAATATTTTTCCCCTTCTCGTATTTGACGATATTTCATAGCTGTTTCATCAAACAAAAAACGCCAAATAAATACGCTTAATGTGAAAAAAATCAACTCAGTATTTGCGGGAAAACACAATGAAATATTTCGTGTCAAATATTTGTGCAATCTGAACTTAGCTTAAATTAAAAATCACAAACAAGCAAAATAAAAGGAAATCATAAAATATTTTGTAAACCCAAAAAAAAAAAAAAACATGTAATAAAAATAGCAGAGAAATATTTTAATTTCACAACAAGTATCGAATAATATCGACAATTTCACAAAGATAATACAATTTATGAGAAACAATTGGGTATGATTTAGTTATACATATTAAACCAGCCCTTCGTTGATTGGGAAAGTTTTTCAAAATTATATATTTCTTTTATTGTGTCTATTATTTTATCGATTATAATTTTGTGTGTGTTAATACATTTTATGGTGATGTAGAGTATAAATACCAAAAAAAATTAGATTTTCTGTTTAAAACATACATATAATGTACAGTGATACCACAACACTTTTTTTTGGAAATAATTCTATAACTTGTGAATTGTTAGAAATATCTAAATAAAATTTCACATGGTCAGAGCTAAGGGGTTTTCGAGTTTATTTGAAGTAGTAAAGGTTCCTAGGGGTCACAGGGGTAGAAGGTAGACTATCTTTTTAGTTTAACTGATATTTAAGTCTAATATACCGTTTATACCAAGACAAAAACTAATTGGGTTTTGAAAAACGAAATTTCAAAAACTACATCGTTTACATACCTTATTTCTTCCCAGTGTAGTTTTTGTTGACATTCACATTTCTTGGATATTTTTTATTTCCGCTCTTTTTGCTATTTCTTCAATCAGAGAATACATAGTTTCAATATTAAAACATATTTTAACAATTTTTAATAAATTATTTATTTTAGTAATTTCATAAACAAAACAAATAACTTGAAATTTTATTTTTCTCTTTATATATAAAAGCTACGGTTCTAAAATTTGCTAAACAGGATTTATCATAAATAGTTATTTTAGTGGTTTTTATTTAGTTTTCAATAAAAACAAGTTAAAAATGGTTTTTGATTTGTATGGAAAAACCAAACAAATTTACGTAGTTTTTTATTCAAAAACCAAATAAAGCCAAAAACCACTAATTTTTGTTTGATGTAAATGGCATATAAGCTAATTTTACCCTAATTTTTGGCCTAGTTTTTTTAACTTATGGGCCTTAATTTAGGTCCAACAATTCTTTTAAAATACCCACTTGATTTCTTACAAAATTATAAATATTATTGCGGCAAGAATCATATTTTCTTTATTTACGTTCAAGTCATAAATGAATTTTTGGCGAATTAAAAAACAAAATACAAATCCGAGATGACCAACTTTGGAGGTCTACCCCTGTGACCCGCTAAGGACCTACGCTTTTCCAAGTCAACCAGCTCTAACCGTGTGAAATTTTATTTAAGTATATCTAACGGTTCTCAAGTTATAGAATAATTTCCAAAAAATCGTTTTGGGACCATTGTGCATTATTTTTGAAAGATTTGACTATTACTAAAAAGTGGGAATTTCTTAAAAAAAGGACATGTTTACTCTGTGACTGATTGATAATAATTATATATATATTTAACATAATATAACATAATATAAACAAAATGGCTACTCTTTTCTGCTGGGATTATCTCACAGATTATATCAGCGTTAATCTCAGTTGAAGACCAGTGGTAAGATGTATCGAATGTTTATTACTATTATTTAATATTATTAAGTTAAAAATATTTTCTGTTCCAACACTTCCAAAATCATAATTATAAAGCAATATAGGTATCTGCAATTATAAAATAATCCTTTTAATCAGTTTAAGCCATTTCTGTAACTATTTTTGCTAGGCATTTAATTTAAACTCATAATAATATTTGTTAGTACTACTGATATTGTCTTTGCAATTAATAAATTATTTATATTAATATACTTATATACATAAAAAAATATTTTTTAATTACATTAGCCGATTATTGATTTGTAATCAATGAAAATGTTATCAATTCAATTAATATAGTGTTTACATTAGAAAAATTTTATGGAAGGTGGCAACAGTTGCACAAAACCAACAATATGGTAAATTCATTATTTTTTTATATACACAGTTTGACAACTATAACAACCAAAATAATAATCAGCTGTTTAAATAAGGTTACCTTGTATATATCCGCACTGATTTTGACGTTTATTTTTGTAAAAATTTGCCTGATGTAGACTCTAGGTAATGTATAAGCAAACAATAAACAAAGAAGATTCGGTGCTATCAGCCGATAAATTAATTGTGAACCTTAAAAAAGAATTTTTTTATCATTTTTTAACATTAAATGAAATAATTTATTGAAAAACTTTTTTAAAAAATTAAAGAAAGTGAATTAAAGTTTAGAAAGTAAGATTAACTTTTTTAGATTTTTTGCAGATTTTGCATCGCCAAAATCTCTTTATTGTATTTTTTTGTTTTATTAGAACAAAGAGTAAATCGAGCAATGAGCAGGCGTATATAGCTACTTGGACAAACAGCGTTGCTACAAAGAAAATATTTTTCCTACCAAAATTTACCCTAAAAACTACCAAAACCTACCAAAATATACCAACATTTTAAATAAACTTTTCTTTGCGAAAAAATATATTTAAAAATTAGTGCAAGCAAAATGTCGAGTAATAAAAATTATAAATATGCATATATTATTCATAAAATTAAATTTTCAATCACTTCAAAAATAACTTTGTAAAAAGTTAAAATAGATAATTTCAGTTTTTAACACTTTCGGGAAACTATTTTCTTTTAAATATTTATTCTCCAAAAAATGAGATGAAGTACCAAAAGTTAAAAAAAAAAATTTATAATGGTCCAGCACTATTTCAAAAACTCCTGATAGTATTTTTTCTATTCTGAATAACAATTATGAATAAAGTCCTAACAAAAATGTAATTGAAAACTAGTTAAAAAATAATCATTTTAACATTATGTTGTCATTGAAAAGATGTATTTAGTGCTGAAAAAGAGCTGCAGAATTAGTGGTTTTAATACAGAGTTGTCATTAGTAGGATGTTCCTTTTTACGATTCTTATTCGATGCTTTCCATTCTTAAAAATAGTATATAGTTAAAAGTTTCAAATTGGTGAAATTGCAATTTTCCTAAAAATTATTAACCTTGTTTCCTGCTAAAATAAAAAAAAGAAAAAACCAAGTATTTTCACTTTTTTGGAAGTAGTTTTTAATAATTTGCACCAAGTAATTATTCTGCAAAAAATCTGAATATTTGGAACAAGCCAACCTTCGAAGATTAAAATAAATCTACCAACTTTGGTCCAATTAGACCAAAACGGCAACACTGTGGATAAATGATAACAGCATGCTCAGTGAGTAAACTGTTTTTTTTTTTTTTTAACACGCAGATAATCATTTATCGAGATAGACTTTTTAGAATAAATAAGTGTCCGTTTAATATAACATTATGTCTTACTTAAAACTTCTTGCAGGTTGCGGTGTTGGTGTCATGAAAATTTATTTTGGGAACTGTTTTTTAATGATCATCCTAGGGTCCTTAATATATTTAAAGTATGCAGATTTCATAAAATAAAGCGAACTCAAATAAAAATCATAATAAAAAAAATTGCTTGTAACTAAAAATCGGCCTGTTTTAATATATACTATTTACTATCAAATCAGTTGCTTCAACCGATTTACAGTGACTACAACTGAATTGTATAGACAGTACCCAGAACAGACTAAATTCGATTAGTAAAATAATCGTTTGCCACAACGAATCTGTTTTCTCTATGTATGTATTTCGTTTTAATTTTGTTACCTGAAACTTTGACCTCAACAATCGTAACTTAACCAATAACATTTTAGTTATTTAACTTTTAAACAGTTATACTTTTTTGTAGTTTTTAACACTAAAAATTTGTTTCAATAAAATTGAAATCAGTCTAATGTTCATAACCAATACAATATATATATAAATAATCAATATAAGATGTAACAACGAAAATAGCAGCAATAAATATCAGCAAAATCATGTACTCGTAATATGTAGAACATAAAAATCATTGATTGTAAACAATATTAAACGGAAACACAAATATAATATGTACACATACAATCATACTAGGATTTTCATCCGAGTAAACCCTACAAACATTTAGAAGAAATTTATGTAATATCTTTTTTTTTATTATTTTGACAAAAATCATCAAAGCAATATTTTTCTAATATTGTATTTTTATCAATTGGACAATAAATAACAAAAAATATATAAAATTTTAATTTTTTTTATTATTTTTATCCTCAAAATATCGCCCTTTTTTCAGTAAGATGATTATCACTTCCGTAATAAATTGATGATATCCCATTGAGATTATCTGAAAGAAATTAATGGAATACTTTTATTTTTCAATCACAATTTTTTCACTTGTCGAAAAATTGTTCAAAAATGAAAAAATATTTAAGAAATTTGTTTGTTTTTTGGCAAAAAAAATGGATATTTTATGTGAATGTTTTAATTTGAATTTATGTGCATATATACTTTTCAAGATGTAAAAGTTTTCTTTATTATATTATTTCAAGATTTATTTAGTGATAATTTTTCTATAAATTTATTACATCATCCATAGGATTATCTGGCGGTATCTTTTTTTCACCTATATGATTGTCTGGCAATATTGCCTATTTTTTTTTTCAGGCGTACTGATTTCTTATTGCTTAGATGTATCCCGCCACGGTGGCTTGTCTTCTCGGATTAAATCTTTTACTTGATGTATAGCTAATACGTGGTAGAGCAAAATTCCTGTCTTTCTAAGCCTAAGATTGCTACTTTGTCTTTTGTGGGGATTGACAGGAAATAGATTGGGAGTCAGTACCCTAGAATTTTGTGGGTTCTAAAGCTGAAAGAACGAAAGTTCAACGTCTTACTTAAAAGTAGGTGCCACAAGAACCAGCTGCCCCAGGGACAGTGGAGACACTACGTACTTCACTGTCTTTGGCTGGTTGTTGGTGAGGACCTTTATGGGGGTTACGTGGTGGCTTAAAGTTTCATGTGTTGTTTGCAAACGCAGTAACACGATCACAAGGGTGATCAGGAGAGAGTAGTTTTGATTCCCTAAGCAAGGGGAAATGATTTGTCCAGAAAGGGAATTATTAGAATTGCAACCTGTATGTGTCAAAGCATATGGGGGCGTTGGTTGGCGGATCATTCTTCACCCGGTGCTAAGACTACCGTGGAGTTGGGCCATCAAGGCAGGTACCCACGTTAAACTTATCATATCTGCTTAGATGTATCGCCTTTGACGCACAATCTCTCCCGAGGGGGTAAACTTCCGCAGTACGAATATGATTATTGCGACAATAAAATTTTCCTTCTAAGCAATACGAATTCGAATCACTTTCATATTATTTTGCTTGTAGGGAAATATTTCTTCGAACGAACACAATTTTCTAATTTAGAACAAAATATTATTCAATCAATATTTTTAAAATAATCAAATACTCGTATTAAAATGTTAATGCTCATTATTTTGTTTTTAGAGCGGTATATTGAGAATTATTTTTTTTTCAGAAAAGCAGTTTTCAGTTGCTCTATGTCAAAACATAAATAAATAAATAAATAAAACTATTTTGTACTAAAACCACTTGATTCTTAACACATTTTCCTACCTTTGATATAATATAGCTGGTAGATAGTATTAAGCTAAAGCTCATTGAAATTTTTATTTTAATTTGAAATATATTAGTTTTTTATGGATTCTGATTAAATTTCATAATTTAACAACCTTAACCCTGCAAGGCTACACTTCGTCGAATAGACGACACTTAACTGTTTATTTCGATTTTCCTTAGTATTTCTTATTATTTTATATTTAAATTATAAATTATATTATATTTCGTATAGTTCACATATTTGTGGAGATGTTTCTATATGCGTTTGCACAGCTTAATTTGAAATATCTAAGGGATGAGTCGTTGAAACGACGAAGTGTATGTAGCCTTTGTGTAACTTTTTCGTTTTTGAAAATATCTTTGGTAGGTTGTATTTTTGGTTTTATTTTAATTTAATATTAGGTTTTCGAATGGCGATACACAGCACGTACCGTAAAATATGTAAAATAATGAAAGAAACCATTTTTTTTTTTAATGTTAAAATTCATAATTTTCGAAATTTCTGAAAAAAGCCTTAAAATCACAAAAATTTTAACTCTTGATAGATAAAAATATTCTACGACATTTACTTCTGTCATAAATAATAAAAATTGAAAGAAAACGCGGATAATGCATAAAAAGGATCCGACAGGAACACAAAATTGAATTTTGTACCTTTTGTACTTTATAAAAATTAATTCACGTTAAACTATGTTACTTTAATAGTTTGGTAGGTTAGTTTCAAAAAATAATTAAAAAAGGCATTAGAAGTACCGTAACTTAAATATTTTCCACAATTTTTGTAAGTTCGGCAACACGCAACATAATAAACAATAAAACTAAATAAAATGTTAAACATTTTGGTTTATAAATAATTTTAAAAACGAGTTTAGAACGTGCCGTAGTCGATTCGACGAAGGATAGCATTTACGTAATAAAAATAAGTGTAGCCTTTCTGGGTTAAATAAAATGTAATAACGGATTTGAAAGAATAATTTATTTATTTATTGATTATTATCATATCTTCTTTTATTTTTTTTTTTTATTATTTTTTTTTTTTTTTTTTTTTTTTTGTGTACATTTAAATACCATAGAATATATCTAGAAGTTTATGTGAGAGACACTTCGAACTAAATTTTCAAAAAATTTACTAATTTTTTTCAAAACACAAAAACAAAATATATGTGACTACATGTATTTTGTTGTTGCATTAATTAGGTTTTTGACAATTGAATCAGTTTTTTTTTTTTTTCTCTCACATAAATAACTATTTATTAATCTATGTTAAATACCTTATAAATTTACTGTGCAGTTTGAAAATATATAATTTGGAATCTAAATGTAAAATCTAAAAGAACCAAATACATATATTTATTTTTTCTTGAAACTTCTATATTTTTATGGGAATACATATCAACTTTTTATTTTATTCGTGTGATTTTTATGTGTTTATTAATTTATTAATATTCTTATAAATCTTTTATTTGTTGTATAATCGAAAAATTGTTTTAAATTAATCGATTAATGAATAACAGTAAAATTATGAAATTTAATAAAATTAAACTCAAATAATTTGATAACTCTAGAATGGATGTAGATTTTATGTATCTTCTATTTCTATTTTCTAAACCAGTTGGTAAAAATAAGAATAGGAATACTTAGCTTTTAAATTATATTTACCTCTATCTACTTAAATCTCTACTTATTACAAGGATTTAATAGCAAATAAATCTATATTTTTGAAAATATTAGAAGATGCCAAGTGACCATTAATAAGAATATGCAAACTTGATATGAATTTTATTTAAAATATGTACTAGTGCTAAACATTCTATATATGTATGTATATGTTATATATTTAATACATTGGCTACTCCCTTTAAATAATGATAGATAATTTTTGATGATTTTATGGACATAATAATTCAATAATATTATGTGTATCATTTAGAAAGAGCTCAACCAAATCCAACGCATGTTTAAGATTAATCTGAAGAATTAGAAATTGTCAATGAACAACCTAGGGTGCAGTTGTTCATTAAAATTTATGATTAAATTTAAGATAATAAGAATAAATAGCTAATAAAATTTTGTCCAAATAAAGTTTAAATTCCTATATTTATATACACTCAGGCCTCGATTTAAGTCGTTTCGCTTTGCGTCGCTATTTAAAATTTAAATATTTCGATTTGCATCGCTATATATGGAGTTTCATAATGGTCAATAATAGATTTAAAGGTATTGAAGAATAATACTAAATTTTGTCCAAATAAAGTTTAAATTCCTATATGTATTTACACTTAGGCCTTGATTTGAGTCGTTTTGCTTTGCTTCGCTATTTGAAATTTAAATATTTCGATTTGATTTAATAGGTTAAAAAATATTGGAATAAGAAAACAAATGAATTAAATTAAATGGATTAAATTAATTAAGAAAATCAAAATAGAATTTATATAAGTATTTTAATTTCATTTCTTTAAAAAAATACTCCTTTTTGATTAAAAATTAACTTTCTTTTCTGTTCAGTGTTTTTATTATGGAACCAATTATTAAGAAAACGGTGTAAATATATAGAAAATAGTGATTCCATTTGCGTCGTTTCAGTTTGCGTTGCAATTTTCCGGTCGCTATTAACCACGCAGACCGTGGCCTCAGTGTAAAAATGATGTATAAGTATGTTTGTTTACTTGTTTGTTTGTGCATCAATCACGTATAAACGTCTGAAACGACCTTCCGAAATTTGACACACAATATACCAATGCCGGAGGTGGTTATAGGCTATGTTAGATCTCTATTGAATGTCACGCCCACATTTTACGCCTACTTTCAAAAAAAACAAATTTTTCGATTTTACACGTTATTAATGAAGCTATTTACATTATATGACACACAGATAGTACTTGCCAGGCTGAACGGCTAAATCGATTTTCTTAAAATTTTCACAGCATTATCAATATGGTATGGCATTCGAAGATAGTATTTTATTTTTCAATCGGAGCTAGGGAGTGGTACCCCCATGCAAAGAAAATATTTGTTATGTCGTATCTAAGGAGAAATCTTAAATTTCGTGGGAACTACTATCTTATCATATCGCATTGATGAAATTAAAATAGGATGGATGGGTGCAGGGGGACAGGGAGATACAAAGAAATACAAAGAAAATATTAATTTTCGCATATCTAATGAAAATCTTAAAAAGTTGTAGAAGGACTAATAGTAAAACGACAGTTACAAAATAAAATAGTATTGATATATACTCATTAGGGTATTCATTTTACTCGAATTTTTCATTGTTCGATTAATCGAACAACTCGAAAATTCTGTTTTTAAATTCATCTAATAATCGAGAAAAGCTTTCAAATTACTAGAGTTATGCGAGTAAATTATATCTTTAAATTTTTGCTCCTTTTTTAATGTTATTAAAAATTAAAACAAGCATTCTGTGTTGCTTTAGTGTTTTAATTAAAAAAAAACAACATTAACAATTAACTTCAATAAAACAAAAAAAATTGTTTAAAACACCAAAAATATATCTAAGTTAATCGGGATCTAATACCCAGTCAACACGTAGACAGTTTTATGTTGGCAATTGTCAAATTCTATTCTATTCACTTTTTAAAATGTTACCTGTGGACTTCAAAGAAATCTATTACTCAATATATTTCGCAATAAACAAAGCTGAGCAATAATGTTTAACAGAAGCTGTCAAAATTATTGTTTTTTTTTTAATATGTTTTATCAAATTTTACTCTTTTCATCAAAAAAAAATAAAGGTACAAAATGAATAAATTTAAAGAAGATAAATAAAAATTAGAAATAAAAAAGTTAACATTTTCGGTAAAAAAGGCAATTTAAAATTTGAATTTCTCATGAACATGTTCTCTACCCGTTGACATAAAGTTGGAAATAAAAATTTGTTTCCATTATTCTGCCGACGTTATTTATTATGTTAGAAAATAAAAATCTTTTCGTATAGACGTAGATTTACGGAACCAAATTTTGACATTTGAAATTTTCAGGGAGCGGAGATACACGGGTTTATTTATTTAATATTTTTTACGGTCGGTTTTGGTTTTAAAAAGTTTAAATTTGCTATTGCTTGCTCCCCAAATACTATTAGAAATTGATTTTGTATTTCGATCAGGGAGCGCATTTGCATCGATTAATTTTCTTTTTTGTGATTTTAGAACGTTTGCTAATTTAATACTTTAAACATTATTATCTCATCAAATTCTAACTGCTTCAAATCTTTCAACTTCGATTACGAAAACAACGTCAAAACGTTGTTCATTTATTTGTTTTAAAGATTTTTGGATTTGTTTGTACATATTTTTATTATTATTATAATATTTTTCTTGCCATTGGCAGACTTATACGCTAGTATTATATAATTGAAATTTGAGTCTATTTTTCCCTGGTTTTTATAAATCAATTGCTTCTCTATTAACTTAATTCTTTGATAATTAAATAAATAGGGCTAAGAGTATCACCTAGTCTTGTTAATGTTCGGATATCATTGTCCTTAAAGCGGGCAGATTAAAATCTAATAATATACATTTGTTTCGAAATTAAAAAAAAACTCAATTATTTTAAATAAAGGAGATCGACGATTCTTAACATAAAGTTTAAGTTTACTACTAGTCTTTCCCTTCTATATCACAAGTTTCATCCAAGCC
This sequence comes from Protocalliphora azurea, assembly GCA_932274085.1. NCBI lineage: Eukaryota > Metazoa > Arthropoda > Insecta > Diptera > Calliphoridae > Protocalliphora > Protocalliphora azurea. The sequence goes on from OW026519.1 coordinate 176,605,877, forward strand.
ATCATATTCTCTAAAGCTGGCTAATATACATTTCGGCTGCACTTTCATTCGTCAATATGTTTTTCAATATCGTGTTCAAAATCTTCAAATTTCTTACGGAAAATTGATTATAAAAGGTTAAGTCTTTTTTTATCTCCTCTAAACTAAAATTAAAAAAAAACTATCTACAAGTTTAATTACGTGTTGTATTCAGACACATATTCGGTCCGTTTTACTGAATAAATTTTATTTGTAATATAATTCCAAATAGTGGTGTATCACTTTTAAAACAAGTTAAAGAACAAATTTCTAAAATATTTTTCTTTTTGATCTAAGTATTCCGTTAATCAGTATAATTTACCCGAAATTAGATTTTAATTTAATCGAACTTGATTTTAGTTTATCAGTTAATGGAACAAACATTTTTCGAGTGAATGCTCTAATATCCATGTACTGAAAAAAGTGCCAGTTGTAAAAAACTCGCTTCTTGACTACTAATAGACTGTTAATGCATCTTAATTTCCTGAAGACTACACCTAAAGGTTGTACATCCATGTAAACTTACATGTTTCAGACTTACAGAGAGAACAGAACAGAACAATGTACATTCTAAATGACTAAACTTAAATAGTTACTTCATACTTATTTATGTACACAATATGTTGTATATCGTAAAAGTATATTATACAATAATACTCATATTGTAGAATACTTATGATATTATTTTGTCGCAAATATTATTATTTTTTTTTTTTCAATCATCAATACAAAAAAATGTTTATATTGTTTTATTATACATTGTACATACATTTTGTTGTATTATCTCAAAATGAAAAGTTTTTGGTTCAGAAATGTTAAATAAAGATATGAATTATATGCATAATAACAATAATGATGTTTTAGCAAAATTCTAAATAATACATACATATTTATTGATTATTAAGTAGAAAACATATGTATAATAAATTAAATCTATATTTAGTTAATACTAAATGGAAGAGAAAAAAAAACAAAATAATAAACATATATTACTGTTCAATATTAATAGTAATAATGACCAATACATAGTAATCATAGATATGAAAAGAAAGACCTACATGTATCCTACATAAAAATTTTATTTTAGCTAACGATTAATCGACAAATTAAAATCAAATAATTATTTGATTAAATTAAAATAAATAATTTCGAGTAATAATTTATTTGAGTAAATTATGCCGATTAATCGAATAATTGAAGTAAAAAATATTTCAAAAATTTACTTTCTTAACTAAAAGAAAAAGATTTTTTAATTTAATTTTTTTTTTTATCAAATTTTGTATAGAATGTTTAAAGTATAATATGCCATTTACACCAAACAAAAACTAGTAGTTTTTGACTTTATTTGGTTTTTGAATAAAAAAAAACTATGTAAATTTGTTTGGTTTTTCCATGCAAATCAAAAACCATTTTTAACTTGTTTTTATTGAAAACTAAATAAAAAACACTAAAATAACTATTTATGATAAATCCTGTTTAGCAAATTTTAGAAACGTAGCTTTTATATATAAAGAGAAAAATAATATTTCAAATTTATTTTAGTTATGAAATCATTAAAATAAATAATTTATTAAAAATTGTTAAAATATGTTTAATATTGAAACTATATATTCTCTGATCGGAGAAAATTTAAATACAACATGAAATTAAAGAATAAGATAAATAAAATTTAAATCAAATATATAAACGTCATTTTAAAAAATTATAAGGAATCATTTTGTAATGAAACGTTTTCAAACGTTTGAAATTTTTATGAAGAATACTGGGAAATTTTTTTAAATTTGAATTATTTCCATATTAAATTCTTTCGTTTAAAAACGTTTCATTTTACAAAATGTCGCTTATAACTAGCAATATGCCAAAAAAAAATTACTTTTCCATTTTTACGTTATAAAAGCCGAATGATTTTTAATGCTTCGGGGGTAGAGCGAGCTACCTTAATTGCTAATTAGAGTATCCCTCACTTTTTCTAAAACGGAAATTTAGGGTGGCTTTAAATTTGGATTTTTAAGTTTTTTATGAATTTGACGCATTATTTATGTTAACAGCTACTTATGTTAACAGCTAGTAATCTTCCATTTTCAGATATTGTTGCAATAATACATTGAGAAAAATGGCAAAAACAAAACTTGGAAGTAAGAAAATACTACTACTAACATTTAAAGCGGCACAAATTGCACTGAATATTATGTCTTGCCATTCAACACAGTTGTTATTGACTTCAAAATTTCGTTTACAAGAAAATTTGTAAAATATAAGAAAAAGCGAAAAAATGGAAAAAATACTAAAATGAAGGTGAAAAACCTTCATTTATATATAACTTTTGAAGTAGGAATGTAATATTCAAGTATTATCGCAAAATTTTTGATATTATAGTCATCAACAACTATGTTTTACTTTCAAGGCATAATATTTAGCCCAAGTTGTGCCGTATAAAAAACATTAAAGCCTATTTTCGGCAAATTTTATTAATTCATTTAAAAAACAGAGTGAAGATTTTAAAAAACTGGAATTTATTCAACTGAAATAAATTATACATTAGTAATTAAGACCATAGACGCTGTTTTTACTTTGGGGAATAAAATTCCTTTCCATGGGTTAATATTATATATTTCATTTAATATTGTGATATTCTAGCCGGCACCCTATGTATGCTTATTAATTATCAATCTCTTATTATCTGTTCTCAAATGATTTACGAAATAAAAAAACAAACGAAAAAATAATAAAGGTCAACGGTCGTTTAATTGACTTTCAATTAATCAATAAAATAGTTAAAATAGATAATCAATAAAATAGAAAATCAAAAGTTGTCATTACCCAGCAAAAACTTTGCTTTCCTGGTAAGCTAGCGGGTATAATTGGAAACAAAAATAAACTGCTTATTTTTTGCCTGAATAACTAGTTATTTTTGTTCGAGTTGTCCACAAATTCATGTAGTTATTTTTTGACTCTAGGGGCACTCAAAAACATGTACCTAAACGAAAACAAAAAAAAAAAAAAAACAAAGAAATTTTGCCGTCAGTGAGACTCGAACTTGGACACACACTAACTATTCGTTTTTACTGACTTAAGACTTACTCAGTACACCATCTCGCACATAGCATCCTAAGCGACAAAAGCTCTATTTAGTTTAAAATGTCTTTTTAGACATTTTGTTATAAAAAACTAACAGCTTCAGAATGGGGTTGAACCAACAACCTTCTGGTTGTTAATCCGGCGCTTTAGCCAACTCGTCCACGTGATTGCAGTATTACTGCGCTATTACACTATTGGGTACTTATTAATGTAATACAGAGTAGGCAAATAATAATGACGCCTCATTACCAAGAAACTACTTTAATAAGTAGTTGTTATTACCGAAAACCAAAAAGTTTTGGCTGGGTACCTTGTCTTCCTCAAATTATTTTATTTCAAATATTCCGTTATAATTTCTTACATTTGAAATGTTATTGTTTTTCTTTGCATCAATGTTTTTGTTTGGAACATTTTTTACCAATTTACTCTTGTTTACTCTCTTAGTATATACGAATAATTGATAAGAGTATCTATCTCTCTTAGTGTTATCAATAATATCAGCAATGTATGGTAATTACTACATAGGTGCATCGATATTAATTTGTTATTCTCTTTAACAATTTATTCTAAATTTTATTGATTAACTGAAATTCAAGTAAAACGGCAGTGGTTTTTGCATTTTTTTGCATTTTATTTAAAAAATCTTTAAAAAATAAATAATTTTATAAATAACGCAATTATGAAAAAGTTGCTGAAGTTCTAAAGAACCATTTTCAACAATAAAAAATTATTTTTTGCAAAAAGTCGGTTTTGGCTATTGCTATTTATAATGTAAAATTTAAATCATTTCTTATTTATAATTTGAGTTTGGAAGAGGCAAAAAAAGTTAACTTTTTATATTAAATTTTCCGTAAGAAACAAATTGGAAAATTTTGAATTTAATTTGAAAAAACATATTGCTGTTCTTCGAATGACAGTGTAGTCGATAGTTATAAGTATGGAGTTTATGTATCAATAGAGTTTTAGTCTGTTTTAGTGAATATAATGATGATGGCTTGGATGAAACTTGTATTATAATGGGTGGTCAGAAGTGCTTTTTGTCATTTTCAAAATATAATAACTAAGAAATTAATAAAAATATTTTCATAATTCTTTCACAACCTAACTGATATAAGTCAAAATAATATGTGTGTAAAATACTACACTAATCGGTGTCGTATTTATTAAATTATAACAAAAATAGAAAGAAGGGGAAAAATGAAAACTTGAAATAAAGCGTGATCACGAGATCACTATAATACAAATAAGGGTAAATTATTTTAAAAACTGTATACACTTACATACTAAAAAATTATCATCTGAATGCCTTCTAAATATTAGACATAATTCACCAATAAATTATAAAGTATTGCAAAACCTGGTGCACAGAAATTATTCTAAGCATGAGTTTTTGTGTTATTTAGAGCAATTGACGTCTCAAGATATATTTGGACATCATTTTTTTTTTTTTTTTTTTTTTTTTTAATTGTTTAA